>CM068964.1:66609779-66624070 GCA_035128595.1 Eptatretus atami
CGAAATACATCTCAATTTGGTGGTATGCTTTGCAAACTATTAATTTTTTTAAACTATTTTAAAACTAAAGCAATTCGAACATGGAATACCTAATGACGCTGGACTTTCAGGTCTCCTACAAATCCTACCCTGTCGCCTCACCGTGGTGAAGGAGTGGCAATGGTCAATGGCAGCGAATGTCATGGCAAGCAAAGACAGGGAGGTAAACTTGATTTTAATTTGGATTTTAATTAACTCTGTGTGTGTAAGTATCACAGTAGTTGTTCTTCAATGAAAGCAATAATTCGTGGAATGATGTGAACATTCCGTACGGGCACGCACTACTTCCGGATAGTGATGACTTACTGTATTCTAATAATTTCTCGATTTCTTATGCGCATTTATAGATAAACACAATGCCCCAATCCAGTCGTCCTTTACGAGAGCGAAGGAACGGCCTGTGTGGTTCTTTGAAAGTTTTTGTTTTTTTTGCACGTACGGCCACACACGTACGGGCACGTGAGAGCGAATGAACGGCCTGTGTGGTTGTTTGAAAGTTTTTGGGTTTTTTTGCACGTATGGGCACGCAGAGCGAAGGAACGGCCTGTGTGGTTGTTGTTTCTGGCACACGCTTTGAAAGGTTTTTTTGTTTTTTTTGTATGTACAGCCACACACGTATGGCCCATGCGCACGTACGGCCACGCACGTACGGCCACGCACGTACGGCACGCACGTACGGCACGCACGTACGGGCACGCACGTACGGCCACGCACGTACGGGCACGCGAGAGCGAAGGAACGGCTTGTGTGGTTGTTTCTGGCAAGCATTTTTAAAGTAATTTATATAATTATATATATATATATATATATTATATATATATATATTTTGCATGTACGGGCACGTGAGAGCGAAGGAATGGCCTGTGTGGTTGTTTCTGGCACGCGGTTTGAAAGTTTTTTTTGGGGGGGGGGGTTTCACATCGGCCCACGCACCTACGGGCATGCACTAGTATATATAAACACATTAAAATTGCAAAGGAGAAAAAGAAAAAGTTGGAGATTTACATTAAATAAGTGTGGATATGGTTTTGGTATCATGGCCTCCCACTCTCTCCGTTTCCCTAAAAGACTGCAGAAATTGTTTATGAAGTTTCTCAACCACCACCAGAGTGCAAAGTCTCACAGGGAAATGTCTTAGCTTCATTTATACTGATATTGAGAGATTATACTTTGAGCCACAAAGCAATATAGTTCCATTAATACACTGTTCAACTTCACATTAAACCAATGCATGATACAATTAATTGGAAATAAATCATGAAGTATGAACCAAATATACCAAATGATGAAAAATAAAACCAAATATAAACCAACAACATCAAAGTGAAAAGTGAATCACCCTCCTCCCCCAAAAAAAGAGATAACGCCAAGAGATTGAGGCAAAGACTCAAAATAACTTACCACATTCTCTGTGGTGTCAATCTCTCCTATACCTTTTTGCTGCTGTTCTGCAGTATTTTCAGATTTCTGTCTTTTATCCTCAAGCTTTGACTCTCCTGAGCCAATGGATTCACTTTGTGCAACTTCCATGGTTCTTGGAGGTGGTGGCCAACGGCGAGCAGCCACGCTTTGCGGTCGAAGTGGAGGCTGTGCCGACTGATTTGATGTGGAGCACACAGCAGGACTGCCTCGTTGGACAATTGGATGAGTGCTTGTACTGCTGGGTTCCAGAGGCATCTCTGGATGATTTGAGTGTGGCTCTGATTTTCCAGTCCCAAAAGTGGACATGAAAGACACATTTTCTGCTTGTGGTTCCCCTTGACAGACTGACTGGCTTGAATTAAATCCCATAGTTTCTTGTGATTTTTGCCAATTGTCTTGTGATGATTGTTGTTCAAAAAGTCGATTTGGATCAGTTGGGGGCCGCTGCGGGAGTTGCTGCTGCTGACGTGGCTGTGAGCGGCCCTGCATAGGTGTTCTTTGGCATATTGATGACATTTCTCCAAAGTTTGACTCTTGTTTTTCTGTACAACTCTTTAGCTTTTCAAGCTTTTCATGCAGAACCTCTTTGTCACCCTTCTGTTTCAATTTCTCTTGACTCTCAACTCGTGAAGACATCTCGGCACCAATCATTCCTGCATCTCGTGGGTCTCGCTTTGGAGCTCCACTCTGCTGTTCTTCTGCTCTCTGCCCTACTGTCTCAACTGCAGTTTTAACTTGTGTTACTTTGCGTTGACTCTGTGTTCCTGCTGGATGCCATCTTGCTGCAGCCTCTACCTCAATTGGCCGGTTTTCCAACTGTGTTTGGCTCTGGGACCTTGATCGAGTTACCATCTCTTGTGGTTTCTTCTTCTTCTGCTCAGAAGACAAGGTCTTTGGTGGTGCTGGTCGCCCAGTGGGTTGCGGCTGTGAGGAAGCAACAGTTACTCCATTTTCTTTAAATCTTGCAGCAATTTTTCCTGGTCTTTCTTCTCCTCGTTGCTTTTGGGAACCTGCATGAACACGTTTCAGCTATTGCAGCAAGGGAAAATTACAGTTGGAATTGTGGATTTCATAATTCATTGTAATTTTAATAAACAGGTCATTGTTCATTCATTCATTTTTCTCACATTATCATATGTATTTAATCATAGATTATTTTTTTCCATAAATACTTTGATCAGAGGATCCTACTTGCCAGTATGTCATCACCTTTTTAGCCTGTGCACGTGAAGTGAAAAGTGGGGTTAAGTAATCGGTAACGTACGTCCAGTACATGCCTCCATTTTGTTCAGAGCATACATATAAAATTGTTCACTGGAGGAAATTTAAACTTTACCACATGTTACATGACCATTTGATGTAATGCATATTGGGCAATGGGCATATACAGTACATCGAAAATTTTCAAACTATAATTTGTGCACATTTACCCCAGAAGTGTAGATTGATGCAATTACAAATTTGCCACCAGAAGAGTTTGATCGCACCCAGGACCGCCGAGAGCCAAAATGGGCCCCGGGCAATATTAAGTGTAGGGCACCCTTTAAATTATTTCCTTTCACAACCTTTCTGGAGGTTTCCGTATTTTCGTCGTCAGAAGCACATGCCATGGTTAAGGGAAGTTGGGGTGTTATTCACTTATTCCTACACGTGGATTGTTTTAACACACTTCATCCAGATGGGGTGTGGCCAACAGTTCTGTGTTCATTTACGTCATTACCATTATTGTGATTATGTAAATTGTTCCCACAGTAGTTTGTTTTTCGAGGGAGGGTGTCAATGCTCATGGCAATGGCATGACGGGGAATCACCCTGAGTGGCTTGGAGGGAGACCCAAAATAAAGTTGCCCCCAGTGTTTTATAATCACAAACAATTATATGAAACAAAAACAAAAATTTTAAGGAATAATTACAGGTCCCTTTTCGGCCCGGGCCATGGGTAGTTAACCTGCCCCCCCCCACCTCCCCTCCTCTCGGCACCCCTCTCGCACCAAGTCCTTTCAATGTGTATTCAACCAGTGAAGTTGAGCACAAATTACAAAGGTTTAATGTGCAGAAACTTTGAACCCACATAACTGTCTCCATTATAATCCAACTGCAGCATAAATACCACATTTGAAAGGTATTCAACTTTTTCACTTCGTTGTCAAACCAATCCAAACTGAAAAAAATGAGTAGGGAATAATTCCTTAGAATTGGATTTTTTAAAACGTAACTCAAAAAGGGTATTTTACCTCCAGAAAATTCATTCAGCCATATTGACAGGATAGCTAAGAGGTAATATAGTCTGGGTTTATCTCCTATGAGCTCTCTGGTCTGGGTTTGATTCCTGATCCAACTATAAACTGTCCCCCCTCTAATTACCGGCAGGATGTTGCATCAATGAGTGTGCCGTCTATTGCTTGGTGGGATGTTCAACTGGAATCCCATCTGCCAGTATTTGTAGTGGTGGAAGTTAAAATAAGAAGGTATTTTTTATTTTCAAAGAATGGCTGATTGTCGCCAGCACCCTAGCCAAATTCCAAATTCCTACCCAAACCTACAGGTGACTCCATCAGAGTTACAGCTGTGCTCCCAGAAATGATGCAACTCATGTAGCAATATATTTGTGTGGCAATCCAAGATAATGCCCTCTGGGAGGTCTTTCTCACACCATGTCGTTTCAGTGTACATTATCAGCAAACGATACCAGATAATATGTAGTTTAACTCAGAATCACAGTATAAACTAGAAAGGCACTCGGAAGAGCACATACCTCCGCCACGTAATGTCTGATCCATGAGAACATATTGGGCCCAATACATTTTTGAAATACCATGCCACATATCGTTTTTGGCCCTATCTCTCAATGGTGAAGAATCACTTTAAAAATTCAATAATTTTTGCATCCAGATCCAGATTCTGATCTTCACCAAAATTGAATCAATTCTTCATTGTCACACACCCAATGTTTCCTCCAAGATTTGTCCGATTCCGTGCACAACTTTTTGAGATAGCACGCTATATATCATTTGTGGCCCCATCTCTCGATGATGAAGAATCACTTGAAAATCCTAGGAGTTGGATCCAGATCCGGATCTTCACCAAAATTTAAACAGCTTGTCCTCGTCACACACTCAACCTGTCCACCAAATTTCATCCGGATCCGTCCACAACTTTTTGAGATATCCTGCACACAAACAAACAGACAGACAGAGAGGAGTGAAAACATAACCTCCTTCACCTTCGGTTGCGGAGGTAATTATGGTTGTGCCAACTTTAAAATTTACATTTCACCTAGACGTACTACATTCATCAAACTGGATGCTGTCTTTCTGGACAGCTGACTGTGGTGCAGTTGTTCCTCAGTGAAGCGTATGTAATAATAACTGGCCCTCAAATGAGGGTTGCTTTGTCGTTCTGACTTATTTGGACACTGGACACTTACTGACAAATGGACACTGGAAGAGTAATTAGCCTGTCCCCCACACAGCGGGAGATGGGGTTTTGCAATCACTTCTATGTGTGCGTCTGTCTGTCCAGCCATAGCTTTTTTATCCATTTGAGTTTTTGTCATCAAATTTTCAACAAAGCTTAATTGTGAGAATATGGAGAAGACAAATTAATAATTTGGTCAAAAGGTCAATGTCATTGTGGTGGAAAATGTCTTTTAAAATATTAGCTCTATGTTTTTTGTTTGGCTTTGGCCCAATTAAGCCTAATGATTGATTTATCTTGCCAAATAAAGACTTTAGCCCATATAATAAATATATTAGTGAAACCAAGATGATAGACAATCATTGATTTAAAAACTCATTAGAAACATGATGATTACATTCATTTTAGGAGGATGTATCCATGATTCGGTATAAATAATACCCAGTACAAGTAGTAATTGATTTGATTGAAGCTTGTGTGATTACAAATATGAGCCCCATGGACATGCATATAAGGTCCGTGGGGACATAATTGATATAACTCTGTACTCTTATTGCAACTTAAACTAATAGCTAACAAAATGCTTATGTTTGGTGAAAGTGGGGTTTTCGATGAATAAAATTGTGTTACAAACCCACTCACCCAGTAGCTTGCTAAGCAAGTTGGAATGTTTTGCTCATAAACCCTCGGCTGATAAACTTGCAGCTGCAAAGCTCAGGGGAGTGACAAATGTATATTCCTATCTTGTTGAGCGCAGAGCAGTGAACCATGGGTCCCGACTCTCGCAATGTTTCTTTGTTGGTTACACCTCCCTACTCCTGTAGCATACTGTGTTCGGTCATAAAATACTGCACGCAGCTATGTATTATCAGAACACCCCACCTTTTCACCTTGACGCTGGAATGTATTTTTTTAGCTTGGGAAACCTTTTAACGAGCTATTAAGATGTCAGTAAGCTTCAATACTAGGTACTGTTCTTTGTCCAACCATGCCCCCCCCCCCCCCCGCTCCCCCTTCCGATGCAAAGACTTTTGCTACAAAGAAGATAGACTTGTGAGACAAGACGAGAGAAGGAGGGACACAGGGACTCATCTTGGTGTTTCTTCCCGCCGTACATGAATAAATGATTCAACTCTCACTGGTACTGGAGTTACAGGAGTGACGTACGATTCCACTCGAGGTTCGAGTAATTCCTCCACATCAGCCTCACATAAAATCATCAATTTTCATCCAATTAACCTGAAATTTAAGGAATTTGCATCTTAGGTCACTGAATTGGTTCACCAATCAAAAGCGAGAAGCCGATTGTTTTTTGTTTTTTTTTTATATAAAAAGGTCGTTTGCCTAAAATCATCAATTTTCATCTGATTGACTTGAAATTTGAGCAGGATTTGCATATTGGGTTACTGAAGCCAATTGCTTTTGAGGTCAAAAGGTCAAGGTCGCTTAAAATCAACTTTTTTGGAATTACCAAAGATGGATGGAGGTTATATTTTCACCCATGTCTGTCTGTTTGTTTGTGTGCAGGATATCTCAAAAAGTTGTGGACGGATTCGGACGAAACTTGGTGGACAGGTTGGGTGTGTAGCAAGGACAAATTGGTTCGATTTTGGTGAAGATCTGAATCCGGATCCAGATCCGGGTGGAGGTATGTACTCGACCAAGTGCCCTAACTCCACCACCGAAGGTGAAGAAGGTTATGTTTTCACCCCTTTCTGTCTGTGTGTTTCTTTGTCTGTTTGTTTGTTTGTTTGTTTGTGTGCAGGATATCTCAAAAAGTTGGGGACGGATTCGGATGAAACTGGGAGGACAGGTTGTGTGTTTTGCAAGGACGAATTGATTCGATTTTGGTGAAGATCTGAATCTGGATCTGGATACGAGAGTTATTTAATTTCCAAACTGATTCTTCACCATTGAGAGATAGGGGCAAAAACGATATAGTACTGTATAGCATGATATTTCAAAAATGTAATGGGCCCGATATGTTCTCGTGGATCAGGCATTGTGTGGCGGAGGTATGTGCTCTACCGAGTGCCCTTCTAGTTTTTAGCTCTTTTTGTCATATTTAGCATATGGAAGAAGAAGATGTCTGAAAACAAAGCGGACATGGACAGGCTTTGCATTTTCAGATGCTGTGTAGTTTTTTTTTGAAATCATAGAATATATCGCCTGTCTAGTAATCTGTGTGCTTGGGTTTTGAGTTTGTCGCTGTATTTGTGAAATGAAATTCTGGTGTTACCTCCACCACCGAAGATTGATGGAGGTTATGTTTTCACCACTGTTTAATTGTCCGTCGATCAGTCTGTCTGTCTGTCTGTTTGTGAGCAGGATATCTCAAAAGGTTATGAATGGATTTGGACGAAATTTGGTGGATAGTTTGGGGGTGTTTGATTGACGGGACAAATTGATTAGATTTTGGTGAAGATCCAGATCTGGAAACTAGAATTCTTAAAGTGATTCTTCACAATTGAGAGAAGGCCAAAAATGATACAGAGAATGAAATTTTAAAAATATGTGGACGGGTCGTGACAAATTTGGTGGACGAGTTGGGTAGGTGACAAGAACAAGCTGATTAGATTTGGTTGGATTAAGGTCCGGATGTCGTTCCGGCCTCAGTGGGATACAAAACGTAAACTGCTCAGCCTTGCGGACGTATGCGTTCCTACCGAGTGCCGTTTTAGTTACCATTGCAATCCAAAATGTATTCCAGGCAACTTTGTCCAGGTGGCTGAGGATCTCTGAGACTTGGTGAGGCCAGCTGTAAGGAATAGGAGGAAAAGCAAATCACAATTGGAGTAAATATTGGTTAAATGAAATCAAGGAGGTTCAAAGCCACCCTTAGTTCAACTAGATGACAATTACAACCAGATGGGTCATCTGGTTTAACCTTTAGTTCAACCAGATGATCAACCAGATGACCCAATTTTCAGACTGACTTTATTACAAACCTGCACTCCAGTATCTACTGCCTGTGGATGAGAAAGCACACGTTCCAAGCGTGCCAGTACAAGGTCAGCAATAAGCTGTTGCTCCTCAGTTGGGCTTTCCCCCAGTAGTGGCATGGTAGAGTCCATCACCTGCATAGTAAGGTCCGGACAGAAGCAAATCAGCAGATTTTAAAAGGAATTAATGATTTATCCAATGGCATATGAATAAGCAATTTTTGTAGAAAGAAAAAAAAGTATTTCTCAATTTCCTTATTCACTCAATGGAATTTTTGGGCAGCAATGACCTTTTACAAATAGCATTTTAGTTACCATCATAGGTTTCCATAAGAGCATCAAGAATAGATCAAAATATGTGCACTGGCATCACGTGTAAACCAGAGCAAGCAGATTTATTTTTTGGATTTCATTTGATGGACCGTACTCTTTACAGAGCATTGGTGCTGCTGAAGCAGTTTCTTGGTAAGGGTTGTACTGGGTGGTTTGCCGATACATTCCCAGAATACCCCATCCTAAATGTCATTATTGTAATGGGGTTTGCCCTAAGGGAGTAGACCCACTCTTGCCGGAGATAAACAACAAGCAGGACAAGCACGAAGCGAGAGGTGATTTGACACGTGTGAACCGCAAGCATGGGAAATTACTATTTCAATTTAATTTGTGTGGAGTTGTATTCGTGTCCCACTGGTGTTGTATTCGTGTCCCACTGGTGTTGTATTCGTGTCCCAAAATTCCACGGCAAATTGTTCGCAAATAATCGTTGAATTGGAACGGGGAAGGCAACCCGGCAGGACACACTTAAACACAAGACAAAAACCGCCTTGCCTACTCAACATAACCTTATGGAGAGGTACAAGACAAAAAGATGAGAGGGAGATAGAAGATGGGTGCGATGGGGTAGAGGATGGTGCTTTCCTCAATCTGAGGTGCCAAGGACTGTGATATCCATCATGCAAACCAGATCTCATAGGTGGGTATGAGACGCTGGTCTTGAGTGGAGGGCGGGCTTGTTTGGTCGCTGAGCTCAGTCTGAACCTTTCCTTTCTATCACTCATTATGAGATGATTCATTCAACCATTTATTAGGAGATTTCCGATCTGATGTACCACACTCTATGTTACAAAGTGACGGTTCTGCTCAATAAGTTTCTTAGCCTGAAGTCGTGCTGGACAGTTTGCTATCCCTCTCCCAGCAGTAGTGAAGGCAGGAATATGGAATTTGGCCATGGTTCTGACGATAGCTTGCAGATGGGACACCCAGTGTAACATCCATCTGAGGGATGGCGCACACACATTGATGAATCACCCTCCCTGTGAAACACCAAAATGACAGTTTTTTGCTGGACAGAGATTTAAACACTTTGAGTCGTTCAAACCCAGCTTAGACAGCTTAGAGAGGGGGTATGCGTGCCTCGAGGCCATCCTGACAGCCCTACAATATATATATATATATATACATAGAGATATATATATATATATAGATATATACATATATATACAGTACCTTCAGAAAGTATTCACACCCCTTGACTTTTTCACATTTTGTTGTATTCAACCTGAATTAAAAATGGATTAAATTGAATTTTTTGTCACTTATCTACACGTACCCCATAATGTCAAAATGCGATTATGTTTTTTTTTTAGAATTTTTTTTACAAATTGATGAAAAATGAAAAGCTGAAATGCCTTGCATCAATAAGTATTCAACCCCTTTGCTATGACGCTCCAAATTGAGTTCAGATGTATCCAATTTCCTTTATCATTCTTCAGATGTCTCCACAACTTGATTGGAGTCCACCTGTGGCCAATTCAATTGATTGGACATGATTTAGAAAGAAACACACCTTTCAATATAAGGTCCCACAGGTGACGGTGCATGTCAGAGCAGAAACTCTACCATGAAGTCCAAGGAACTGTCCATAGAACTCTGAGATAGAATTGTGAGGCATAGATCTGGGGAAAGGTATAAAACAATTTTGAGAGTCTTCAAAGTTCCCAAGAGCACAGTGAGCTCCATCATTAGGAAATGGAAAGAATATGTAACTATCCAGACTCTTAGAGCTGTCCATCCCACCAAACTGAGCAACCAGGCAAGAAGGACCTTGTTCAGGGAGGTGACCAAGAACCCAATGACTACTCTGACAGAACTACAGAGTTCCTTGGCTGAAATGGGAAAACCTACCGGAAGGACAATCACAGTCTCTGCAGCACTTCACAAATCTAGGCTTTATGGGGGAGTGGCCAGACGGAAGCCACTCACGAGAAAAAGGCACATGACAGCACACCTGGAGTTTGCAAAAAGACATGTGAAAGACTCTGAGGGCATTAGGCAAAAGATTCTGTGGTCTGATGAGAACAAAATTGAACACTTTGGCCTGAATGCAAAGTGCCAAATCTGGCAGAAATAGAGCACAGCTCATCACCCATCTAACAACATCCCTACTGTGAAGCATGGTTGTGACAGCATCATGCTGTTGGGATGCTTTTCATTGGTAGGGACTGGGAGACTTTTAAGGATAGAGGGAACAATTAATGGAGCCAAATACAGACAAATCCTTGAAGAGAACCTCCTTCAAAGTGCAAAAGACATTTGACTGTGGTGAAGATTTACATTCCAACAGGACAATGTCCCCAAGCATACAGAACAGCCAAAGCGACACCGCAATGGCTTCAGAACAAGAATGTAAAAGTCCTTGAGTGACCCAGCCAAACCCCAGACTTAAATCCCATTGATAATCTGAGGAAAGACTTGAATATTGCTGCTCACCGATGCTCCCCATCCAACTTGACAGAGCTTGAGCAAATATGCAAGGAAGAATGGGAGAACATCCACAAATCCAGATGTGCAAAGCTGATTCAGACATTCCCAAGAAGACTTGAAGCTGTAATCGCTGTCAAAGGCACTTTTAGGAAGCATTGACTCAGGGGGCTGAATACTCATGTAAATTAGATATTTCTGTATTTCATTTTCAAAATATTTGGTACAATTTCTAAAAATATGTTTTCATTTCATTGTGGAGCATTTTGTGTAGATCGGTGACAATAAGTTTAAATTTAATCCATTTTAAATTTAGGCTGGAACACACTAAAATGTGTCAAAAATTGAAGGGTGTGAATACTTTCTGAAGGATATATACATATATATATATACATACATACATACACACACACACACACAAACCCACAAGGGGAAAAGCCTGTCAAAATGATGGGTGCATAAATCTCAACACACCACAGAGGATTACAATACACACAAAGTTATAAATTACATGATGCTCACCTGACATGCACTCTGTCACCTCACAATGCTCACCTCATGTGCAATGTCACATGTGCATTTACCTGCGTGCTCGCCTTCTCCCATGCCTGGGCAACTCAGCACGAGCTGCATGGCTTCAGTCCCATGGTGGAGTTGCTCACTGTGTGCTGAAACACACGGTTCACAAACCAGCCGTGTAACCTCCACCACAGCGACCCGTGCTGCGACTCCGGACGTGGGATCGAGCAGTAAGTGAGTGAGACCCATACGCCACCCACAATCAGGCACATACACCTCCCTGGGGAAATATCCTGCCCAGACCCCTGTTAACTCCACCCCCCGCCACCAACCCCCCTCCTGCCCTTTCAAACCAATGTCCACATTCTCTTCAATTTCATTCCTTCCTCCAAGTCTTCAAGGCAGCTGTTCACCACCATCTCAAAGCCTGGTGTTCGCTTTGTGGTTAGGTGGTGGCTTGGGATCCTAGGGTCCTGGTTCAAGCCCCGTTGGCCGCTGAATTAATATACACCAGGAGGTTGACTCAGCCTGTCATCCTTCCAGGTCGGCAAAATGGGTACCAGTGTTACTGGTAAGGGGACACTGCATCAGCGGCATAGCCGTGTCCCAACCAATGATGCAACCAGCAGCCACAGGCTGCACTCGATAGAGAGAGAGACCACCATCTCAGATCATCCCAATTCCAAAATCATGATCACTTCTACCTATGTTAACCCCTCCCCAAATTTCTGAGAGGTCACCTCTGTCTCCATTTTATCCACCCCATGCATCTTCCCCACACCCATTATTTGAACAAGTCTCCCTCTTTTGTCCTTCAACCATGCTGTTGGTGTTTCCTCCCTCTCTCTACTGTTCCTTTAGTTCTGTTGTACACTGATCCATTCATTGTTGTAGCTCTTCCACAAGCTTGGACTCTGTATACAAATATATACACACTTTAGATAGTGAACATGAAAACCCTTCAGCTTTGGTGAGATATGCATTGAAAAATTGGCATAAGGTTAGGTGGGAGAATACCTGGGCAATCAACTTGGCATGAGGTTAGGTGGGAGGAATTTTTTGCATGGTACATGACAAGAACAGATGCATTCTTAACATATGAAGCTGTAAATATATTTCTGCAATGCACCCGTGTACTAATATGAGTGATTGTGAGGCTGGAACACATCGCAACAGTGAAAGTGGCTGTGAGCATAATTGTGGTAATGGCATACTACCCCAGATCGATGAGCAGTGAGATGATGGTGATGGTTGATTTGTACTTTTGCAAATGATAAGGGAGAGGTTCCTGTCGTGGCAGAGTTGGAGGGTGGGAGGAGGGGGAGTGGAATGAGAGATATGATACAGTAGTGTATGGCTACCAAATAGCTTGTTGTGAAAGTTTGTGCAATGTTCAAGTACACAGCACTAAGACAGCCCTAGTTTCAGTACAGAACAACTTGCATTGTGCCATTGATAATTAATAAACAAGCAGTGTTCCTACTGATGTTTAACTTGTCCTCGGCTTTCGATACTGTAGATCGTGCTATTCTCGCATCAGACTTTCTGAAAACTTTGGTCTCAGTGATAATGTCCTTTCTTGGTTCCAGTGATATTTTGCTAATTCTTTCTCAGCTGACCAACGCCTAAAATATGGTGTACCTCAAGGATCTGCTGTTGACCCACAACTGTTCACATAGTACATTTGTGGTATTGGGCAAATCATCAGTCAACATTCCATCCACGATCGTATTGTTGCAGAAATGATTCCTAACAGGTTAAAACTGTTTAGTATAACTCATTATTTCTTAGTACATGTTCAGACCAAGTGTGAGGTGATTTAATTGTGATAAAGGACGTGTCGTTGAAATGTATAGCAACTGCCATCCACCTCCTCGCCCCCACCAATGTACGTGTCTAAGATTAATTTATCCATTCACCTACTTTTAATGTTGTATCCTTCATAATCTGTCCGCTGTTTCCTGAAAGAGAACAAAGCCAAGTGGGCCACACAAGGTGCTAGTTTGGGCATGAAGGGGGCTTCGAGGTGAATCGCGAGGTGCAGAGGTGTGGCCGCTGTGTGAGTGATGTCTACGCGGCCAATGCAGAGTGCGGCATGTATGGGGTCAGTGACATCAAGGAGCTGGATTACGGTTGTTCTTTACTTGGTGGAATCATTAAACATGATTTGTATCGATTACAGAAAGTGCAGAACAAGAGTGCTTGCCAGATCTTTCAGCAACCTAAATGATCCCATGTAACTCCCATGTTAAGCTAATTACACTGGCTCCCAGTGTCGGAGAGAATACAATGTAGAATAATTATTACAACAATTCAAGTCCTACTTGTATTCTCTTCCAGTATCCATCTCATAATGCTTTACACAGTACAGGACATCTTACAAAGTGCAGGATGCAGTTTTATACAGTACAGAATATTCATTTTATAGCAGCTCCTTCCCTTGTCGTCGATAAATTCCACAAAAACGAGGGCTATCGTTCCTTTCAATCAATTACCTTTAAGCTTTGGAGCAAACTCTCAATTTAAACAAAAAATATAACGACATTGAATCTTATAAAAAAGAGGCTAAAGACTTATTTATACCCTCTATGCAGCTGTTTTTCACTTTGCCCCCACTATCTCTATCTCTATCTCTCTATCTATCTATCTCTCTATCTCTATCTCTCTATCTCCATCTTGTATCCATAGGCAAAAGGCTCTGTATAAATATTATTATTATTATTATTATTATTAAAAGTAGTGATTACTTGATTTTAAATTAGCTCAGTGGCTTCCATTTTTGCTTAAATCCCGTGCCTGGAATGCCTCCTTATATGGAAGATGGCCACAAACTTATTCCTTGTAGGTTGCGTTCCAAAACATCCAATTTCCTTTTACAGATGTATTTTTTTTAGTTTTTACATTGGAGAACTTTTGTACTAAACATGCAGAATATATAACCTTGTTATACGTGTAGATAAAGGTCAGAAAATGACTACAATTACATCAATTATGTAGTTGCTGCCATTGGAGCTGTGCAGAACCTTGATGGCACAAATGTCCAAACCTCCAAAAAGTTGAGCACACAGGTCCACCCAAGTTTGGTATCTAAAGAGAGGGGAAAGCAAATGGTTCAGCAAGGCTGTACGACAAGAAAACGGCACACTTACTCTTCTGTTACCGAATTTTACTTCAGTGGGATGAATCATAAAT
>CM068964.1:66624080-66639726 GCA_035128595.1 Eptatretus atami
AATAATGCCAGAGATTCTTTGTTTGAGGAAATAAATGATTATATTGGAAGCACAGGTGGTGTAGAATGTGAAGAAGATATTGCAACAGTTTTGTTTTGCAAGATGCAGGATTGGGAAACATATAAATATGTATATAGATATATGTATATATATATATATGTGTATAGATAATATATACATATATATATGGAATTATAGATATATATAATATATGTGTTGTTATATATGTATAAAACATATATATGTGTATTGTGTATATATGTGTGTATATATATATATATGTGTGATATATATATGTGTGTATATATGTGTATATATATATATATATATATATAGTATATACATATATATGTGTATATAGATATGTGATATATATACATATATATGTATATATATATTGTATATATACATATATATGTATATATATATACATATATTTGTATATATATATACATATATATATATATATTATATATATATACATATATATATATACAGGGTAGCCGAAAGTTACTTTACCCTGATAAATTTCTCGCACTTCCCTCCGTCCCTTCCCCTCTGCCCTCGCCCGCTATGGTATGCGGAAACACTGACTCAGAAGAATGATGGAGCACTAACAGATACAATGACAAATTAATTATTGTAAGTACTGTACAATAAAACCTGTATATTAAAGGAGTTCAAGAACAATGCTTCACTGGGAAGGGTAAAGTGACTTTCAGGCCACCCTGTATCTTCTTCTTCTTCTTTCGGCTGCTCCGTTAGGGGTCGCCACAGCGGATCATCCGTATGATCCGCATAGTGATTTGGCACATGTTTTACGCGGATGCCCTTCCTGACGCAACCTGGTCGCCTCTTACGACACAGGGATATGGTACACCTATTTTGTAGGTGTACCATATATGTACATATGATACACCGTACAACCGGGGTATACACCGGCCCAGTATACTGGTACTCATTTTGCCGACCTCGAAGGATGACAGGCTGAGTCAACCCCTGGTGTATTAATTCAGTGGCCGAACGGGGCTTGAACTCAGGATTCTTGGATCCAACCACTGCCCTAACCACTGCGTTCAGGCCACCCTGTATTATATATATATATATATATAGATGTACATTATATGTTTTTTTTAGGGAGGCATATATATATATTATAGTACATAGTAGGAGTGTGAGGTTACATGACATGAGGAGCCTACACTCATGAGATTACAATCACTCAACCTTATTGCAAAACTTAATGGAGGCTGTTGAAGTTTTCTTTCTTTTCATTATATTCAATTGAATACAATTCATCCTTTATTGCTGCATACACAATAACGTGAGGTTCTTTCTGTTTATAATGTTTTATTTATCAACGAGTGGTCTCACCTGTCAGTCATTGCCACCTGCTTTCTTACCATCTCTCCTGGCAATGCCTTCCAATGTCCAGGTAGTGCTGTCTGCCTGTTAACACCACAAACACCATGCTAAATTCACTTCAATGAAATAATAAATTAAGCCATCGTCTTAAATAATGTATTACATGTAAAAGTTATTTTATCATGATACCATTTGAATATCCTGGATTTGTACATTATCCTATATAAAGTCATGTCACACAGTGTTTTATTGATAACAACAATGACTGTACTGTGGTCACAACCTGCGACAAAATCCTGTAATGGGCCGATTGGGAAACACGCAATTAAAGCACTCTTAAAAGATGAACAGCACGCTTGGGAAACACATGTAATGTACTATTACAAGATTAACTCAACACCTCTCAAGCATGTCAGCCTCCGCCATAGTCATATCAGAACGAGCTGATTCATCACACAGTCACTCATTGATTAACTCCAATATGGGGCCATTCAAAAATTATGTAATGCTATTTTTTTTTTTAGGGAGGCATGTACCATGCATGCTGATGGGCTTGAATAAACCTTACTAATAATTTTTATTCGAAGACGATTAGATTTTCAGGGGAGTCTCATTGTGAGTAACACTTGACCCAAACAAAGCCAATGGAAATCTGATGCAACAAACCTGAGCAGTGTACAATCATCAGAGGCCTACAGGCCTGATGTCTTCGGCCCACCAGAAAACCAATATGGCGGTCATATTATTTTGTTTGGGTGCCATGTGGAGTCGAGCGACAAATGTGGGTGAGGCCGCGAGATTTCATGGTTTTGAAGTTATGGAGGAGATGGACAGATGGACACACTCTGACATTTATTATTATAGATGGGATATAACTTTTGATGTGGTGGTGGTGACGACGACGACGACGACGACGACGATGTGTTACCATCTAGTGAACTTTGTGGAGGACGTTGATGAGTTGTGCACCATAGGTGAGGGCACTGAAGGGGATGCAGGTGAGGATGCTTATGAGTCATGCACCAGAGTAGGCGAGAAGGTTGATCATGTCGAGGTATATACACACAAAAAATTGGTGATTGATACTTGTTTTTCCGAGTGCTGCAGGTTTCTGTGCAGCTGTTTGTATGGCAGCAAAGCATCGTCCATCCCCCACTTGAACCAGAGGTGCAGCTCCATTACTGAATCGGCATCTTGCAACCTGTCCGTGACTGCCCTCATATCCTGTAGTACCTCAGCCAGGAACCTTACAGTCAGGTTGGGCTTTGCCACCGCTTCCTCCTTCTCCTCCTTGGAAACCGTGATGATTTCCTCAAACTCCTCCTCACCATGTTTGGCAATAAGCTTCTCCAAATCCTCAGGCTCCATTTTGGCGAAACCTTCCCCTCCCACCTCCCATGTCAAATCGGCAATTTTCTGCCTCTCTTTTGTGATGTCGGGAAAACCTCTGAAGTTGTTGATTGCCTGTTGCCATAGGTTTTGCAAGCAAGCATTGATGGTGGAGGCTTTGACTTCATTGAGAGTCCTTGATGGTGCTGATGCAGTGTGCTATGTTGAAGTCCTTCCAAAATTTCCCAACGGTGAGTTCGTGTTCAGACTCCATTGCATCCAATATGCGACGGAAGGTGCGGCAGGTGTAATATGTTTTAAACATTGAAAACACCCCTTGGTCGAGTCGTTGGATCAGGGAGGTGGTGTTGGGTAGCAGGAAGATGACCTCGACATTGGGATGGGCCACCTTCAGCAGCTTTGGGTGGCCAGGAACATTGTCCACCAGCAGAAGGACCTTGAAGAAGAGTTACCTTCTTGCCAGGTACCTCTCCACTAGAGGGACAAAATAGTTGTGGAACCAATCCATGAAGATAATAGCTGTTACCCATGCCTTTCTGTTGGCCTTCCAAAATATGGGCAGAGTTTGCTTGTTTTTGCTGTTGAGAGCATATGGGTTCAGGGAAAGATACAGCATCATGGGCTTTATCATGCAGTCCCCTTTGGCACAGAGAAGAGATATTCGGTCCTTTGCAGCCTTGAACCCCGCTGCTGTCCTCTTGCTTTGATATGAAAGTTCTCATGGCATTTTCTTCCAGAACAGGCTGGTCTCATCTGTGTTGAAGACCTGCTCTGGTACATTTCCCCTCTAATCGATGAGCTGCCAAAATTTAGCAGGAAAAGTTTCAGCTGCCTTGTGGTCCACGTGTAGTCTTTGTGGACACGCTGAGGCACGCTCGCCTGTGAGCTTGACGTTGTGGAGACCATACTGCTTCTTCAATCAGTCAAATCATACCCTGCTGGCTTGGAAGGGACTGTGGCCATTCATACACACATCACTCATGCTCGCAGCACCTCTCACGTAAACCAGATGCTTGTACATACGCTTTACCTTTTCGTGAATGAGAGGTCTGCTTAAAGGCATGTTTTTATGGGCATTATCCTCTACCCACACGTTCAATGCCCTCTCCATTGTTTCGATATGGATGTCCCTGACTTGGGTAACCACTTTGGTGCCGGTTACTGCACCAGCCACGACACTTTTGTAAATCGCCTCCTCGTTTTTCTTGACGTAGCGCAAAGTGGAGTCACTCACTCCATGTCACCTGCCCACGGAATCCAGCTCCACTTTCTGACTCAAGATCATGACTTTTTTTTCTGCTGCTTGGGAGCAGACACATCTGCACTCATACGCTTCGGAGCCATGATCAAAGAATGTGTGCAAAAATCTATGAGCATGATGAATCACAGCAGGTTGAGGCAGCGGGATGAGAAGAAAGAATGAGACCCAGGACATGCTGAATATAAGTAGTTGTGCAACGGTTGTGGGTATATGGAGGAGGGGTGGGTTGTGTGACCATTGTTTGTGGGGAATAGTGGTGGGGATTGTTTGTGCACATGTGTAGTTGCTCTATGCTCGGTTGGTGGGAGATGGTTCTCCAACAGGTTTATGCACGTAGCTTTTGTTTGTACATGGGTTTTCCTTCCCTTCAGTGTATGTATGTTATTCGTGGTGCCGTACCCAACAGGTTCTCTCACGACTGCAATCCAAGATTATGAATGAACATACAGGTCAGCTACCAATCAAATGGATCTTTGTGAGTTGGGATCTGTGACTTCTGAGTGGCGTTGCAGTTACCACATCAACAACGTAACGTTTCTGAAACTTGTATTTCAAATAAACAGATACAAAGTCAAATGAAGACGTTCACAATTACATACAATGTCCAACTCCGATTCCCGCATTCAGTTATTTCCGCCACCCAGTGTCCCAGTCCTGCCGGCACAACTCACGTATGTTCACCTCATCCTCTGGGGCTTTCGAACCATTGAATCTTGTTGCGATGTTCTCTCTCTCTCTCATACGCTGGCCCATCCAGGATGATTAAAGAGTTCAAAGGAATTATTTCCCGATACACGATCTTAATGAGTTTAAACAACCTGATTAAAATCGGCTCCACAAGTTAACAACCACTCTGGACATTAACACCTCGTTCACTCATCGGAGTTAAATTGAGCACAGGGACGATGGATACACACATCTTGTCACATGTCACCAGTCTCTCTATGCCTCCCTCTCACAGGTTTATATTGTATCACAGAACAATCCCGTGCCTTCCAGAAAATGTGATTCGAGTCTCCACTGGATGTTTCATCTGAGAACGTTCCAGCACCTTCACAAATCTCACCAGGCAGTTTACAGTACAATACTGCCATCTACAGTCAATATTAACTCATTACATCAAGCAGTTTGTATTACAATTTACCAATGTGTGCTACAACAAACTTAAAACATGTAACCGTAAATTTTCATCATTCATTTATAGGCATTTACTCATGCTTTGTTCACAAATACCACAACATCTAGCTTTAAACTGACACATGGCTGGTGGAAGATGGTTTTCAAACTGTTATGCATGTGGCTAGTAGGAGATGGTTTTAAAACAGTTTTAAGCACGCAGATTTTGTTTATGCATGGCTGGTGGAAAATGGTTATAGAACTGTGTTATACACGTCACATGGCACTGGTGGGAGATGGTTATTTGTGCCTGTGAGTACCACGAATACTCGAAGCACAGGACTGCAAATGTAGAAGCAGGTCACATTTTATCAACCAAAAATATGTGGGGTCCACAAATGTCAAATCCACAAATATTGAGGTTCCACAGTATCATAAAATAATTATATTAACAATAATTGGCAATAATACAAAGAATAACGTGCCCCCCCCCTCTTCACCCCTGGTCGCTCCCATAGATACATTTCTAATTCTTTCATGTGATTAGATTAATGGTAACTCCTTCATGTCAACTGACACAAACACGCAAAAAGTTGATTCAGGGGTGTGTTCCCTTACCAATTAGCTTGCGATTGCTTGCCAAGCCGGTTCTGGGTTTCTGGGTTTGGAGCATTGGCAGGTCTCCTTGGGGGCTCCCTGCTGACGATCTCAAAGTTAACGTTCGGTCGTTATCTGTCCCGTTTTAACTGTTTATTTTCTCACCTACATGTTACTGTGTGTTCCTAGTTCGGTTTTGTTTCAAAAATCGTGCTATTTTGTGAGATTTCGTGAACTTGTCTTCTGGGTGCTTGAGGCCTATCCTTGAGGCTTGATGCCTACCCTTTGTTCCCCTCGGTGTACGATCGTGTTTATTTGTTTTTCTCCCCATTATCTTCAATTTCTATCTTTCCCACTTTCTTAACGTCCCCCATCCCAACTAATCACTCTATTTCTTATCTTAAAAAAAAAAAACCGCGACCTTTCTCCGATTCTTCTTCTTCTTCTTCTTCTTCTTCATCTCCTCTTCTTCCTCCTCCTCTTCTTCTTCCTCGATTTTTTCTACACTTCCATGACCTAATCTGTTGAAAACTCTCTCAAACATTAATAATAATAACAAAAACGATCTCTTATAATGCTTCATCTTCCTCTTTCACACATGTGGTTCTCTTCACTGTATCATAATGCACTACTCTTCTACTATTTAAACAGACTGCTCTCAATTCGACCTTTCCTTCATACCTTGCCTAAAAAATCCAACTGTTACAGCGTTTCTTCTCTCCATTCTCTGGATTCGCCTTTATTGCATCCATCAAGAAATGTGTTTAATCGCATAACTGACTAAAACTTAAAAAAAAAAAACCAGTTTGCTATGAATGTTCGCTTTCCATCAACCATTCTTTTTCCAACTTCAGTGCCAACTCGCTCATCTCACCCCTCACTCTCAAAGCAACCATCCCACTCTTCTCCCTCCAAGCCTCCCTCTCACCTCTCTCAAGAACTCCCCCTCACCTTTCTCCACCATTCATCCCCCTCACTCATCCTTCCCAAAGTTGCCCCCCCTCCCATCCACAAAGCTGCCTCCTTCCACTGCCCTCTCACCTCCATCACTTCACTCCACCTCCTCAAATCCTCAACTGCCTTCTTCCGCTCTCTTGTCCCCCCTCTCCCCCAGCACCACAGAGCCTTTTCTCCTCCTCATTCGGCCCCCCCCTAGCTATTCTGCAATCCCCACACTCTTTCAACAACACTCCTTACCTCCTCCCCCCCCCCTCGTCCCTTGTCCTACCCTCCCCCCCCCCACCCCCTGCACCCAAAGCCTCCTCCCCTACCTCTTCATTAAAAATATGGACCTCAAATATCTGGGGCCTTCGCTCAAACCTTTCAGGTCTTTCCATACAGGCTGCCACTGACAAACCAGGCATAATCTGCCTAACAGAAACTTTCCCCCCAAGATCTGTCTGACTCCCAAGTATCTCTCCCTGGTTACTCCTCCTCCGGGTTGACAGACCTGAGCCTCGCCCTGGTGGAGGAGTTGCTCTCTTCATCAAAGACTCTACTCCACTCTCCATGCACTGCCCTCACTCCCCCACACTCCCAGGAATACCTCTGGCCACGGCTTCCCCTCCACTCCAACCTCATGTTTATGATGTACTGTACCGCACCTAACAGTGATGACTCCATCGACACCTACTATCTGAAAACATGGACCAACTTCTATCTTCTCATCCAAACTCTCTTCTCTTATGTGGCGACTTCAATTGTCATCATGCCAGTTTGCTAGGTGTGGGTACCTCTCTCACCTGTCATGGCACCTCAGCAAAAGCTTTCTGCGACTCATTGGGACTGACTCAATCGGTCAACTTTCCGACCCGGATCTTAACCAATGGTACTCCATCTCTTCTGGATCTGATTTTGACAAATTTCCCTGACAATATCTGTGCTCTTCCTCCGCTCCAATTGGTTCTTCTGACCACGTCCTTGTCAAAGTGGACATCTCTCTGGCTGTTATCAGAGAACCACCTCACTGCCATCGAGTCTGGCATTTCACTCAAGCCGACTGGCAGGGTCTCCAAGCAGCCATCAAACTTATAGACTGGTCCTATCGCTACTTTCTCCAACATCAACTCATCCTGGGAATTCTTTCAAAGAAACTTGCTCTCCCTCATGCACAGATTTATCCCCTCTCGTCTTCAGTTGTCCTCCCCTTCTCCCGCCCTTGGTTCACTGAAGCTTGTGGTGAGGCAGTTGTCCTGAAACAACTTGCCCTTGCCTCATGGAAAGCAAACCCAACTGAGGGCAATCTCAGTTCCTTCCATAAAGCTCAGAACAAGTGTGTATCTACCCTCAGGAGAGCCAGAAAACAACATCTTCTCATCTTAAATCTGAACTCTCAAACCTCTCCCTCCTCAAAATCCTGGTGGCGTCTAATCAAATCTGTTCTGGTGTATGTTCCCCCTCCATCCCCTCCCTTACCTCAAATGGCAGCACTGCTGATACCGCACGTGAAAAAGCTGAATGCCTAAACTCGGTGTTTGCAGCAAATCTTATGTCCAAAACCCATCACTTTCTCTACCCACCTTACCCAGTCGCACCCAACTGTCCCTGGACTCTGTGTCCTTTTCTCCTGACAAGGTGGAGAGCTTGCTGTCAAACCTCGACTCAGATTCTGCAACCGGTCCAGACAGCATCAGACCACATGTCCTCAAAGCCTGCTCTTCTGCTCTGCTCACCCTCTCTCTGTTCTATTCACCCTCTCATTTGCTCAAGGCCATCTGCCATCTGCTTGGAAATCAACAAACATCACTGCCCTGCACAAAAAAGGTGCAAAAACAGATCCCTGCAACTACAGACCAATCACCCTTCTCCCAATCATCAGCAAGGTTATGGAATCCATCATCGCTTCAGACATCAAATCCTTCCTCTTCTCAATGGCTTGATTTCTGAGCATCAATTTGGTTTCAGACCAAGTCACTCTACCCTGGATATGCTGCTTCTGCTCTCCCAACAATGGATGGAAGCCTCAATGCCAGACAGGAAATCCGAGCCGTATCCCTGGATATATCACGTGCTTTTGACACAGTCTGGCACCCTGCCCTGCTCACCAAACTCTCTTCCTATGGTATCCAAGGCCATCTCCACTCATGGCTCGCAGACTTCCTCTCCTGTCGCAGTCAACGTGTGGCCCTAAATGGAGTTCTTTCATCCCCCCTTCCTGTCCAGGCTGGAGTTCCTCAAGGTAGCGTTCTGGGCCCTGTTCTTTTTCTGGTTTTCATCAATGATCTCTCCGACTCTGGAAAATCCTCTATATCTCTTTGCTGATGACTCCACCCTCTGCCGTACCATCGGTCATCCCTCAGACCGGCAAGCAGCAGCTTCTTCGCTCCATGCTGATCCGGATAAAATCACAAACTGGTCCAACACGTGGAACATGTCTTTCAATCCGGACAAATCTCACACTCTCACTATGTCTCTTCGAAAGGACCGTTTAGAAAACCCCCCCATCCACTTTCTCAACAATCCTCTGGAAGAAGTCCTTTCTTTCAAGCTTCTGGTCTCACTATCTGCCATGACCTTTCCTGGGAAAGCCACATTTCAAACCTCGCCTCCAAAGCCAGTCGCCAACTGGGAATCCTCCGTCGTGCAAAGTCCTTCCTCGGCCCTCTTGAGCTCCTGACCACTTACAAAGCTTTTGTCCGCAGCCTGATGGAGTACTGCTCTCCCCTCTGGGCTGGTGCTCCTGCCTCCCACCTTTCTCGCTTCACGCTGTAGAAACCAAGGCATTTCGGATCATTGACATCTCCCGCAATGAGGCTGGTCTTTGGGCCTCTCACTCAATCACCGCAGGTGGTCGGTGGTCTTTCTGTCTTCTACCGTCTCCTCTCCATCCTCGCCCCCCCCCCTGCTCTCTCTGCGATTTGTCCCCACCACATTTCCGCAGGGCGCTCAAGGTCCGCCAACAACCCCCTTCTGGTAAAATTACCAAAATCACGAATCACTGCTCACTTTCACTCTTTCATTCCTCTTTTTTCCCGCCTTTGGAATACACTCCCTCACTCTATTCATTCCCATTCTTCCCTCCAGGCTTTCAAAACAGCTGTTCACCACCACCTCTTATCATCCCCCATCCAAATCCTCGATCTTTTCTACCCCGATAATCCACCCAAGCCCACCTCCTTCAAATTCCCTGCTTTCCTTCCTGAAAGTCCCTGTAATGTCCATCTTCTATTCCCCATGTTCCCCGTCCCATCCCTCTCCCTTCCACAGATCTCCAAATGTCTCTGTTCCCCACTATTTTGTCCTTCCCACTCCCTCCCCTCCTGTAATCATGGCCCCCCTTGCTGTGCATTGTGTGTTAGCTCTCATACGAGCCTCGACAAGGTATACAAAAAAAAAACCCAGCTGTTCCTCATCAACTGTTTTGTTGGAGTGCTTGCTTGAGTGCTTAAGCCATTTGAGGAGTGCTCTACAAGCTGATTGATAATTATTAATGGAACACCCCCCTATGTGCTAGGCCTAGGATCATTTTCTGGTTTTGCCACTTGTTTAATGAAAAAGGTCAATTTGGGGTAATTTTAAACCCTTTTTACCTTTTGTTGAGCTATTTTTCACTTTTCAGCACCGCTGGGGATAGTGTCGTTTCATCCTTGGGGCAGGTGCTCTGATTTAAAAAAACCACAACATTCTGTCATATGCATGGGTTAGTCCATTTACTAATGAGGTGTTGTTTTGTGATCATACAATAAATTGTAGAGTGGATTTCCGAAACAATATCAATATATGTTAACATGAGGAATTATACAAATTTATTGTGCTTATTGTTGCATTTGTATGCATTAAATGTAGTTATTATTCCACTTTCTTCTGTACTAACATCACCCCATAATTTTGTCATTGTCCTGTCTAGTTAAACATCAGGGGAAATTATATTTTTAATCAATTAATTATGTGACAGTGCTTTCTTTCCTTGAGATGGAGAATTCCCTTTGCGCTGTGTTCGTCAGCACTCACAAATTGATGTTTTGTCGGCAATGCAAGACCCCACCCTCAGAGGCCCCGTCTCGAAAGATTGTGAACCACAATTGGATCGGTCGTGTGGGGGCCCCGCGTTATCTCGAGGCCCCATGAAATTGCATGGGTTGCATGCCCCTAACCCCGCATCTACTAACAGGAAATGGTAGGAACTCGACACCTCTCATCCACGGATATTTCTCGTATTTCCTATATTTCTGTGAGTCGTTTTGCATTCTGGAACAGAACAATTATGGTTAATTATTATGCAACTGCTACTTTCATCTCAATGCTGAAAATTATGTTTAAAACATTATTTCACTTAGATTTTATGCTTGCAGCAGCAGGTTCTTGGTAGCATTGGTGATGCACCATAGTCATAGCCAGTTGAGAGCATGAAACATGTCATTACGATAAGTGGATGCCCAAAAGAAAAAGAAAAACAAACAACAGGTTAAAAGTGCCCAGCGAGTAGAACCGAGTCACTGAGAATGCACACACAGTGCATGCACAAAAGGTCTCGTTAGCATTAATGCGTCATTTTGAAAGTCACATGTTGGCGCAACACACACTTTGGTGACAGAGTGGTCAATCGAAGACTTGCTGTTGAATGGGCCCGACAAACATTCACCAGATCTGTCACCGCCAAATTTCTATCTTTGGGGATATCTGAAGGAAAACGTCTCCAGAACAGAGGAAAGCCACAATCCATTGAATAACTCAAAGCAACAATTATTGACCAAAAAAAATTGCTTAATGGTCCCTACAGCGGAATGCGTCAGAATGATCAACCATTTTGCTCGTCAAATCCAAGTCTGTTTGCAGTGCCGTGGCAAACATTTGGAGCATGTTTTGAATTAATCACAGTTTGTTTTGGTCTATTCTAGGTCATTTGTGCCAAAAAAAAATTGTGCCATTTGAGTGATGAATGAGAATTATATCTTAAATAGTATGGGTTCTGCTTTTTTGGGGTTACTCTGTATATAACATGATGTTCTGAAACTGAGTAATGAGACCATTCACTGACTATTTATGCCACGTCTGTTGATGATATTCACACATTTGACTGGGGAAGTCTCACAAATGTAATGTGGTGTCGATGATTTTTGGTGGAATAATGTACAACTCATCAAATTTTACAAACGTTTCATCAGACATATTAAAATGTTCAAGATAGAAATAACGATAATTAAGCACAATATATTAAACCATTAACCAAATGACAATACCCTGTATTTGAAAACATTAAAATAATTCTTATTTCATTGACAATTAGGTGAAAACCGTTTTTGCATTTCTTTTTTCCTTTGTATTCGTGAACCTTGATTACAAAATATGGGAGAGTTTCATTTCATGCATATTTTAATCAGTCATCTTACATAGTCGTGTATCAGCTGGTAGGATAGCCTTGGTGCTCAGGCACACTCACCCCTGAGCTTTCTAGCCTGGGTTTGAATATTAGCTGAGCTTTAAACTATCACCTGATGGTGATATCACATATGCATGGTGACTCATCAATGTGTGTGCAGTCCCTTGGATGGATGTTAAACTGGGTGCCCCATCTGCTAGCATTGGTTCATGGATGTTAGAGATCCCACAGTGTCTTTCGCAAAGAGGAGGTGAGTTATCGCTGGCACCTTGGCCAAATTCCAAATTCCTGTTCACTCAGTCAAGAATCCTACGCTTGACTGGTACCCCATCTGTAATTGTAACCCAAGCCAAAGAAACTGTTTTGGCAGAACCAATGCTCTGTATATAACGCGATGCACAAGACAACATAAAGTGTGTGAGATAATAACCACTCTTCCCTTTGCTTTTTTTACGTTCAATTCTGCCTTTTTCAAATCAAACAACAGTGTTTATGAAATTCTGTGAACTTGAGAAAGCAAAGTTATGTGAGAAAGTTGCTCAAAACTTCGTTGCCTAATTAGTCTCTTGTACTCATCAACAGATAAACTAAGAAGTTGTCTATTTACTATGTATGCACTGGGGCCAGGGGGGGGGGAGGAGTGATGGGAGGGATTAAGTACGCATGAATCACAATTATCAATTTATATTGTTAAGTCTCGGTGCAAGGAATATTATAGGCAGTATAAATAATTTAGTAATAGGAAGAGCAATTAAAGTTACCAGTTGTATTATAACTACCAAATAAAGAGCAATTTTGTTTTTTTCGATAATTCAAGCAAACCAAACGTGTGTGGATAAAATTAACAATTTCTACATCAGCACAAAACTAAATATTTATACCAATTTGAGCAAGCAAGGAGATGTGAGCAACTCCCAACTGCAACTTTGGGTCGCCAGTGCAAAATTCTATAGTTTTGTGCGGCCAGAAGAATGTTCTTCATAGCATATTTGGGTTTAATTGCTTTCCTACTATTATAATCCAGATAAAACAGGGCAAGACACAAGCACACTGGTTATTGATCAAAAGTAAACACGTATTCCATCTGGATATAGCCCAATCCATCAATTGTAATATAAACGCCCTCCAGCCCCACACCTCCATCCCCCACTCCCAAAAAGGTGGCATATGTTGATACATTCAATACATACTAATGAACCTGAAAATAACTTACACGAAAGCCTTGTAGGAAGAGCCAACCTTGGACATAAGTAAGCTGTATTTGGCATCAAGACAAGGCTCTGAAGTACCATGCCCCCCAGCCAACATCAGTGCGCCAGTTAACTCCCCAAGCTGCTGAAGATTATTTGCTCGCACCTAATAAGAAAGAGCAAGTGGATGAATTGAAAAAAAAAGTAAGTGAAAGAGAGAATAGCAATTTCAAGATCAAGAGAATGCAGGTATTTAGAGGTAATGGGGCAAAGTACAAGCAAGTACAGAGCTAATTCCAAGATGGCATTCAATGACGAGCATTGTGGGAGGTTTAATGATGATTCATACATCCTTACAGAAAAAAAAGTGTTGACCAGTTATCAATCCTATTGAAACATTACCCATCACAGGCCTCTTATAGCCCAGACTACAACTAGCCTCACCTTTCCCAGGCCTCCATGCGTATGTCCGGGTTTAAGTATGGTTGGGAAGGAAGAGTTCATGCCCTGCAACAATAAATGCAAATCAACAATGATGTAACTTTATATATTAACTCAGAATGTTTAAGCGAAAATCCTTCAATAGTTAGAATTGCAAGGTCTATTTGGTTACACTTTTTTCGGATGCAAAGACAGTATTTATATGATTTTCTCATTCCAGCACCAACTATCTTTCTCGCACTCCCTTTGCTATGCCTGCAAAAAGTGGTGGGGTTGCAAAGAAGCAGGAAATTAAAACGAATAACTACTTTCTTTCCCATATTGCTACATTTCAATCAAAACCTAGACTCATGCACAGGTTGTCTCATTATTAATGCTGTTTATTTAGTTTTTTTTAAAACCTGTCGCTGTGGCATAATGGTTAGAGTGACCGCTCTGAGTCTGTAAGGTGGTTCAAACCCTGGCCGAATCAGACCAAAGGTTTTTAAAATGGTGTGTGCTGCTTCGTTGCTTGATGCTCAGCATTTGAAAGGATAGAGCATGGACAAACAATGCTGGAAAGGCAATGGCAAACCACCCAGGATAACCCTTACCAATAAACTTTTTTCAGTAGCACCAACACTGTGTAAAGGAAATGTCAGATGAAATCAAATCAATGATTGATGGAAAACGATTATTATGGTGTTAACTGCCTACTTTATGATCTGCTATTTGTCCATCAAGTTAATTTACAGTTATGTTTGCCAAATGAGAAGAACTTCTGTATATTGTGTGGAGGTAAGGGAATTTCTGTGAGGTGTGCTCTCATCCTCTATGGTGTACAAATGGGCAGCTCTCATATACGACAGTATCCAAATGGTCAGAATAACTGACTCACAAAACTAAAATCACGTGGGAAATATGATGCCAGCCTTGAGCAAAAATTGCTACATCGAGAACGAACACTGAGGTACGCTTATCAAAAGTGTGCTCCTTCACGGCAATTAGCCTTGGCATTAGGAAAGTGTTGGCCATATTGGTGACAGTGGAATCTATCTACCTTACAGCTCAGACTTGGCCCCAGTAACCATTATCGGTTTTGATATATGACGTTCCACTTGCATGGCTGCCAAATCCCTGATAATTATGAGGCTCTGACTGAAGCATCTGAGACTCGGCTGAAAGAAATATCTGAAAGGTGCTCTATTGGCATAGACAGCTTAAAAGACAAATGGATAAAGTGCACTGAGGTCTCGCAACACAATATTGACGAAAATGATATATAATATATATATATATATATATATATATATATATATATATCATTGATCCCATTGCAATATAATATAATGTATATACATCATTACAATGAAAGATGAAAGGAAAATATGACAGGTCTTTCAAAATGTTACAGGAGTGAGATAAACTTACAATAGTGTTATATATATATATATCCCTGGTGCTGGCTTAATGGTGAAGGTGGTGGGCTTGGGATCCTCGGATCCTGAGTTCAATCCAACCGGCTGTTGAATTAAACCAAGTGGGGTTGACTCTGCCTGTCGCCCTTCCGAGGTTGGCAAAATGAGTGCCATCTTGCTGGTATCCTGTGTCGGAGTGGCGACCTGTCCAGGATTGTGCCCAATAGTCAAGGAGACTGCTTAGGCAGCACCAACGCTCTGCACAGAGTATGGTCCGCATGGATGGATGGATATATATTGTTGCGGTTCTCGGAACCGCATGCATACAACAGATAGGTCTCCCAAGACAGTTATGCCATTATTATACGTGTAGATAGTCCCCTCCCTTTGTTTAGCGGGACAACAGGGAGTGCGTTGCGATGATTTAATAGTTAGGGTTGCTAAATCATTTTCTTTCATTTTATCCCAACTTCTTCTTCTTTTCTTTCCTGGGATAAATCAGTCACGTGCGCTTTCACTGTAAGGTGGGCAAACTGCCGTGCCGCCGTGAAGGATCCGCTGCACCCGGAGTCTCGTTCCCGGGCGAGCCCGAAACCCGGCATGTGCGGCG
>CM068964.1:66646569-66669112 GCA_035128595.1 Eptatretus atami
TTTTTTTTTTTTGCACGTACGGGCACGCACGTACGGGCACGCACGTACGGGCCCGCACTAGTATATATAATGGGCCCAGACCAGGAATCAAACCCAGGTCCTCTGGAAAACCACACCAGTACTCTGCCGTCTGAGCTATCTGGGTGACCCACCAGCTGAACAATACAATTCTTCCCCATATGCGATATATAGATATCTATATATAAGCAACACAATTCTTCCGAGCAAAGCAATTCTTCCGAGAGCAGGCCCTAGCTGCTCCTATGGTTGGCAGCGAGTGTCCCAGAAGCAGTCGGGGAAAGAGAGTGGCACCTGCATATGTGGAAGAATTGCGTTGCATAGCCAGTGGGTCACCCAGATAGCTCATTGGCAGAGCACTGGTACGGTTTTCTAGAGGACCTGGGTTCAATTCCTGGTCTGGGCCCATATTTTTTTCCACATATATTTATAATCTATCCTGTTCATCTCTCAGTATCACACACACTCAATCATTGCAGATTATGTCATGCATGGTAAAAAGCGCATAATCCACAAAGAACAACCATCCGTCTGCCACCCAGATGATTGTTCCCACTAATGCAAACCATTCAACCAGAAAGCACATGATGTGATCGGTGGATAAATCGAAATATGTGGAGTGTGACGAGCACTCCCCCGATCTCCATTTCTCACCACTCACTGACTCACTAATTGATATTATAGATTGGTACCTTCCGGGTGATGTAGAAAGCTAAAATTGTGCATGCCGATGGACATCGACGCCAGTACACCGGAAAAAATCACAATCGTCAGACAACATCCATAAATGAAAAAAACAATGCAGGTGAGTGACCCAAAACAATGGGGAAGCACGGTAATTTTGTGTGCCGACGGATATCGAAGCCAATACAGCAGGAAAAAAAATCACAGAACTGTCGGAATGCATCCGTAAATGAAAATATAAATAAATGAAAATAAATAGATGAAAAATCAAATGCAGGTGAGCGACCCAAGAGAATGGGGAAACACGGTTCGTCTGCTTACACAATGTGTAAGCACACCTCTCTAGTGTGTGAGTATATACATATATATCTTTCTAACCATTGACTAACTCACTGATGAACTCACTCACTGACTCACTGACTGAAATTAAAGATCGGAACCTTCCGGGTGATGTAGATAGCTGAAATTTTGCTTGCCGATGGACACTGAAGCTGGTATACCGGAAAAAATTTACAGAATCATCGGACAACAATCCATGAATGAAAATATAAATAAATGATTATAAAAATGAAAAAAATGCAGGTAAATGACCCGAGACAATGAGGAAGCACAGTCATTTTTGTGTGTCGATGGACATCAAAGCTGATACACCAGGGAAAATCAGAAAGCGTCCGTAAATGAAAATATAAATACATGAAAAAAAAGAATGAAAATCAGATGCAAATGAGCGACCTGAAACAATGGGGAAGCATGATTCATATGCTTACACAATGTGTAAGCACACCCCGCTTGTGTGCTTACACATTAAATACCGCCCGGAGAAAACACTGCCCGGACATGTCCAGAGATAAATGCAGTCCGGAAACAAACACTGCCCGGACACGTCTGGAGACAAACACCTGTCCGGACATAACCACTGCCCGGATACATTCAGAGACAAACACCGCCCAGACACGTCTGGAGCTAAGCTGTCCAGAGACAAACACCCCGGGACATGTGTACAGACACACAAACACTGTCCGGAGATAAACTCCGTCAGGACATGTCCGAAGCCAAACCACCTGGACACGGCTGGAGACTAACTCCATCCAGACACATCCAGGAAGAAACTCCAGCTGAACATGTCCGAAGACAAACATTTCTAATATATAAAGAAAAGCTTTATATATTACATATGTATGTATGTATGTATATATATATATATATATAAATATATATATATATATATATATATATATATTTGTTACGGTTGTGGAAATTCACAGAACACCATTCAGGTACCCCGAAGATCAGTTATGTCGATAAGTGTGTGTCCAGATTAGATTCCCCACCAATGTTCTAAGGGCATTATTCATGTACCGGGCTGTGCATCTTTGAGTTAGCCGTTATTCTGTTCTATCTTTTATTTCAAACAAACAGCATCTCAACCACCACGCCATCCCTACCACAGCGCCAACCACACTGCAACCATGCCACCTCCACCACCACAACAGCATCTCAGCAACCACACCACCTTCTCCACAACCGCCAACATCCCCACAAACAACGGCATCTCGACAAATAAAGGAAACGAAGAACGGTTAAAACAACAAGGTGCTCCGAAGAGAGAATCCCAATCACGCCTGGATCCCCCCCCCCCCCCCCACGCGCCGGAAGGAGGAGGGCGGATCGAGTCTGGAGGAGGGAGTCAAAGGTGAAGTGAAGGAGGGCGCTGAATTCGGGTGGAAAAAGCCCACTGCGACCCCTCCCCTTGGGGGCGATATAAAACTCCGCGTTCGGAGGCGACAAGAGAGAGGTGGGAGAGACGCCGACACTGCGTTGAGAAGGCAGAGAGAGGTGGGAGAGACGCCGACACTGCGTTGAGAAGGCAGAGAGAGGTGGGAGAGACGCCGACACTGCGTTGAGAAGCAGTCTGGAGGAGGGAGTTGAGCTGGCAGTTGAGGAGGAAGTTGGCGACTGGCAGTTAGCGAGTGGGAAGAGAGTCCCCCTCCTTGGTCTCTCTCCTTGGTCGTCGGAGGCGCCGTTGCAGCCGGAGAGGAGTCGCCAGCCGGATAGCCGTTGGAGACGTCATTGAAGGCACGAGTGGAGTCCAGCGGAGTGCGGGCAGAGCCACCGAGGGTCGCCGAACCAGGGCCCAGCAAGTCACCACGAGGGTGGCAGGTAACCTGCACAGTCTCGCGGAGCTCCTTCGGTCTCCACAGCTCGCGGAACATTAAAGGCCTACGGGCCCTGTTCTCCTCTCTTTTTCTTTCCTGGGGTTTTTTTGCATGAAGCTGTGTGCGCCTTGTCCACTAAGTAGAATTGTGGTTAAGTGCATGTACAGAATAGTAAATAGACAACGGCTGTAGGGTCTTTTTGCTCGTGTCTTTGTCCCCATCCCCCCCCCCCCCCATTGCTTCATTGACTTCATATGTGCATTATAAATAAATGTCATTGTTTGAATATTCACCTGCTCGTTGCGTCCCTTCCTCCATTGAGTTGTCATAATTGCGTTCGGAATATTAGCTGGCTTTTAATAGCCGATAAGATAATCGAGTCCGACGGGCTTGGCGATAATAAACCGCTCGGCAATCGCAAACGGCGCGAGCTGCTTAAGCGCTGTATCCGTACGGGTCCCGTCGAGGTGTAAATCCCCGGCATTTCTGTCTGCGCGAATACTTAGGTAAATCGACAATTCGGCGATCAACCCTGTCGCGCGTGGACTGAAGAGTTGGCTGATTTATGGTGTGGTTAAAAACACACTCGAAGCTGGATTTCGGCGTTGATCCGAAAAGCTGCGACTGGGTTGCTACGTTGGTGGGCGCGTGCCGCCGCGAATTAGCTAAAAGCGGTCGCCCGCACGCCGCGCGTGGTGAGAACCACAACAATATATATATATATATATATATATATCAAACTGGTATATGTTATAACATTAACAATGTGTATGAAAATTGCATTAAAATGGGGGAAAACACGTTTTTGGGTTTATATCGTCTTTAACATATTTTGCAATGAAGTGGTCCGTTTTTTTTACATTCATGGGAAAATATGAACGATTAATTTCATAGAGCGATTGTCCCTTTGTCTCATTATCTCCGTGTGAATAAATGATGGATTATTAAGGAATTATCATCAGCCATATTTATAAATCCCATCCCATGAAGAGTACAGTGCTGCCAAAGCAGCTTCCTCAGCAAGGAAATACATCCAGGATGGTTTGCCATTGCCTTCCTAGTGGAATAGGAATTTGTACAGTCACTATCTCACAAGTACAGATGCTCAGACAGTTCAATCAAGGGCACACCTGTGATAAAATTAATTGGAGGAGATACATCATTTCAGTGTTGCGAACTCGGTCTCCTTTGAGAAACCTGCATATTGTTGTTAAACATATACAGTGCAAGATTTTGCTGCAATTTCATAACAAAAGGCTTAACGTCTTTGCAACTTACCACCCACGCACGTTCGCCAAATTGCAGTGCTGACTCGAGAGAGTTGACAGAGGGAATACCGGCATAAGCGAGAGCAAGCACAAAGGGCCGATAATCCCGCCCTGTTCCATCACGCACACACTGTCGAAGAAGCACAAGGTCTGGCGTGTAGGAACTAGTGAAAAGGGTAATGGTGAGGTGAAGGGAAAGCAATAAGAAATAATTAATAATCCTACAATACAGTTTATTTGAATTGACTCATTGGCTTTCATACCAAAACATAAAGCCCAATTAACACTCAAATAAGTAAGATGAGTGTGGGATATTTTTCTGGAGAATTGAGATGACCGGAGCTTCGACTCCGGCTTTGAAAAACCAAGAATGGCAGAGCGGAAAGAAATCAATGATCAGGCAATGTGTGCTTCTATATTGTCCCGGGCATTTCGGAAATAATTAGCAGAACCATTTTGAGTGTACATAATTTGTGTGGCCACTAATTTCTCTTTCCAACCCAATTATAAAAAAAATATGAATTAGAAAAGGTGTAGAAAAATTATATAACCCAACAAATCCCCACAACTCAGTCTCTTACACATTCCTTCATTTATACTTTCACTACTCATAACATCATTCATCGTTACTTACAGAACTGATTGTTTACTTCGTTCTTTTTAAAGCTTTTTATAATTACATTATAAAATGCTTCATTTCCCTTTCCAAACATCTCACATCCAAACAGCTTCTTCTTCCTTCCTCTACTGTTCCCTTTCTGATTCACTCCGATGTCCCATTGTCACAATCCAAAAGCGCTACTTTCATGTGTGCTTTCACCCACCGTTTCCTCCATCCAGGTCATGATGTCGGTCTTTGTTTGGCTAAACTTGGTATCCAGAAGGGCAACTCAACCCATTTTGTAGCAACTGCCAGTTCATGGCCATCATTGCTCTCATGTCTGTATCACACACATCATGTCTCTCCACACTGTGACCTGCCACCTCAACTCCCACTCCTATCACCCATTCCTCAATGTCCAGGCAAATCTGTCCAAGGTCACTGAAATACCTTCGTTAGATCATTCTCTCCTCAACCACTAATGTTCGGTGGTGTGGTGTACTGTCCACTGAATTAAAATAACTCGTTATATACCTCTTTCCTCTTGAATGGATCAACTTGTAAACACACATACCAACTCTGTTCCTTATCTGCAAGTTTCAACTGCCACTAAGCAGCTGGCTGAGTGTCAGCTTTCAGTCTATCAGGTAAGATCCATATTTTCGTATGAATACTCATTTCACCGAAACAAATGAAAAATGTGCCTTATGATGCTTACACTGTCCTATTTTTGAAAAATTTATGATGGACTGCTATTTCCAGTAACAGCTATTTCCAGCTATTTCCATACCAAGGAAGACAAACAAAGCCAACCTCCTTCAGCTATTGGAAAAAGGGACTCTTCCAGCAAATCACTATCCGACACATGCAACAAGCATATTTGATGGATTGGCAGTGCTTCAGAAGATTTAACCTTCTAGTGGATCAACATTTCACACATTAGCTGAAACAGTTTTTTCAGATATGTAAAATCAGGTTCAGCAAAGTGTTCATGTAGTTTTTGACATTTATCCAGGTGTGTCCATAAAGAATGCTGAGCAAGCCAAGAGAACAGGTGGAAGTTCTATTTATTTATTCATATACAGCCTGTGGCTGTTTGGCTGCATCATTTGCTGGGGGTGTGGCTGTACCACTGATGCAATTCCACCTGTTACCAGCATGCTGGTACTCATTTCACCAACCTCAGAAGGATGGCAGGCTGAGTCCACCTGCCTGGTGTTAATTCAACAGGAATATAATAGGGGCTTGAACTCAAGACCCAAATATCTTAAGCCAGCCACCCTAATAATAAGCCAGCCACAACAGGCTGTGGAAGTTCTGAGGATGTAAGATACAATAACATTCTCGAAACTTTTCCGATAAAGTCTTGGAAAATGTTAATGGCGATTCAATCACATAAGAAACTAGAGGGGGAGCATTCGGGAGAGTGCAAAACCTCCGCCGCCAATACTGCTGGGTCACTCAAGTGAACCTTATATCTTATTCATTAAATATGTCAACAGTGCTGACAGTTATAGTTCTTTTCTCCAACATTTTTTTGGGGGGGTGGGGGGGGTTGGAAATCACTTAAAACATGTAGAAATGCAAAAAAAGAAATCGAAATTTTGTTGAAAAAAAAGTTGCAAAATTTTTTTTTCTCTAACAATTTTTTTTGGGGGAGGGGGTTGGAAATCACTTAAAACATGTAGAAATGCAAAAAAAAAAAAAAAATTTCTCAACAAAATTTTTTGGGGGGGGGGTAACAATTTTTTTTGGGGGGGGTTGGAAATCACTTAAAACATGTAGAAATGCAAAAAAAATTTCTCTAAATTTTTTTGGGGGGTAACAATTTTTTTGGGGGGGGGGTAACAATTTTTTTTGGGGGGGGTTGGAAATCACTTAAAGCATGTAGAAATGCAAAAAAAATAAAAAAAATTTTCTCTAAATTGTTTTTTGGGGGGGGGGGACCAAGTCCAAAATCTAATGGCATGATCCTTGGACCATACCTAACCCCCCCACCAAGTTTCGTCGAAATCCGTCGAGGAGTTTTTCCGTAATACTGTTCACAAAACAAACAAACAAACAAACAAAGGGTGAAAACAGTAACCTCCGATCTTCGATGCGGAGGTTAATTATGAAGTTTCTTGTTACTGAATGGAAAAAAGCCAGAGTTCACAGGCAAGCTCGAGTGGGGGGGGGGTGGGGTGGAGATAATGTACGTGACAGGGGGAAGCACCTGCTCGAGAATAACAGAACAAGAATGTGATGTTGTTTCTGCATTGGAGTGTTCATAAGTAGAGGCTGAAACATACTCGATTCTCCATACAAAACACGCAAATTGCCCGACAGTTATTCAAGCTGATGATACAGACGTCTTCATATTACTTCTTGGGCATAGTTATCTGCTTACAGACGTGCACATGAAATTTGGCAAGGGGTCAAAGACCAGGATAATTAAAATCGATAAGGTAAAATCAAGCCTATTGCCAAAATGGCATCCTCAAATGATTGGGATGCATGCATTCACCGGATGCGATTCGATTTCTGCTTTTGCTGGTCAGGGAAACGCTAAAGCACTGAAATTGCTGATGCAGCATCAAAATTTTGTGGAAGTCTTCGCATCACTTGGAATCACATGGACAGTGCCAGAAGAAATGCACAACAAACTGGAAGAATTTGCAGTTTTTATGGAAAGCAATTGCTAAACGTCAATCTTTTCATTATCAGCTCCATTGTACATAAGGTTGAGCCTGATGCTTTACCACCTTGCAAATTGGTACTTGCTCTCCATGTGATGAGGGCAAATTATCAAGCAGTGATATGAAGATGAGCAATCTTTGAAATGCCCGACACTCCTCCTAATGGTTGTGCATGAAATGTACGGATCTTTGTGCCATTGAATGTGATGAAATGTAAACAGAGGAAGAACAAACTGATCTAAATGCGTCTGTTGAAGATGATGATGATGATGACTGACAACGATTTGCAAATAATGGAGTTATGTTGCTGCAGATTTTTTATGTTCATTAATGGATTGGTTATCAAAGACAATACGATATTCGAATATGACTGCAATTTACGTGGTAAGATCCCTTTTTCGCTTTAAAAACAAGTCTTCTCCCTCAGATTATCCGAAAAGCTACGAGTTATCTGAGAGTGCAATTTTGAAACCAAATACCATATTTCCTCGAATAACCGCCCCGGGGCCCTTATTAATTCAGGGGATTCCTAGAGGGGCACTTAATCGAGAGCGGCACTTGTTCGAGGAAATACGGTGCACACTTTGATGTGTGACTTGCAAAGTTGTAAGAACTTTTCTTTCGAGAAAATATTAACAAAATTTGAAGAACATATAGACTCCCAGTTTGTTTATAAGCTACCATTTTCACGCATCCAGAACACCTTTTCATAATCTGTGTACCAAAGCAAGTATTTAAAACCATATTTCACTTGTTTCGGCCATGTGAGTATTCGGCACAATACAGCTGATAAGACTATCTGCATCAATCAACAATGGCATTGCAGCTACGACTTCTCCTCCTCTGACTCAATTTGTGAAGCAATAATGGTAATTGATAAACATGATAATACATCATATTTTTTTTCGAGGTATAGAATCACTACCCTAATATTTCCTGCCTTTCCAGAAAACATTGGCAATTAGTGGGTAGGCACCTTTTGTTGCAGAAATGGATTAAACTAGCACATATTGAGCTGGAATAAGTATTGGTCTACAATTTCCTAGCCATTCATTAGGGGAAACAAACGAGACAGTTAAAAAGTAAATGTGCTTCCCGTCACACCATCATGTTCGACAAGAAAACTCATTGACAGTTGGTTCAAAATGTTTGGCATTCAGTATTGTGTGATAAAAGCCTTTATGTTGTTGGTTAAAAGCCCTGCTCCTACAGCATAGCATAGCTGGGACATCGTGATTCATAATGGATTTACCATCCTCAGAAGGTCGGTTTCTCACAATTTTATTTTTATGGTTTTAAATGACAACAGGAAGCTTTTAATTGAAAACCTGAAATAAAGAAAGATTGTGGGTAATGAAGGAGGAGGATTGTAGGTAAGGATTGATGGTGCATCGCCTGCTGGAAGTCCTGGAGGGAAGTGTAATAGAACAGCCTTAGGAAGGCAGTTCCACAGATGGGAGAAGTGAGGAACAGGAGTTAAGTCAGCCTTGACTTTGGAAGTTTAACTTGGAATAGGTTACTGTAAGGACAGGTGCAACCTGGAGTTGCTGCGGAAGGTTGGAGGGCTGAGGGAGATGAGGTAACAAGACTGTAGGAGAGGAAGCAAAAAACAGAGTTCATTAACGTGTTTGTGATGAAAATCAGAGGCCACCAACCTGTCTGTGACTATTGTCCTCATACAAAGAGTAGTAGCTTTGTAAAAGAAGTAAATTCTGAAAAATTGTCAAATTCCTTCTTTTAAAACCTTTGTTTTTTTTTAACAGAAGACAATCGATGAACATGATTAAAAACAAAAATACAAGGAGGTTGCTGATTGGCTGAGATAATATAATGTAATGAGATAAATGGGAGTAATTATCTCAAATTTTGGAACCAATTTTTTTTTTCATAATGCTGTAATGGAGTAATGTTTTGAAACAATATGGCACAAGCAATGAAATTTGACATTCGACTTCCTGTATATTATATCTGGTCAATTCAAAATGTTCAAAACAGCAATATTAAGACATCTTAGAAAGCAACTTTTCATCTGAAAGTGGTGCAGAGATTTAGCTTCTACAACAGGATTATACGGGAATTTGAAGCATAGTTTCATGAGTTTCAATAGAAACACAAAGAATCAGCAAATACTTACCGCGGCGGTGTGTCATTAGATGGACGGATAGTTATGAGGGGAGGTCGTCCAGGGGATCCAACTAGGCCAAGCTCAGAGAATGAAGCCTGCGTTCACAAAATGTTTGGAGAATTCAGTTGTCTTCAAAAGTCACACAATTCATTGCATACAACATGTGTAAAATGTGTCCCATTCTCTGCACTGACTGTAGGAGAGGAGAGTAAGTACCCCCTGTCAATCCACCAAAATGTAGAACTCAAGAAACAAGATGCAGTGCATTGCAATTTACTCACTTATTGTCACTGCCACTGTACATGTGTATGTAAACACAAAATTGATATCAATCATGCGCTCCCTGAAGATATCCAGAAAAATAGATAACAGATTTAGATTTTGCAGATGAAATTGCTTTTTGTAGCAATATGCTAGAGGAAAATCAGTCTTTGCAAAATAACATCGAGATGGAGGCAGCAAAGGTTGTATTACTTATGAATAATGAAAAGATCAAATATATATTCTGAAACACTGATGCTGAACATTCAATGGAAAAACAAGAATGATCGCACTGTGCTCACAACCTGTGACAAAATATGTATGTATATATGCATGTATATACATATACAGTTCATATATATATATATATATATATATATATATATATATATATATATACTGTATATATATATATATATATATATGTATATAAATATATATTGTGCGGTTCTGGAAATCGAATCCCTCCAACACCAATAGCAGCCAACATACAGTGGTCCCAAGTCAGTTATTTCATTAATGTACGTTCAGATAGTCCCTTCCTCTTGTCTAGTGGGTCGAAGGGAACAGTGGGTTGTGTAAATCTCATAGCTAGGTCTGATTAAACCTCTGAACTTCATTCCTACTCTTTCTTTTTAGCTATTCCTGAGGTAAATCCAAGCAAGGGGTCCTCGCGATGCCGGCAGGCGCTCCGCTCGGACACCCATCTGTAAAAACCACAGCCGCGCCCTTCGCGTAAGAATATGTCCTCACAGAAGACCAAGGGCAGCAGTAGAAGCCAATAATAAACACCAGTGCTGCACGGAACACGTGCCGCACAGCGACAACCCCCACCCAGTGTTCAGGTGATCAGAGGCATCACCAACACACGAAATGCTCACAACATACAGTATGCACGAGGTGCATTCTTCTTCAATCAACTTATATCTATGCTCTTTCCTTCAATTCATGGCGCGGATCGGGTTTGGCACCGTGCACCCCACCGCTTCTGATAACAGCGAACATGATGCTCGATGATGGGCGGACCCGCGCGCTGACCACGTGTACAATGGCGGACCTGCGCGAACTGTACGGGGCATCCTCGATGGCGGGTGGACCCACGCGCTGACCACATGTACAATGGCGGACTCACGCGCAGCCCGTGATACTTTATCATCATACAGAATGGGGCAAGAATAACACACATCTTTGGTCGGGTCTGCGCATGGGGTTACAATAACGTTTTACTGTCGGTCTTCGCTCACCACGACGGCCACAAATGTCTCCCATGGATGGCAGATATCCTCCCGCACGTCAGCCTCGATGCAGTTGCTACCAGGCAGAGGCATGCTGTGCAACTGGATCGCTCGGGCCGCGTGGCACACCACGGAGCAGGCACATTGACCAGCGCCAACTGCGGGTCGCCGCGTTCGATGCAAGGTGATTCATATCACGGAATTCGATGCAAGGTTATTCATATCATGGGGTTTGGAGCGAGACGATTCCACAGCTTGGAACCATCTTGCTGGAAGTGGAGTGGAGCCACTTTCGGCCATCACGGCTGGGCCGCGCAGTGGCCGGGGCCAATCAGAGCGCCCGATTCAGGTGACGATACATCGCTTCGGGGTGGCGTCCCTACCCTGCACTACAGGGTTTATAAAAGGTGGATCGTGAAGCTGTCCGTTCCCTCTTTCACACGCTGGATCTCCAACTCACCTTCTCCACCTGCCCTTCTCAGCCAACTCGCCTGATGACTCCACCCTTTCTTCACCGCCTCATTGCTGACTCCACCCACCCACCTGATCCTGTCTGACACTCTGCCCACTTGCTTCGGACTCCACCTTTCTCCACCCACTCGATGCTGGCTCCACTAAAGTCCCTCCCTTCACACCTGAAGGTCGTGTCTCATTCTCTGGACCAACGCCAGCTGCGCGAAGTGCCACGAAGCAAGAGACGATGCGCCAGCTCTCAGGGAGGTATCGTCCAGCGGAGCATCCCCCCAAAACGTACTGGTGGCACGGTTGGGCAATTGTGCAAGGCATTGAGAGACCGTTAGCCTCATCTCCTCTCCTTTTTCTCTTCATCAACTCCTCTTCATCGGGGGGTGTGTGTGTGTGTGTGTGTGTGTGTGTGTGTGTGTGTGTGTGTGTGTGTGTGTCATGGCGCCTGTCTTCACTTAAGTTAAGATTGTACAAGAATTATATGGGGATAACTCTACTCTGTGTCTGCTTTTGTAAGTTGCTTCTATTATTGCCACACGTTTCACATTTCTTCCTATTCCTGCTTACAGACAACAATAAACAACATTCACTGTGCCACATACCTTTCCTCGCTTGCCTGTTAATAAATCCTTTGTAGAAATGTTCCCAGCTCGTTTTTGTCTTTTCTTTCATTGATCCAGCATGGTCTGTAGCCAAATCGAGCCGGGATTTTATTCCCAACGATCCGTTCCTTTTAGCCTGAACGTCCTTGGCAGTGTCGCTCGGCTGCATCTGATCTGGTAAAGAGATCCCGGCATGTCCCCTGGTAATTTGATCACGTGATTAGTTTTTTCGGCAACCGGATAAACTAGACGGAGGACCCGAAGTCACGTGGTTGAGTTATTGCCGTTCACGGTCAGTTAGCGACCCACTGCGTCCAAGAATTATCCGTGTACGATGGCCTGCAATTCCGGGGAGGCTGTTGGGAACCCGAGATAGCTTCCCCCCCCCCCCCTCGTGTTCTTCTCACCCGAACCCCGGCCCACAACAATATGTGTAGATAATATTATATATATAATATATATATGGTGTGGTGTGTGGATATATATATATATATGTGTGTGTGTGGAATATATATATATATATATATATATATATATATATATATATATCTCCTTCTTCTTCTTTCGGCTGCTCCGTTAAGGCGCTGTCACACCTTGACGATTTAGCCAGCAATGGCAACGTATAAAATGTATGTAAAACGTTGGCGTACGCTGAAATTTTGATGTTTTTTTAAAAAGTTTTGGTCTATTCATAACGTGTTGGTCGTATGCAACATATTAGTAACGGGCACAGAACGTTTCGTTGTCTATAGATAACTATACAACGAATGCTTAGCCTGTTGTCGGCGTTCACAACCTATGCCCAACGATAGTTAACTTAGGCATAGCGCGCTGCACGTATCGCCGACGAACTCGTGGCGGAGCCTGTTAAAAACCTGCCGCACGCCGATTTAAATCATAACCGCCTGAGAATTGGAAGTGTCAACAACCAGTCACACCTTGACGATTTAGCCAGCAGTGCCGACCTATGAAAAATTTGCCGAACCAAGTTGGCACACGTCGAATACGTTATGGGTAAGTTGTGTATACGTTAAGAGAACGCTGAAAAACGATGAAGTACGCTGTCATATTTCGTGGACGTCTCGTACGTCGTGAAATTTCAAGCATGCTGAAAATTTTACGACGTACTCGCCGTATGGCTCACACGTTCCGCTACGCTGGGAATAAGTTGTAGGCACGATATGCGATCGTTGACACACGTCGAGGTCTAATGTTTAGCATACCCGAAACTTATTTTCTCCGTCAAGGCACATTTCTTTTTTTCTCCTTGGCTCCGTGAAGGCACGTGACGAAATACTGAAGTTGTTGTTGTTGTTGTTTTTGTTGTTGTTTTTTTTTTTTGTTTTTTTTTAAGTCTATCACAAATTTTAAAATATTCGGACATTTGCTTTTAAGTTTCGACGTCGACGTGACAATATCCTCAAACAGAAAATATTCACAGAGGAGGAACTAAGAATAAGACATGAGCAAACTGAAGAGGCAATCGGACGTGACGTAACGGCACGTGACGAAATATCGGAAGTTATGTTGTTGTGTTTTTTTTTAAACGCTGCCAATACGCCATTATACGGTAGCGTAAATTAGAAACACGTTCAGTAAGTCTTGTGGTCTCCGGAAGACGTCAATCAAATACGCTACATACGTCAATATGCGTTGGAGGTACGTTACACATAGGTTCAAAGCACGTTACTCATAGGTTAGAAATAAGTTTGGGTACGCAGAACATTACCTCGACGTGTTTACTTATGAGTAACTTACAAGTAACGTGCTCGACGTGTGTCAACGATCGCGTAACGTGCCTCGACTGTGTCAACGATCGTGTAACGTGCCTACAACATGTTACTCATAGGTTATAATAAGTTTCGGGTACGCTAAACATTACCTCGACGTGTTTCGACTTATGAGTAACTTACAAGTAACGTGTTTCGACATTGTGTCAACGACGCATAACGTGCCTACAACTTATGGCCAGCGTGCGGAACGTGTGAGTCATACGCTTGCATACGTCGTGAAATCCAAGCATGCTACAATTTGAGGACAACCGCAAAGTACAACGATGAAAGCCAGCGTACTACGACGTATGTCACGTTTTTCAGCGTGCTCTAAACGTATACAAAACTTACCCATAACGTATTCGACTGTTGCCAGCGTTTTAGACAAATTTTTCATAAGTCGGCATACGCTGGCTAAATCGTCAAGGTGTGACAGCGCCTTTAGGGGTCGCCACCGGATCATCCGTTATGATCCGCATACTGATTTGGCATAGGTTTTACGCCGGATGCCCTTCCTGACGCAACCCTGGTCGCCTCTTACGACACAGGATAAGGATTGGGTTTCGCCATGATTCCGGGTGTGCCCACACCCTCTCATAGTGCGGCCCAGCGCAGAGCTCCCGTCCTCAAGCGATCCTCCAACCCAAGCCTCCGAGTAGCCGGATTACAGGCGCACGCCACTACGCCCGGTATATATTATACTGAAACGCAAAAGAAACTTACCACCTTTTAAACCTTCAAATATCAACATAACACTGCGTGTAGTAAATGTGTGAACTTATTTTGGACATAGTGTCCTCACTGTCAGACAAAATGGTCACGGATGGTCACTTGAACCTTCAATGGTCACTTCATAGCACAGCTGTTGAACAGCCGTTTTGACTGTCAGTGATTAGCCAAGGGTATGGATGATTTAATGAGCTGCACGTGATGTCTTGATGTTGGCTTTAAAAAGGTCAGTGCAAAATGGGCATTTCAATCAACATGCCACGATTGTCAAGGATCAACGGCAGTGTGCCTTGGCATACTGCAAGGCGGATTGAGCTACCGTGAGGTGGCACGTCGCCTTGGCTGTTCACACCAGACAATATCGGCCCTGGTGGACAGAGACACCCTCCACAACTCTGCAGATGACAGACCTCGATCAGGGAGGCCAAGAGTCACCACTGCAAGGCAGGACAGGCAGATGGTCCTTAGTCAGATGGCTTCAGACATTGAGGACTGAGTGGACAGAATCCAGCAGCAATCCATCCAAAGACTGGTAGGCAGTATGCACCGACGATGCACTGCCTGTATCCAAAACAATGGGGCCACACACGCTATTGAAAGGGGACTGACATTGCACCCTGTGGCTGTCTTGTACGTAGAACAAACTTATGAGATGGTGTATCTTGGTCAAAAACTTGACATGTCATCAATAAAATGCCAATGTTTCAATTAGCAATTGTTGGTTTGTTTTATTTTGAACTGTTACAATTTTATTACATTTCAAACAAGTGGTAAGTTTCTTTTGCGTTTCAGTTATATATATATATATATTATATATATTACATGTACACGAAATCCCCAAAGTTCGAGGGGTGCTGTGGGTGACAAAGATATAATCGAAAATCTGGCTCGATCGTTTTGCACAATGCATTCCAGATGATTAGTGTGAATTTCATGACCATCCGACCATAACCCTAGGAGTAGCATTTGGCGCGAAGGCACCTCCATTCTCGATATTATCGATTTTTGCACGAATTGACCTTTGACCCCTGACTTAAGCAATATCGGTCAATATGTCCTGAGGCAAAGTTGTAACACTCATTGGTGCTATGAACCTGCAAAGTTTCATTCGGATCGATGCACTCACCTGGTCGTGAGGGGACCTTCAATTTTCGCCAATTTTTGGGCACACCCATTTGTAGGGGGCGCTGCAGGTAAACTATTCCATATATTCACAAAACGGAATATATTTGGGAGCATCACCTGTAGATGATGCATGCCAATTTCATAAGCCTACGTGGGATAATGGCTTTCGGAATTGATTTCGCGTGAACGGTACCGATTTTGAAGATTTTTCGGCTGTTGCTCGGACCAAAGCGCCCCTAGCAACCATCACAATTTCCAAAGCACTAGGTCATTAGATGTACCTACCACCCGGAGTTTGTGTCAAAATCGGCCCACGTTTACTACCAATTATGCTGAGACAAACGAACAACATCCAAACAAACAGACAGAATTACTGACAATAAGGGTCACCTATTTCGGCGACCCAATATATGTGTCGATCGAGAATAATATGATATATATTATATATATATATATATATATATATATATAATATATATATATATATACAGTATTATTATTATATATATATATATAATATATATTATATATATATTATATATATACAGTATATATATATATATATATATTATATATATATATTATAAGATATTATATATATATATATATACAGTATATTATAATATATATTATACATATATATTATATATATAATTATATATGTATCTATATATTATATATATTAATATATATATATATATATATAATAATATATATATATTTACGGTTGTGAAAATGACAGATCACCATTCAGGTTCCCCGAAGATCAGTTATGTCGATAAGTGTGTGTTCCAGGTTAGATTTCCCACCGATGTATAACGGGCATTGTTCATGTGCCGGCTGTGAACCTTTGAGTTGGTGTTATTCTTTTCTGTTTTTATTTTAACAAACATCTCCTCACCATCTTCTCCACAACCGCCATCATCTCCTCACTATTTTCTCCACAACGCCATTATCTCCTCACCATCTTCACCACACCGCGTAAATCCGGTGATTCCAAACACGTCCGCGTGAAGACGGTGATTCCTAACACGGCCGATTGACAGCAAGATCGGATCAAAATGGCGAAAGGGGCGGAGCCAGCCGGGGGTGAAGGTCGAAGGTGAAGGAGCGAAGCCCGGGGCTATAAAGGCCGCTGTTCGCTCGCCGTTAATCAGAACGAGGAGGAGAACGAGTTGCAGAACGAGTTGAGAGAACGAGTTTGAGAACGAGTGGAGAAGGAGTTGGAGAACGAGTGGGATTGGAGAGAGGAGCTGGATAAGGAGCTGGAGAGAGGCGCTGGTGTGGTGGAGTCGGAGAGAACTGGGAGAAGAGCACTTGGAGAGAGCGTTCGAGTTCGCGTGCGCTGGTTGGTGGAGTTTCAGTGGTGTGGGGAGCTGGAGAGTTCGGAGGAGGGTGCGGCAGAGACACCGAGGGTCGCCGAACCAGGACCCAGCGAGTCACTTCAAGAGGGTGCCAGGTAGCCCGCTCGGTCTCTCGGAGCCCCTTCGGTCATCCCGGCTCCGAGCAAATTATAAAGGCTCACGAGCCCGGTTCTTCCTTTCTTCTTGGGTTTGCATGAAAGTCTGTGGCGGTGTCCATAAGTAACAAACGATTAAGTGCATGTACATTACATAATAGACATGGCTGTAGGTTTTTGCTCTTTTCTGTCCCCATCCCCCCATTCAATGCTTACGTGCATTGAAAATAAATACCCCCATTGTTTGAATGTTCACCTGCTCGTTGCGTCCCTTCCTCTATTGACTGTATTGACTCTATAATTGACTCTATAATTGCGTTCGGGATATTAGCTGGCTGATTATAAGCCGATAAAACGTACATCTGGTCCGACGGGACTTGGGCGATATAAAACCGCTCGGCAATCGCATATGGAACGAGCTGCTGAAGCGGCTCGTTTTAGTGCAGGTCCCGTTGAGGTATAAAACTCCCGGCATTTGTCCACGCGAATATTTCAGGTACATCGACATTCGGCATCGACCCTTAGCGCGAGGACAGAAGAGTTGGCTGGTTTATGGTGTGTTAAAAACACCCGTAGTTGGGTTTCGGCGTTGATCCGGAAGCCTGCGACTAGATTGCACGTTCGGTGGGGCGCGCGGCGCCGCAATCGGGCTAAAGGCGGTCGTCCGCACGCGGAGTGGCGAAAATGTACAACAATAATATTATATATATATTTATGCACACACCTATATGTACACACACACACACAACACACACACACACACAACACATATATATATATATATAATTCCCACAATCTCTGTGTGTGTGTCTGTCTGTGTGTGTGTGTGGTGTGTGTGTGTGTGTGTGTGTGTGTGTGTGTGTGTGTGTGTGTGTGTGTGTGTGTGTGTGTGTGTGTGTTGTCTGCGACCGCTGTTTCTCGACAACCACTGGTCCGATCTAATTGAAACTTGCCTCCAGTTCACCAAGACTGCTACATGTCATCACCTAATGTGTCTCCATATACTCACATCTTGAGCTTTTTCTACACTTGCGAACCATCTACAATATTTTTCCTGCTTGCTACTCCCCTTCACATACTTTGGTGTGTCTGTGTGTTTTTGTCAACCTGTTCTTCTCCACCCTTTCTTCCTTCCCTCCTCTGCCAGTCTGTGGACCAATCATCCTTTGTCATTTACCTCTGCTATGGACCACAACCACTTTGAAAGAAAAATAATATGAAGATTTGACGATGATGCTTGGAAAACTCACTTTCTCCTTTCTAAAATAGTAAGTTAAATCCAAGACCTGGAAGCCCGTGCTCCTTCGCCCCCTTTTTCCTTCCGAAATATAAATGAGCCCAACAAAACTACAATGTGGCATTCAGATTCTTCCTTTTTTTGAGAAATAAGGCCTAAAAAAATTGTGATTGTACAATTTTCCCATGCTGACCTGTTAAACATTACTGACATTGGCATCCGAAATTAAATTGAAGACAAACATAATTGTGAGTAACGATTCTTACCTGTTCCACATGTATCTCTGTGTCCCCCATCACCTTTTTCCCACGTAAAAGTTTGGGCCTGTGACACGGGGGAAGAGAGATGGTTAATATGAGAAATAGAACTCTCTAATCATTTCTCAAAGCACCTGTGTGATGATGACTTTTAGCTCCTGATCTGTAGCAAAGCTATTTAGACTTTTCTCAAAATTTCCAACTTTCTCGAATTCATGACAGCTTGACTGTCCCACCAAATCCCATTTTCAGTGTCGTACATACCGTGCGTGGTAAGTGGTCTCATTTAAAGAGGTCATATAAATGTTGTATACAGTGCCTATATAAAGTCAACAACCCCTTTCAAAATTTTCACCTTTTGTTGACTTATGGCCTGAAATAAATTGCATTAAATCAGACTTTTTCCACCTTCATTTACACGTTGTAACCCACAACTTCCAAGTGAAAAACAAATTCGACAAATTTCAGAAAATTAATGAAAAATACAAAACTAGAATATCTTGGTTGGATAAGTATCCACCCCTCTGAGTTAATACTTGGTAGAAGCACCTTTGATAGCAATTACAGCTGTGAGTCTGTTGGGATAGGTCTCTATAAACTTTGCACACCTTGATTGGGCAATATTTGCCTATTCTTCTGCACAAAACTGTTCAAGCTCAGTCAAGTTGTGTGGGGAGCATTGATGGACAGCAATCTTCACGTCGTGCCACAGATTTTCGATTGGATTTAGGTCAGGGCTCTGATTGGGCCACTCGAGGACATTTATCTTTTTGTTCCTTAACCACTCCAGTGTAGCTTTGGCTGTGTGCTTCGGGTGGTTGTCATGCTGAAAGGTGAACTTCCGTCTCAATTTCAGCTTTCTTGCAGAGGACAGCAGGTTTCATCCAGGATTTTTCCGTATCTTGCTCCATTCATTTTTCCTTCCATCCTGACAAGTGCCCCAGTCCCTGCTGATGAGAAACATCTCCATAACATGATGCTGCCACCACCATGGTTCACAATAGGGATGGTGTTCTTTGGGTGATATGCTATGTTGGGTTTGCACCAGACATAACATTTTGCATTTAGGCCAAAACGTTCCATCTTTGTGTTTCGTAAGACTACAAAACTTTGTGCCACATGGCTTCAGAATCACCGGAGTGTTTTTTTGCATCCCACAAACGGGACTCAAGGTGGGCTTTTTTGAGTAAAGGCTTCCTTTTTGTCACTTGACCATACCGGCCAGACCTGTGGAGTGCTTTGGATATTGTTGACACATGCACACAGTGACCAATCTTTGCCATAAAGGCATGTAGCTCTTTCAATGTTGCCATTGGCCTCTTGGTGGCCTCTCTGATCAATTTCTCCTTTGCTTGGTCATCCAGTTTGGAGGGACAGCCTGATCTTGGCAAGGTCTTGGTGGTACCATACGCCTCCCACTTCTTAATGATGATCTTGACTGTGCTCCGAGCAATATTCAAGTCCTTTGAAATATTTTTATATGCATCCCCTGATCTGTACCTTTCCAAAACTTTATCCCGGAGGTCTTTTGAAAGCTCCTGTGTATTCATGGTTGAGTCTTTGCTGTGAAATGCATTACCCAGCAGAGGAAACCTACAGGAACAGCTGATTTTATTCTGAAATAATCAGAATCACTACAATTTAACACAGGTGGAGGCCAATTAACTTGGTGTGTGATTTTGAAGGCGATTGGTTACACCTGAGTTAATTTACAATTGCCAGCAAGATTTTCATATTTTAAATTAATTTTCTGAAATTTTATATTTTAAAATATTTTTATTTTTCAAAATATATTGTATTTTTTTAAACAAAAATGTTTTGTATTTTAATTAATTCTCTGAAATTTGTAGAATTTGTTTTTCACTTGGAAGTTGTGGGTTATGATGTGTAAATAAAGGTTAAAAAAAAAGAAAAGTCTGATTTAATGCAATTTAATTCCAGGCTACAAGGCAACAAAAGGTGAAAAATTTGAAAGGAGGTGTAGACTTTTGAAAGACACTGTGTATGAAAAATAGGAAAGTTATCTGCACCCCACTCCCATTCCATCCCCCTTGTATGCCCAAGCGTTCACCTTCTCTTCCCCTCCCCCTCTTACAGCTACTACCTTCTTCCAATCTACTCTTTTTCTCCCCCTCATATCTTCTCTATCCCCTTTCATTATTTTCCTTTAGTTCCTTGGCTTAATTAGATTTCTCTCAATTCCTCCTCTCCCGTCCCCCTCCTTCCCATCCATGGCCATATATGTTGTATGAAGATAGCCCCGAACTGGGAAAAAAAAACACAACAACTTTGCACAGTTTCCTTAATAAAAGTAGGTGAACATGATCTGGTTTTCTGATGCTATCCAAAAATATTGCATAATTTAAGCATCGGGCTGACCAGCCTTTCATGCAATTACCTTCATGTTGAAGGTCATAAATCTTATGTCACTGAACCAATTTTATTGTGTAAAAATGGAGTGAAGTCTTCAAGTTAACAAGATCCAATTAGCAGGATCATCAAACCACGAGATTCATTCATTAATGTTTCATTTTCAGTGCATGGGAAATGTGCACCATGAGTGAGTTGCATGGTTGAACATCTATCTATATATTACTCAAACTCTCATCTTGTATGTATGTATGTATGTATGTATGTTCCCGAAATACAAGCCAAAACGGTACACGATTGCGCAAAATTTTAGGGCCACTTACTCACCATTCTCCTGCGGTGGCAGTATCAAGTTTTCGTTAAAATCGGGCAACGAAAAAAATTATTAAATAATCAATTCCCGATTCAGTCAAGTACTCTTCGGGAGTATTTGATCAATGCAAACAACCTCAGCGGTATAGTTCGCTGGAGATATCTTTTTTTTATTTTTTTTTTTCTAATATGATTTTTTTTTATCAACCGCTGTCACAACGGGAACCCAACAGGTTTACAGGTCGTCTAGTTTACAACAAAAGGCAATCAGAAGGCAAGTGTTTGCTTCGTAGATAGACAGTTTACGATCTAAGGCAATGCTAAGTTTATCACGAAAAATGTGCACACTAAATTTAAAATGATTCCTCACAGATATATAATATGTGTGTGAATTATTAATATCTCTTTATAACCACCGACTCACTGACTGACTGAATCACTGATTGATATAAATTAAAGATCGGTGCCTTCCAGGTGATGCAGAAAGCTGAAATTTTGCGTGCCGATGGATATCGAAGCCAGTACACCGAATTTTTTTTTTTATCACAGAATCTTTGGACAACATCCATAAATGAAAATATAAACAAATGAAGAAAAAATATTGAGAAAAAAAATGCAGTTGAGCGACCCGAGACAATGGAGAAGTACAGTAATTTTGTGTGACGACGGACATCGAAGCCGATGCACCAGGAAAAATCACAGAACCTTTAGAAAGCATCCGAAAATGAAAATGTAAATGAATGAAAAAAAATACATGAAAATATATAAATGAAAAATCAAATGAAGGTAAGCGACCCAAAATAATGGGGAAACACAGTTTGTATGCTTACACAATGTGTAAGCCACACCACGCTAGCAATATATAAAGCTCTTTATAACCACTGACTGACTCACTCACTGATATTAAAGATCAGTACCTTCGAGATGACATAGAAAGCGAAAATTTTGCGTGCCGATGGACATCAAAGCCAGTACACCAGAGATTTTCACAGAATTGTTGGACAACATCCACAAATGAAAATATAAATAAATGAAAAAAATGCAGGTGAGTGACCCGAGACAGTGTGTCAGGTCAGGTATGGGAGCATGCACCAGAGCAGCACGTCGCTGCGTCCACTTTCCACCGGTACCCCAGGGGCATCCATCTGGCCATCCCCCAGGCAGATGCCTGGCCCCATCCCCATCTCCT
>CM068964.1:66694507-66704648 GCA_035128595.1 Eptatretus atami
CTGAATGGATCTTTGTGAAACTTTCAGTGTTTCATCAGTGAATGTTCAGGAGTGTTTTAGGCAAAAAAACATTTGAAAATTTTGAAAAGAAAAGTTCGATTTTAACCTCCGCCATCGAAGATGGATGGAGGTACTGTTTCACCCCTTTCTGTTTGTTTTTTGTTTGTTGTTTGTTTTTTGTGAACAGTATTACGAAAAACTCCTCGACGGATTTCGACGAAACTTGGTGGGGGGGTTAGGTATGGTCCAAGGATCATGCCTATTAGATTTTGGACTTGGTCCAAAATCCAATATGGCCGCTATGGCGGCCATTTTGAAGAAAAAAATTTGAATTTTTTTTTTTTGCATTTTACATGTTTTAATGATTTCCAACCCCCCCAAAAAAAAATTGTTACCCCCCCCCAAAAAAAAAAATTTTTTGGGGGGATTTCTACATGTTTTAAGTGATTTCCAACCCCCCCCCCCCCCCAAAAAAATTTAGAGAAAAAATTTTTTTTTTTTGCATTTCTACATGTTTTAAGTGATTTCCAACCCCCCCCCCCCCAAAAAAAATTGTTACCCCCCCAAAAAAAATTGAGAAATTTTTTTTTTTTTGCATTTCTACATGTTTTAAGTGGATTTCAACCCACCCCAAAAAAATTGTCACCCCCCAAAAAAGATTTTTTTTTTTTTTTGCATTTCTACATGTTTTAAGTGATTTTCCAACCCCCCCCCCCCCCCCAAAAAAAATTGTTAGAGAAAAATTTTTTTTTTTTTGCATTTCTACATGTTTTAAGTGATTTCCAACCCCCCCCCCCCAAAAAAAATTGTCACCCCCCCAAAAAAGATTTTTTTTTTGCATTTCTAATGTTTTAAGTGATTTCCAACCCCCCCCCCCCCCAAAAAAAATTGTGAGAAAAGAACTATAACTGTCAGCACTGTTGACATCATATTTAATGAATAAGAAAAAAGGTTCACTTGAGTGACCAGCAGTATTGGTGGCGGAGGTTTTGCACTCTCCGAGTGCTCCCCTCTAGTTTAATTTGTTTTTATTTTATTGCTCTATTGTGATTTTACCTAACCTTCGTAGCTCTATGAACGGTAATATTAAATGATTCCCGACCCAATTCCTTAGTGGGTGGAGGGAAGTGTTTCAGGCCCCCCAAAAATAGACTGGGCAATGCCTGGTACTCTTGCTAGTATTCTATAAAACTCTCATCATGAAAAAGATACATTGTAAGTGAATGTAACGGCACTTTCCATCGTTCCATTGATAATCAAAATATACATTAGAAATACTCCAGTCATTACATGTTTTACAGTTAGCACTGACAAGAATTAGTTTTTCGCACACCGAGTTAATCGATCTATATTTGAAAATAGCTCTGACAATGTTAAACCACCTCCAAAGATGGCTGACATGTCGAGTCGTCTGTTACTGCATTTTCAAAATCAGAGCTGCAAGCATCTGAGCACTAAATCTTCCCTGTGGCAATGAATACATGTTTTCTTAAAGCCACTTGCACAAGAGTGAGGAGGCTTCAGGAGCAGTTGATGCCTCATCATGTTGAGAAAAGATGCCCGTGTCATCTTTTAGGCATCCATTGTTGACAAGAAGCACATGAATATAGGGAACTGTTTCACGAGTCCATAACATATTTGTTTGCTTCACATGTTTGCTGAAATAATTCATTATTGGCGTCATTTTTAACCTCGCCATCGAAGATGGACGGAGGTTATGTTTTCGCCCTGTCTGTTTGTTTGTTTGTTTGTTTGTGAACAGTATTACGGAGAAACTCCTCGACGGATTTCGACGAAACTTGGTGGGGGGATTAGGTATGGTCCAAGGATCATGCCATTAGATTTTGGACTCGGTACAAAGTCCAATATGGCGCTATGGCGGCCATTTTGAAAAAATATTTGAATTTTTTGTTTTTGCATTTCTACATGTTTTAAGTGATTTCCAACCAAAAAAAAAATAAATTTGTTAGAGAAAAAAAAAAAAATTTGCAACTTTTTTTTCAAAAAAATTTCGATTTTATTTGAAAAAAATTTGAATTTTTTTTTTTGCATTTCTACATGTTTTAAGTGATTTCCAACCCCCCCCCCCCCCAAAAAAAAATTGTTGGAGAAAAAAAAACAGAAATTTTGCAACTTTTTTTTCAAAAAAATTTCGATTTATTTTTTGGCATTTCTACATGCGCGTCGATCTAGTTTAGTTTATTCAATCGTGGTTCAGTAGAGTCTGATCCGTTTTGACCTACAATGAATAGGATATCAGGTTCACTTAAGAGACCCAGCAGTATTGGCTGCGGAGGTTTTGCACTCTACGAGTGCTCCCCTCTAGTCTCTCTTGTTTTGCGTCATCTTATAAAACAACTCTAAGATGAAAATAACATCCAGAGATGGTGTGCATTTTTTTAACATGAAAACATAACTCCAGCCACCGGGTAATAATAATAGTAGCTAGAAGGGCACTCGTATATCCCATACCTCCGCCACACAATGCCATTTTCACGAGAACATATCGGGCCCATTACATTTTTGAAATACTATTGATATAAGTACTATGTCGTTTTTGGCCTATCTCTCAATGGTGAAGAATCAGTTTGAAAAATTAAATAACTCTCGTATCAGATCCAGATTCAGATCTTCACCAAAATCGAATCGATTCGTCCATGCCACACACTCAACCTGTCCACCACTTTCATCCAAACTGTCCATAACTTTTTGAGATATCATGCCATATATTAGCTCAGGCCGATCTCTCAATGGTGAATAATCACTTTAAATATTCTCGATCCGCGTATGCGGATCTGGTCTTCACCAATTGAAGCAATTCTTCCCGGTCACACACCCAAGACGTCCACCAAGTTTCATCTGAATCCGTCACAACGTTTTGAGTATCATACTATATATTAGGCCCTGTCACACCTTGACGTTTAAGCCAGCAATTGGCAACGTATAAAATGTATGTAAAACGTTTACGTACGCTGAAATTTTGATGGTTTTTTTGATTTTTTGGCGTATTCAAAACGTTGTTGGTCGTTGCATAACATATTAGTAACGCACAGAACGTTTCGTTGTGTTATACATAACTTTTCACACGAATGCTTACTTGTGATCGGCGTCAAACCTAAGACAAGCGATAGTTCACTGTACCCTTTGCGCGCTTATACGTATCGCGGCGAACTCGTGCGTAGCCTGTTGAGAACTTGCCGGACGCCGATTGAAATCAAAACTGCCCGAGATTTGAATTGTCAACATTGCAGTCACACTGACGATTTTCCAGCGTATGCCATTCTATGAAAAAATGGGTTTACAACGCTAGCACACGTCAAATACGCTATAGGAAAGTTGAGTATACGTTAAGATTATGCTCGAAGATCATTTGAAGTACGCTGGCATATTACCTAGGTCCGTTCGATACGTCGTGAAATTTCAAGCATGCTGAAAATTTTAAACGTACTCGCGTAAGGCTCACACGTTTCGCATGCGTTGGCATCTGTTTCTTGCACTTTCCGCGATCGTTTAAACACGCGCGAACACACGTTACTTGTAGGTAGTCATAAGTCGAAGCACGTCAATTAATGGCAACCATACTTGAAACCCAATTTATAACCGTTGAGTAACGTGCTTTGAACAATGAGTAACGTCAGCTTAGCCTATGTTTAACGTGCTTGGAAAGTATGAGTACGTGCATTGAAACTATGTATAACTGGCCTTGAACAATGGCTACCGTGCTATGAACGTAAGATAACGTGCGTTTAACCTATGTGTAGCATGTTTTGAACTAAGTAAAACGTGCATCTAACATTGAATACATGCTATGAACCTATTTGTAACGTATGTATAAGCACATTGTCGTAGTAGACGATTAATTGACGTCTTCCGGACAACCACGAACTTACTGAAAGTGTTTTAACTTACACTCTACGTTGACTGACGTATTGGCCACGTTTAGGGAATTGGTACATACAATGGGCTTCACAGAGGAACCATCATTGTTCCAGACTGCCATGTGAGGTAGATGTCAATGCAGTAGTATCTAGTAAGTAATACTATTAGCAGTAGTGGTGTGCGTGACAGTAGTAATATAGTAGTAGTTGTATAGAGGCATTGGTAGTAGTAGAATGTCTACATCAGTAGTAGTAGTGCGTATGTCTATGTCAGTAGTAGTTAGTAGTTATGTCTATGTCATGTAGTAGTAGTAGTAGTAGTAGATGTTCTATGTCAGTAGTAGTAGTAGTAGTAGTTTTTTTTGTAGTAGTAGTATTGGTAGTAGTAGTACGGTCCATTCGTATAGTAGGTGAGCGTGATTGGGAGGGTGTGGGTGATGATTGGATCTCTTATTCGTCCACGAAATGGAGACTACTTTGCCACCATTGTTCGATGTTCTTTTCGGCTAATTTTTTTTTCCTCATTCCCACGATGAAATATTTCTTTGTTTACTTTTTAAAGTATTAAAAACGACTTTGACAAATGCATTAATGTACCTTAGTAAATAACGCATAAGAATATACATTATAAATAATAATATCATATAATAATCATACAATGAATATATCAATAATTAATGCAAATATTATAATTAAATAAATATAAACATAATATTAATAAAAATATGATAATGATACATATATTTATATATAATATCAATAAAAATATAATAAAATGATAATAATGATATCATAAAATCATTTGAATAAAATATAATATGAAAAAATATGAAATATCAATCATAATAAAATAATATACACATGAATATATATGAAAATAATTATATAAATAATATATATATATATAAAAGATAAAAATCATATATATTATCATATCAAATGAAATGAAATAATAAATATGATGATATAAAATGATAATTTTATCAAAGATAATATAATAACAATTATAAATCAATGATAAAATATAATAAATAAATAAAATAATAAAATCACATAATCAATATAATACAATAAATATGAAATAATAAAAATGAAAAATAAATAATGAAACACCAGAACGCTTCGATAACTTATACATAAGTACTATACAACGATTGTTTATCGTGTTTTAGCGAGTCCACAACCTATGCCCAACTGATAGTCCAGCGTATCAATAGCGTTAATAAATTCCCAAGCACGTTATTTCATTAGGTTATAAATAAGTCACGGGTACCCTAAAACAATTACTTTTGATGGTGTGTTCCGACGTATGAGGAACTTTCAAGTAGCGTGTTGCGAACGAGTTGAACCCAACGTTCGTGTAGCGTGCTTAAAAACGTTACTCATAGTGTTAGAAATAAGTTTCGGGCTACCTGCGAATGTATACCTTCTACGTGTTTTCGACTTAGAGTAACATACAATTAACGTGTGTCAAACGATCCGCATAACGTGCTCCTAAACCTTTATGGCCGCGCGTAGCGGAAACTGTGAGTCACAACGCGAGGATACGTTCGTAAAATTTTAAGCAGTTCGAAAAAAAAGAGAGTAACAATGCACAGAAAGTCAACGATTAAACCAGCACAACGACTTTTATGCCAGGTTGTTATTCAGGTATTCCTAACTGTAACAGAACTTACCAATAACGTATTCGACCGGTTGCCGACGTATTCCGGCAAATTTGTAAAAAGAACGGCATTACGTTCGCGTAAAAATCGTCAAGGTGTTGACAGCCCCTTTAGTTTTCGCCATATCTATCAATGGTGAAAGAATCACTTAAAAAAAATTATGCAGATCCGGATCCGTTTTGGATATTCACCAAAATTTAAATCAATTCATTCATTTCCCACGCCAATATGCCACCAAGTTTTTCATCCCGAAACCGTCACAACCTTTCTGAGATATCTGTGCTATTATATTAGTTTAGCCCTATCTCTCAATGTGAAGAATCACTTAAACAAAAAAAATTTTGTTAGTCGGATTCGCGATCAGATCTTCACCAAAATCAATCATTTCGTTCCTTGTTCGTCCTTGTCACACACCCAACCTGTCCATAAAATTTCATCCGGATCCGTCCAAAACTTTTTGAGATATCCATCAAACAAACAAACAAACAGACAAACAAACAGACAAACAAGAAGAGGACGTCATGCAGAGCACGATACTTGCATCAAATTTGACCTAAAAAATAATTGGTGATTGAATTAAATGACCTGATATGCAATTCCTCTTCAAATTTCAAGTCAATCGGATGAAAATTGACATTTTTAGAAATTCGGCCAATGTTAATCTTTTGGCCAATGTTGACCTCAAAAATATATGGTTGTTGAATTCAGTGACCTGATATGCAAATCATCTTCACATTTCAAGTCAATCGGATGAAAATTGAGGATTTTAGAAATGCCACCTTAGTTGTTGACCTTGGGCCTATGTTGACTATTTGCTCGATATTGACCTCAAAAGTAATTGGCTGGTTGAATTCAGTGATCTGAAATATATATCCTCTTCAAATTTCAAGTCAATCGGATGAAATTTGAGAATTTTAGAAACCTCACCTAAGTTGTTGACCTTTGGTCTCTGTTGACCTTTTGACCTCAAAAACAATAGGCTTCTTCCTCCTGACAAATTCTACCGTGTGGTGAAGTTTCGTGAAGATCGGTTTAAAATTGTGACCTGTAGGCGATAAACAGACAGGCAGACGTACGGAATAGCAAAATTGATTGACCAATATACTTGGAAAATCTTCGATTTTGCAAGTAACAATCAATCAGACAGAAAGGGGTGAAAACATAACCTTCTTCCCCTTTGGTGGTGGAGGTAACTAGATATCTACAATCACAAAGCGATCACCAAGGGTAAGCTTCCCCCGGCTTACCCTTTGCGATCGCCCACGCCTTATCCTTGGCCCATGATCCAATGATGGAATATTTTGTTTGGACCGCCATAAAAACCTTGACCTTCAACAATTAGGGATAGAGTATAAATGACGAAAATGTGACCCCATCAACAATCCATTCATAAAACTCACCATCATTAATATTAGAGGAAAATTATTGAAGTTATCATCAAAACTGTTTTTTTTGTGTTAATTAGGTCACAATCTGAAAAATAGGTCAAGGGCACTAATCAAATATCAATCAGGTGCACAACTTCAGTGCAGGTACACTATTGTAATGCAAAAACATCTTGGAAGGCCAAGTGGTCTTTGAGATTCGGCATTGGCAAAATTGAGCGATGACAGAAAATGCGTTTTTGTTCTAACTGCCATTTGACTTTGACCTTTAACTTGGAGGGGTATGATATGATGTAAATGTGCCTTGCTCTCGGCTAAATGTGCCTTGCTCTAGGCTCTAGAGATAGGGCAATTTCATTACGATTGGACAAACCATAGTCGAGGTATGGTGAAAAATGTTAAAATGTATCATTGTGTCATGACCTCAAAGATCAGGTCAGAGTCAAATAAATTATGTCAACCCTACATTCTTATTATTTCCATTATTGATGCGAAATTTAATTCCATAAGTCCCAACCAGATCCGAGATACGGCTTGGACATTTGGAGAAAAAAGGGGAAAAAAACCTAAATGGTGGTTTAGTACTCTAAGGGGTTCTAAGACCTTGACCTTTAACATAGTGTTGTGTGGTGTAAATTAAGCGTAAATGCGCCTTGCTCTAGGTTATCTATAGAGGGCAATTTCATTCCAATTGGACAAATGTTGGTTGAGTTTTGGTGAAAAAAGTTTAAATGTTTGTAATTGGGTCATGACCTTAAATTTGGTAAAGGTCAAATAAAATTATGGCAACCCCACGTACTTTTTATTCCCATTATTGATACAAAATGTAATTCTGAAAGTCCTCGTATATTGACAAAAAGAAAGGGAGAAAAACCTAAATGGTGGTTTCATACTCCTCGGTCTGTAAGGCCTTGACCTTTAACCTTGAGGGGTATGATGTAACTTAAACGTAAATGCGCCTTGCTCTCGGCATCTAGGGCCTAGGCTATCGAGAGAGAGCAATTTCGTACTGATCGGACACACCTTAGTCAAGTTATGGTGAAAAATGTTAAAATCTCTATAATTAGGTCATGGCCATAAAAAATTAGGTCAATGTCAAAATTTATGTCAACCCCACGTAATTTATATTCACATTACTGATGCAAAATTTCATTCTGAAAGTCCCAGCCCACTCCAAAATACAGTTCAGAAATTGACACAGCTTAGAAATCTGGAGTGCAGAAAAAAAAAATGTAAAGATCAAGCGAAACAGCTGTCCAGGGAAGTGTGGTAATGTTCTGTTGTGTGGTGAAGTCGGTGACCACTTGCGTGACGTGAGGGCGTGCGTTATCACGTTGAAGTATGCCTCCCCATACCATCACACTTCCACCGCCGAACGACGAATGTTGCACAACACGTGCGTCAGCGTTACATTCATTCTCCTTCCCGTTGATAAACGCAACAACAGCCATCACTACTGTCAAGATGGAACCTCGACTCATCTGTAAAGAGGATATAACAGCCAAATCTTATCTCCTGAGTCTCATACATTGTCTACACCAAGCTAGGTGCACATGTTGATGACGTAGCAACAAAATGGGATGTACTGCTGATCGTCATGGTCGGATGGTATGCTCGCATAACCGATTCCTGACAGTTCTGGCACTGTTGGTTACTCGCAAGCCAGGGATGCTGCGAGCTGTCAAACTTGCTGTCTGGAACGGATTCCAAAGGTGCACCGAGCGGAAATTGTTATCCTGTTTGACGTGACGTCATATTTGGTCACCCAGAACGTGGATGTCTCTGATTTTGCCAGGTTGTTGATAACGTCTCCAGGGTGACTGTATGTTGTTCCGATGAACACTAAAATGCCTAGCCACACCCTTTGCGACATTCCTGTCTCAAGCATGACAATATCACGTAGACGTTCATTTTTGGAAAGGCATGGCATCACGTTTATGACGATTAGACGTCAATAAAAAGGTTTTTCACAGATGGGATAGTTTACCAAATCGTTCTGCATTCCAATTTCCTCAGTAACACGTGCAGCACGGTCACGTGACTCAGTACACGTGCATGGCAATTTGTGCGTGCAGTGCACAGTATGCACGTGCAGATACCGGATATTCACGGGTAAACTGGGGAACATGTCAAGGCACATGTTGGCTGAACATGATATGGCTAGGGTACATGGCAGTATCATTTTGTGTAATTTTTTTTAATGGTGCACAGGAACTTTTTTCTGTTCGTATACAATATATATATATAGGAAGAGAGAGACAGAAGAGAGAGAGAGAGAGACGAGAGAGGAGAGAGAGAGAGAGAGGAGAGAGAAGAGAGAGAGGACAGAGAGAGAGAAGAGAGAGAGACGAGAGAGAGACAGAGAGAGAGACAGAAGAGAGCAGAGAGAGAGACAGAGAGAGAGACAGAAGAGAGACAGAAGAGAGACAGAGAAGAGACAGAGAGAGAGAGAAGAGAGAGAGACAGAGAGAGAGACAGAGAGAGAGACAGAGAGAGAACAGAGAGAGAGAAGAGAGAGAGACAGAGAAGAGAGACAAGAGAGAGACAAGGGGACAGACAGAAGTAAATAGACACCATGATTTTAAAATAATTTATTTATTAAACATTTGAAGAACATTTGATCCATTTTAATACAAACTCTAGTATTTTGTAGACTTGCCATTTGCAGATTTCAATGCTTTTACTCTTTCAGGTATAGAACTAACGATTCTGAAATTTTCTCTTGTGGGATTTTGCCCAGGCTTCACGCAAACGGGTTAGCAATTCTTCCCGTGATGTTGGTTCCTGGACTTTTTCCGCACAGCTCGATCTAATATGGCCCAGAGGTGTTCAATGGGATTTGTGCAAGAGACTACTTGGCCATGGAAGTCGCTTGATCCATTTCTGTCCTTCCATACTTTGGTCATTTTTGCATGTGGCACGGAGCTCCATCTTCCATGAACAGAGTGTTGTTTTTGACCATCTGTCCAGTTGAGATGACGGGGAGAAATCCATCAAAGATAGAAATGTATATCGTTGAGGTGATGTTGCCAACACACTCCCCAAGCTCTGACCGACCAGCACGCCAGATTGCTCCCCACACCATCACTGAAAAACCACCGTGTGTGACAGTTGGCTCCAATTGGTTAAAAGAGAACTCTTGATTGGGAAGTCTCCAGACCCATACGCATCCACTATCAGAAAATTGAGCAAATTGGGACTCATCTGAAAAAAT
>CM068964.1:66706525-66728632 GCA_035128595.1 Eptatretus atami
CCGTCCGGTGGGCGAGACGTGCCGCGATTCGAGTCACGTGGCCGTTCGCACGCCGGCGGGCGCGAATTCTTAACAATATATAAGAATAATTATAAAAAAGTTTAATGTATTGAGGGTAAAATAAAAAATTATAGCTTTTTTGTCCAAAAATGTCAATTTTTTGTCCCGAAAATTTTTACCTGATACTGATTTGTCTCCTAGACAAAAAAAAGAAATTGTAAGACAACAAGATGAAATCAGTCTATGTGGCAATACAATATAATTATGTAAATCATTGAAACATGACAAAATTCACAATTCCACTCGCGGCAATCACATCTTGCCTGACGAAGGTTTCGAAATGAAAATGAAAATTCGCATTACTCAGAAACTACATCCATTATAACTTGCTTAACATGTTGAGAAAAATCAAGCATATTAAATTAGAACTCGACAATGTCGTCATCATCCTCATCATTGTCACACTGGAGTGTTTGTGCAGCCAGACCCCTGCAGTTTCACACAGCTGGAGTGCAACTCAATGTTTATGCTTCTTGCATATGCATTCTGCCTCATACTCACGTGATGTGCGCATTATGTTTAAATGTATGAAGTTCATTATTATAATTCAGGTCCCTGATTTCAACCAGCCAATTATGTTTGAGGTCAACATAGACCAAACGGTCAACATTGGCCGAAGGTCAACAACTAAGGTGGTATTTCTAAAATCCTCAATTTTCATCCGATTGACTTGACATTTGAAGAGGATATATATTTCAGGTCACTGAATTCAACGAACCAATTATTTTTGAGATTAACATGGACCAAAAGGTCAAAAACTAAGGTGGTATTTCTACAATCCTCAATTTTCATCCTATTCACTCGAAATTTGAAGAGGATTTGCAAATCAGGTCACTGAATTCAACCACCAATTATTTTGGAGGTTCACATAGGCCAAAAAGTCAACGTAGGCAAAATTTCTAACATTGTCAATTTTCATCCCATTCACTTGAAATTTGAAGAGAAGAGGAGTTCCACATTTGGTCATTGAATTCATCCACCAATTATTTTTGAGGTCAAATTTGTTTTGTCGATTTTGCAAGTGTCGTGCTCTGCACGACGTCTTCTTCTTTGTTGGTTTGTCTGTTTGTTTGTTTGTGTGCAGAATATTTCAAAAAGTTGTGGAAGTATTTGGATGAAATTTTGTGGACAGGTTGGGTGTTCAACAAGGGTGTTTGAAAAGGACGAACTGATTCGAGTTTGGTGAAGATCCGAATCCGGATCTGGATCTGATAATTTTTGAAGTGATTCTTCACCATTGAGAGATTGGTCCAAAAAACGATACATAGCATGATATTTCAAAAATGTAGAAGACAGATTCGGATGACACTTGGTGGACATGTTGGGTGTGTGACAAGGAAGAATTGGTTCGATTTGGGTGAAAATCCGAATCTGGATTTGGATACGAGGATTATTTAATTTTTAAGTGATTCTTCACCATTGAGAGATAGTGCCAAAAACGATACATAGCATGATATTTCAAAAATGTATTGGGCCTGATATGTTCTTGTGGATCAGGCAATACATGGCGGTGGTATCCGCTCTACCGAGTGCCCTTCTAGTTTGACTTGTGTTTAGTTTGCTGATGCTTTGTAATCCTCTATCAATTTTGGTAGCATTTTAGAGACTGTTGTGAGAACATATTGTTTTGATTACACATTCCAAGCTGTTTGTTTTGCAGAAAACGACTGATGCCAAAAGAAATGTAACAGTGGAAAATCCATGCACGTAAATGCTTGTGAATTTCGGGGTTTGTGTTTTTGCTGATATTTTTCATGATTGAAATTGCTTGAAATTATATCAGAAAATCTTTTAACATTCGTCCGTTCATTCAGTCTTTTTATCGCTTGCAAGCTATAAATTCCATATCGTAGAGTGCCCTCTGAGATGTCTAGCCTGAGTTTAAATCTCGACCCAGCTATAAACTGTCACCTTGGTATTTTGGCATGCCGGACGATGTTATCAAATGTGCGACGTCCATCCTATGGACTTTAAGCAGAGGACCATCTGCCAGCACTGATCGTTATAAGATGTTCCAGATATCAGAGCATCTTTCATGAAGAATAGGAGAGTTTATCGCTGATACCCGTTCGATCAAATTCCAAATTTCTGCCTAAACTACGGGTATTAAGTACTCTCGTCTTCTTCAACAGATCTTCACATAAGGTCTCACTGCTTACTATCATATACTGTGGTCCCACCTGGGCAGTAACTCATACACGATAAACATTCACATTTCAGGTTGTTCGCATGTGACGTGAAAATAACCATCTTCAGCTATGAATGGAAACTATGAATGGCATTAAAATGGAAGGGTCACTTTAGAGATCCTAAAGCTAAACTGGTCGTTTAAGACTATTTTGAGTTGATTTTCATTAAAAAAAAAATTTCCCACTCATCTTTGAAGAACAAAACTAATTTCATCAAACAAACATTCAGGATTTTTTTTTTGTCCCAAGGAGTGAATTCCAGATTATTGGAGAGGTTTAATTTTGTGTCCCTGTCGTGAACAGGTTTTTGTGTTTGCTCAATTTCTCTCATCAACGACTTGCACTGTTGTAAGACATGGCAATGTGCCTGTAGACTTCTTTTGTACTTATAGCTATATGTTTTGAACGCATGTCTAATGTGTCATATGTTGATACTTTTATTTCTTCCACCCAAATAAAAATTTCTAAAGACAGTTTACAATTAAATATCTTAAATAAAATTTCTAAAATTTTTTTTGCTCTTTTCTTGAAAATCTATCAAAGAAATTGGGAAAATATTTGTAACCTTTCAGGTTATCAGGTATTATATTGATGATCATCCAGTTATTGTATTGATATTTATCTTCTCAGGTCAGGAGAATTTTGTTTTTAATGTTTGAGACGGGCATTGGAAGGAGGGAGGAGGAAGAAATTTGGAAGATCAGAATTTGGCATGATGCGCCCTTCGTCATGCCTTCCTGTTTATGCTTTGCTCACCCTCAGGATAAATGCAGAGATCAGCTCTCTTTATCCACTGACCGCTACTTGTGCACACTTTCTTCATTCTCAGCAATGGTTATCTTTGGGTCTCGTTCTTTCACTAAATCATGGCTCATCTGGGACGTGGTGCTTCTATGTTTTTGCATTTTTTTTCCAGGTATGACTCAGCTGGGTAAGCCATTTTGTTTTATCTGAAAATAGTTTGAGAGGGGAACATGGTTCAAGTTTAATAATAACATACAATGGAACAAACTGGTTGCTCAATAATGGAGTTAAATTGATGAAATGGTGTTGTTTGCTAGAAAATCCTGATCAAGTGGAACTTTGAATTTTACCAAATGAGTCCAACACCTTTCCTGTTTAAAGCAGGGTTGGAAACGTGAAAAAAAAGATTTCCTCATTTCTATTCTCTGTAAGGCTGCTAACAAGGTCAAGCACTGCACAGTAAAACTATCGATACAAATTCATGTGGGTTATTAATGTGGTTGTGGTTAGAGTGTCCTCTCTGAGTCTGGTCGCTCACGTGCCCTAGTCGAGTGATACCAAAGACTTCAACAATGGGACATGCTGCTTCCTCTTTTGATGCTCAATATATGGAGGACAGAGTATGGTTTATCCCCATGGGTTGGAATCCCACCACCTGGCAAGGGGGGGGGGATAATTTATTCTTCATTTGTGGCTGTTGACTGCAGAGAAATGAGACGTCACAGCATGGCATCACCAGCACCCAGAGTGTTCCTGGAAGTTAAAAAAAAAATTGCCAATTTCAGTGACAGCTCTTCCATGAGCTTTACACACTGTTTGAAAAAAAAAAAAGGGACTTGAGAAATTTTTCTTCTTGTTTGCAAGATAAAGGTCTCTCTGCTTCCTGCTTTTGCTTTCATGATTACGTTTTTGCTTGCGATGCTATTTTGCTCCGAGTATTTCATCTCCATTTACTGCATTAATTCATGTTTGTGTCATCTTTCTTTTCTCATCAACTTGCTTCCTTCTCAAATAATTTGCTGTTTATGATGAATGTTTGGTTATGTTTGTTGGGTGGTCGGTCAAAAGAGCAATGGATAATTTACTCCAAGGCATCCATCCATCATGTTTGTACTTACCAAAATGACATCTTGATACTGGGGTGGATGACAAAGATGATTTACAGTCGGTCTGGACTTGGTGCTCAGGAGATTGTCCGATGCAGCTGCTTAAGGACAAGTGAGCATATGTTCATGGCTCCAGAAGTGAGGTATATTGGACATAAAATTCACTCTAAGTGCCTGAATCCTCTGAATGACAAGATATGCCAATGCTGCAACACCTACTATACACCCACCAATTTTACAGAGCTAAAAGCTTATTTGAGGTTTTTGAACTTGTATGATAAATTTCTGCCCACACACTCATCAAAGTTTGGACCTTTGCATCTTTTAGGGAGCAGCTCAACAGAAGCTTTTTTGACAAGTTGAAGGAGCTGTTTGAGTCCTGCTGTATTCGTACACTTTGATAGTATTAAACTGTTGTTGCTTTTTTTTTTTTTTTACACAACGCACAGCAAGGGGCATGAGACAAGAGGGTGGGATGGGAAGGACAAAACAGAGAGGAACAGAGACATTAGGAGATCTGTGAAATGGAGAGGGATGGGCGGGGGAACATGGGGTATACAAGATGGACATTACAGGGACTTTCAGGAAGGAAAGCAGGGAATTTGAAGGAGGTGGGCTTGGGTGGATTATCGGGGTAGAAAAGATCGAGGATTTGGATGGGGGATGATAAGAGGTGGTGGTGAACAGCTGTTTTGAAGACCTGGAGAGAAGATGGGATGTAATAGAGTGAGGGAGTTTATTCCAAAGGCGGGGAAAAAGAGGAATGAAAGAGTGAAGGTGAGCAGTGATTCGTGATTTTGGTAGTTTTACCAGAAGGGGGTTGTTGGTGGACCTTGAGCGCCCTGCGGAAATGTGGTGGGGACAAATCGCTGAGAGAGAGCAGGAGGGCGAGGCTGGAGAGGAGATGGTAGAAGACAGAAAGACCACCGACCAGCCTGCGGTGAGAGAGTGAGAGGCCCAAAGACTCAGCCTCATTGCGGGAGATGCCAATGAACCGAAATGCCTTGGTTTCCACAGCGTGAAGCCGAGAAAGGTGGGAGGCAGGAGCCCCAGCCCAGAGGGGAGAGCAGTACTCCATCAGGCTGCAGACAAAAGCTTTGTAAGTGGTCAGGAGCTCCGGTGGGCCAAGGAAGGACTTTGCACGCAGAGGATTCCCAGTCGGCGACTGGCTTTGGAGGCGAGGTTTGAAATGTGGCTTTCCCAGGAAAGGTCATGGCAGATAGTGAGAGTGTGAGATTTGTCCGGATAAAAAGACATGTTCCACGTTGTGGACCAGTTTGTGATTTTATCCAGATTCTGCAGTGAGCGAAGAAGCTGCTGCTTGCCGGTCTGAGGGATGACGATGGTACGGCAGAGGGTGGAGTCATCAGCAAAGAGATATAGAGGATTTTCCAGAGAGTTGGAGAGATCATTGATGAAAACCAGAAAAAGAACAGGCCCAGAACGCTGCCTTGAGGAACTCCAGCCTGGACAGGAAGAGGGGATGAAAGAACTCCATTTAGGGCCACATGTTGACTGCGACAGGAGAGGAAGTCGGCGAGCCATGAGTGGAGATGGCCTTGGATGCTTTTGTGTGCCACCTCACCTTTTGGTCATGTGGCAGTCTTGTTGTTTGCTATTGATGGTGATGAGTGATGAATTGCGTGTGCTTTGAGGATGTCATGCCTACTGGAAAGAAATTGGTCACAGTTAGAGGTTCTGTCTGTGTTCCGGGGTGTGAAGACGTTTCATCCATATCTCTTGACATTAATTCATGGTCAACATTGACCACAAGCCTCTGGAGATTTTGCTTGGTTTTCTTCTTTCATGTGGTCCAATCAACAACCATTCAAGATGAAAAATCAGCAAATCTCAACCATTCTTGGGCCTGCTGATCAAGCTGTGCAAGAGCGTTCGAACCTCCTCCAAACTGGTGGATGGGACACTCTTCCACCAAGTGTTCTGTAGTTTGGGGCTCTCCACAATCATAGCTTGCTGTGTCAACCAGGTTCCAAGTATACATGCAAGTCTTAAAGAATCCAATACCTGTATGCTGTTTAGGTGACACCACTTCTTTCTTGGAAGTCTGCAGCCAGCTGGAGAGAGGGAAATTGGCAGCAGATGCTGCAGTCCACCTTCACGTTGCCTCTTTTTTCCACTCAGAGAGTGGCGCTGTTGTCTGCTGTCTGAGCTGTCAGCCTCGATGTAAGACTGGGCTGCCCTGCTGAAAGGTTTCCGACTCTTGAGTCATTGAGTTTGAACAGTGGTTCGTGCATCTTGTTATGCCTGGTGTTGACTTAATGATTAGTGTGGTGGGCTTGCGGTCCGAGGATCCTGAGTTCAAATCCCCCTTGGCTGTTGAATTAATACCAGGTGGGGTTGACTGCCTGTCATCCTTCCGAGGTTGGCAAAATGAGTGCCAGTTTGCTGGTATCCTGTGTCGGAGTGGTGACCCATCCAGATTGTGTCGGTGTTTCGCAAAGTGGGTTGACGTGCATGTTTCTTCCTCTTCTACTTCCACCTCAACCATTGAGAAACCCATGGCAGTACTCCACAGAGTGACTTCTGACCTTGGAGGACTTCATATCATGGAACAGTATTAAGCATATTAAGTCACTCTGTACCACCCTACCTTCAATGGTTTGACAGATAAGGCAGTAAATATTGTCACATTTGGTTTGACCAAGATCAAGAGTGGAACTCTCACCATGAAACTGGATTGTGTATTTTTTAAGTCTCGAATTATATTCCTGTCAAAGAGATTCCTGCAAAGTTACTCAATGGGTGTCAACTTAATACTCCACTAGATCAAATTCATCGAATTGATCACATCCATTGTTTACAGTTGTAGCCTTTTAAAGCTGTCCTTCAAATTTTCAACTGATTAAACCTAATTTCGCTTTCCTGCAACTATATCGTACTCCTTTCTATCGATATACTAATAAATGTGTGTGTGTCTTCTCCATCACTCCAAAACCATGAAACCTAGCAGCCTGTAACTTTGCATGCATACTAAGGGAACTCCAAGGAAGTGCAGGAATGAAAATTGGGTGTTTCAGTTAATTAAAACACCCATTTTGAAGATAATTAACGGCCTTATTCAATTATATCCTTTATCCGGCACATTCTCGGCCACCTCACTCTGAATGGGGTTGCAAGGCGCATCCTGGGTTACCTCGCTGGGCTCTGAAGGCGCCATGTTATTTGGCCTGCTCAACCATGCCTTGACTTGGAACAAGCCACAATAATTTCTGAATGATGAAGTTGTTTTTCTCACTTTCTTCACCCATATTATCGAATGCCTTGATCATCAAACCTACAAATCGCTGGAAACATTGCAATGCTTATAAACGCCCAGAGACACCAGCGTTCGTGGCTTATTTCATTTCCACACATGCCATAACCTCGAGAATTTCTTAAACGAAGCAGATTACAAAATTTAAGCTCCAGAACGTAGCAGCACTTCCGACTGTTCAAGAAAGTCTTCATTTGTCTAATTCAGACATACTTTGGACATTCAGACATAGTTATCGCTTGCAAAGCCAGCCGACCTTATCAACCATTTAATTGGAGTGCTTGCTTGAGTGCTTAAGCCGCCTGCCGAGCATCCTACAGTTGACAGTGGTACAGCTCATGTCCCGATTGGGATATACAGTCAGCAGTTGCTATAAGGTAGAGGTATATATAATATATATATATATATATGGATATATTTGGATCTGTAATTTGGGGACTTTCCGCATTTGTATGTGTATGTCTGCATGCTTGGTTACGGGCGCCATTTGTGGAAAAGTTTCATCCCGTATCTTGGAGGTTTTAACTTTTAACCTCAGCAGCATATGAGCAATTACATTTTCCTTTGTCCTCATGAATGTTTCTAAAGCATTTCGTTATGCTTTATGACTTGGTGTGCTTTACAATGGTTATATGGTTTATTTTTGTGAGTTTCAAAGCAAAATACATGTGGGTGTGTTCCTAAAGCATAGCATTTTCTGATAACTCCCCTAACCAACAACCCCCCACCCCCTCTTTGTCCCATCCTCGCTCCACCACCTCCTAATACTGTGCTTCCACACCTCCCGCTCTCTTTCTGTCTTCGAACATATCTGGACGCTGGTTATGCCTGGATAGTCGTTATCTCCGCACATATCCAGATGGTGGAGACATTTGCACATATCCGAATGGTGGTTATCTCTGCATGTATCCGAACGGTGGTTATCTCCGCATGTATCTGAATGGTGGTTATCTCCACACGTATCCAAATGGTGGTTATCTTCACATGAATCCGAACGGTGCTTATCTCCGCACATATCCGAACTGTGGTTATCTCCGCACATATCCAAACGGTGGTTATCTCCAAACATATCCGAATGGTGATTATCTCCGCACGTATATCAGGCAAAGCACTGAAAAAGCAGAGAGTGCAAGACCAGAAAGGAGGCGGTAGAAGACAGAGACACTACCGACCTGTCTGTGATGGCGAAGTGATAGACCCATGGACTCAGCTTCAGTGCGGGAGATTCCAATGATCAAATGTGAAGGCCTTGGTTTCTGCCGCATCAAGCTGAGCAATATATGAGGTAAGGGAGCCAGCTCAGAGGGGAGAGCAGTGCTCCATGAACCTGCGGACGAAGGCTTTGTAAGTGGATAAGATTCCAGGTTTACCAAGGAAGGACTTTGTTCGACAGAGGATGCCCAGTCGACGGCTGGGTTTGGAGGCCAATTTTGAAATGCGGTTTACCCAAGAAAGATCATGAATGATAGTGAGTCCCGGGAGTTTGAATGACTGAGCTTCCTCAAGAGGATTGTTAAGAAAGTTGAAAGGAGGGTTTGACAGACGGTCCTTTCAGAGAGAGAGAGATAGAGATTTGTCTGGATTGAAAGACGTGTTTGGCCAGTTTGTGATTTTTCTTTGTCAAGGTCTGAAGAGAGGGAAGAGGCTGTAGCCTGCATGTCTGAAAGATAAGGGATGTCATGGTAGAGGGTGGAGTCAATAGCAAATAGATAAAGGGGAATTTCCAGAGAGTCAGAGAGATCATTTCGGAAGACCAGGAATAGGATCACTGGGCCCAGAACATTGCCTTGGGGCACGCCAGCCCTGACAGGGAGAGGAGATGAAAGGAATCCGTTGAGTGTCACATGTTAGCTCCGAGAGTAGAAGAAGTCAGTAAGCATGTGTGGAGTTTCCCATGGATTTCATAGACAGAGAGTTTGGAGAGCAAGGCAGGATGCCAGACTGTATCAAAAGGACGAGATATGTCCAGAGAAACGGCCCTGATCTCTTGTGTGATATTGAGGGCCTCCACCCATTGTTCGGTGAGTCTAAGCAGCATGTCCAATGCATAGTGACCTTGGCTGTATCCAAATTGCTGATCTGAGATGAGATTGTTGGAGAAAAAGAAGGAATTCATATCAAATGTGATGATGGTTTCCATGACCATGCTGTTGACTGAAAGGAATCTGATATGTCTGTAGTTAAGGAGATCGGTTTTTGCACCTTTTTTTATGTAGTGCATTCAGGATGCCTGATTTCCAAGCAGATGGATGATGACATAGTGCAAATGATAGGGTGAAAGGGGCAGAGAGAGGATGTGGAAGAGCAGCAGGTTTTTAGGACATGTGAACTGATGCCATCTGGACCAGTTGCAGAGTCAGAGTCGAGGGTTGAAAGAACCTTCTCCACCTTCTCAGGAGCAAAAGACAGAGACAGAGTCCAGGAGCAGTTGGGTATGACAGGGAAGGGTGGTTACTGAGAGTGAGGGGTTGGGAACACAAGATTTGGTAGCAAATACAGAATAGAGGCATTCAGCCTTCTCACAAGCAGAGTCAGCTGTGGTACCATTTGAAGAGAGGGAAGGGATGGAAGGGGAACATACTCCAGAGACTGATCACAACATGCCACCAGGTTTAGAGGAGGGAGACAAGCTTAAAAGTTCATTCTTGAGTTTGGACAGATGTTGTTTTCTGGCTCTCCTGAAAATGGACACACACTTGTTGCAGACCCTTTGGAATGCACTAAGATTTCCTTCAGGCAGATTCGCCTTCCAGGAAGAGAAGGCAAGTTGTTTCAGAGAAACTGCCTCACCACAGGAATCAGTGTACCATAGGCATGACGAATGATAGAATAATTGAAGGTGAGATGGGATGAATCTGTGCGTGAGAGAGAGCAGGTTTCTGTGGAAGAATTTCCAGGCTGAGTTAACATCAGAGGTAGTACATATGGGAGATCAGTCCAGAAGAGAGATGGCTGCTTGCAGTCCCTGCAGTGAACTGTCAGACTCGCTGGCGCTGAGGCAGCTCTCTCCTTTCGTTCTTTAGACCCCTTAATACCCTTATGGACCATTATATACTCCGATAGACTCTTTGGACCACTTTGACCCTTTAGACCTTTGCACCCTTTAGATACAGTACCTGAGACCTTTTAGGCCTGTAGACTGATTCGACCCTTTAGAGGCACACCACACAAACCTCTATAGAGTCTTCTTCAATTATACAGACTATACTTTTTCAGCAAGTAATGTGCATTGTCCAGAGGCTGGGTATTCCACAAGGGGGAACATCATTTGCATATTGGGTCAGTGAATTGGTTCCCCAATCAAAAACCTGGAAGCATATTGTTTATTTGGATTTTGCAAGTATCGTGCGATGCATGACATCTTTGTTGTTTGTTTGTTCATTTGTCTGTGAGCAGGATATATCAAAAAGTTGTGCACAGATTCAGATGAAACTTGGTAGACAGGTTGTGTGTGAGAGACAAGGACGAATTGATAAGATTTTGGTGAAGATCTGGATTCGGATAAAATAAGTTTTTTTAGTGATTCTTCAACATTGAAAGATAGGGCCAAAGCTATATGTAGCATGATATTTTAAAAATATATTGAGAGATTTGGACGAATGGTGATGGAAAGGTTGGGTGTGCGAGAAGGACGAATTGATTAGATTTGAAGATTTTTGATTCTCACATCTCTTTTGAAGGTTTTGATTGTATATCTCATGGTTGGTAGAACTGAAAGTGAAATGGTTGTTCCACATCAATTACTGTCTTGTTCTCTCTTTGCTTTAACATTTAATGGGTGAGCAGGGGAATGTCACAGTTTAGGCTGTGCAGTTCAAGATGCCATCACATTCAGTAAACCCAACATTACGGGACATACTCAAGATGCCATCACATTCAGTAAACCCAACATTACACGACGTACTCCTATCCAGCCATCATTGAACAAACCAGAAGGAGGCTGCCCACGTAAATGGAAACTTTTCAACAATAAGGTGTGTTGTAGAGTGGTGTTATTTGCTTTTCAGTTATTCTAGTACATTTGAGGAGCCTAAGCTAGAGTACAATATTGTTCTTTAATTCTTGATTTGAAAATACTGCACTTTAAAAATGACATATGAATGCTTATGGGGCCTTTCACACACGCACTGTGTGTGTGTTTTCAGCGACTCACTTCTGTGACAAGGCATTTTTTAAACTTACTCTTGCTATAGGGCGAAATATGTATTGAAGTGAAAGTCTTTTTAACATAATTTTCAGCATTTAAACAAAAGAGTGGCAATTTCAGAGTGTTTAACCATAATTGGTCTGTTTCTGGATGCAAATCGGACTCGTGGAAAAAGAGGAATTATACGAGAAATATCCGTGGATGAGAGGTGTTGAGTTCCTACCATTTCCTGTAAATACAAGGCAGCACTTTAATGACAATGATCGACCTTATCCATCTTGCCCAAAACGGGCTGGGATTAGGAAAGTCATTATATATAAGGGGTCCAAATGGCTTATTTTTTCCTCTACTTTGCCAAAAAGATTATGCAAACCTCTAATTAAATGTTACATCAGTGGATTTTCTGTTTAACAACATATTGTCACCTGGTCGTGATCACCCACCCTGCACTCAGATGACAACACACAGGAAGGTAGAAACTATACCCTAAATTACCGAGCTAGTTGAGGCCTGGTCTCTAAGCTGTTGGAGTAACCAACCCATTTTACCGAGAATTAGTGAAACAGGACTCATGTCACAATGTTTGTAATATAACACTAACTCTTCATTTACAATTTACATAGTTTGCCAAAATTATCTTAAACCTATCCTGAACTAAGCAACAGTTCACCAAAATGTGTCAGCACAATCTCTGAATTATGAAACCAGTGCACGACAGTCTGTGTGTGAACATGTAAAGATATAATGTTGTATGTAGCAAGCATGTGATTTATGATTGCAATTTGCTACTGTGAGCAGTCAAGGCAGTCGCAACTAACTTTAATAAAGCGGTGTATGGTCGACATGATTCTGAAGTGAGAAGCAGAGAAAACCACAGATATTTCACCACAATTATAAAGTAATTATAAAGCAATTATAAAGCAGAGGACAAAGCTGTAACAGAAGTTCACTTGTAATGCAGTGTTACTACAAAGCTGTGCTTTGTGAAGTGACTCTGTGCAACTATAGCCGTTTGGATTTATGATGTCAGTGTCGCCCTGGGAAACACTTTCACCTTGTGGCTGGGAAAAACCAATGCGATGAATGACCCAATAGGAAGTCGTGAGCATTGCAGAAACAGCACATCCCAATCAAGGATGCTCCAAATAGCCATCAAAGCTGAGGCTCTGAAAAACATGCCCATGCCTCTGACTCTCCACGTCTTGTTTTTACAAGCTTGTTTTTAAATATTTTACAAGCTGAGTCCCTCACATCTCATCTGCCAAACATACAGATGCCTACGTCTCGAAGGCCATCATATGCTTCGGTGTGGTGACGCTTGCTTGCACAAATCCCTTCCCGGCCACTTTGCTGTGCTATTGTCTAACGATGGCTGATTCTGACCATGATGAGTTTTTAGCTATTACTATCAACCGAGCTTGCATTTTGCTACTCTTTATTCAATGAACATTGCAAATACTGCACTACAATTCTGTTGCCACGTCCCATCCCTTACCCCTCCAAACCCCATCATATTATTGTTTCCTTCTATGGTCAGTGTTATCTGGTGCATACGGAGAGAAAAGATTACAAGGGTTGGGGAACTGCACGGGAGTCATGCAAGGAAAAGGGAGGAGATCTCGTTTCCATCACAAACGTGGATGAGCAGAGTGAGTGCTTTTACTTTTCGACTCAAACCTGTCTACAACGACCACCCAAGTGACAGGTGGCCTTACTATTCAGATTCTGTGTTGGCGATTTGGTTTTTATTTCAAAGGAACATTGTATCAATATAGGTATGCATCATTAAATTTCACTTAAATCTTCTTCAACTTGGTCTCAAATCTTTACATTACACTTAGATGTTTTGATCGGTATTTCATGGAGAGGTGAGGATGTATTTATTTTACTTTTTAGTAAGTGTGAAACCTGTACACCCATTCCTTGATTTACATAATTCCGTTTATCCGAACCCTATTTTCCCATTGACTTCCATCATATAATTGAAGATGCATTCCTATGGGAAAAAAAAAATCGTTTTTCATCCTCTTCAAACTGCCTCAACACGTCAAAAATAAACCTCTACAAAAGAAACCAATACAGCGAAAATTGGAGCATTGCAGAGAAAGATATCATTCTCTTCTGCAAAGTGTATCCAATCCCTGAGTAGTGGGGAATGCACGGCGGTGGGTGGGGGGAGCAAGATTCATGAACCGGTAAAAGAAGATGAAATTTGCCACCAGAATAGAGACATATGAGGAGGATGGAAGTCGAGGGCTCACCGGGAGGTGGACAGAGGAAAGGTGCAGATGTGGTCACGATGACACGGGGAGATGCTATGCGGCGAAGCCGGTAATTGGAACGCAGCGTGACACCAGGGACACAGTGGCGAAGGTGAGTTGTGGTGGGGGGGACAAGATACTACACAGGTGGAGAAGATTAAAACGGGAATGGCAAATGATGATCAACAGGAAGAGGATGGAAAACGACAGTGTTGGAGAGGAGGAAGATGAGGATGATGAAGACGATGAAAACCAACGTAGATTTGGAGAGATGGCCAACAAAGTAGAAGAGATAATACTGACATCACTCAGAGAAAGACCACAACTCTATCGAATGGAAAACAACAAATGGACGAAAATGCTAATCAGGAGACCAACCCATCAATTGATAAAAATTATTTCAAGATCATCCCCCTTGAAAGAAATCGATAGTTGACAGTAGCACTGCTCATTAAAGAAAAAAAAAATAACAGGAAAACAAAGCCACGAGAAGAATAGACCAGGTCTCACAAAAATAAACCAAAGACCACCATCTATATATAATGGAGCAAGTGTATGTGATTATGTATGTTTGTATTTTTATAGATCCGCTCTTCACCCATTGGTTGGACAGCTGACCTGACGTCACCCACAATACCTAGCCTAAAGTGCCCAGAGGACCCAAATGACCCTGAGGACCTAAATGACCCCAAAGACCCAAAATCTCCTGAAGACCCAAAATACCCCAAAAACCCAATGAGCCCCAAAGACCCTGAAGACCCCAAAAGATCCAGAGGACCCAAAAGACCTCAATGACCCTAAAGACCCAGGGGATCCAAATGACCTGAGGACTCAAAATACCGAGTGAACTCAAAATACCTTGAAGACCCAAAAGACACAATGAGCCTATCACGGACCCATGGAAATTCTGCATAATATAAAATGTGACTTCAGGTCCGCTAACTCCCCCCCCCCCCACACCCACACACAATCACATGTCCTTACTGCCCTCCTCACACTAAACTCTGTGCTCCCTCCCCCTTTCTTCAAATCCTCAAACCCCCTCCAACCCAATGTCCTCAACTCCCTCCCCCACCCCCTAAAAACCCTTAAACCCCTCGATCCCAACTCTGTCCCCTCTCTGCCCTCCCTCCCCAAACCAACTCTGTCATCCCCTCTCCTTTCTTTTTCAAGTCCTCAACTGCCCCGAACCCCAAGTACTCAATCCCCCTTCCAACCCCAAGTCCATCCCACCCCCAATTCCCAACAGCTATAAGACTAAGTTGAACAGACTGGGCATAGATATAGAAGGCTCAATGGAATGACTAAGAAGAGGTCAGCTCAACTGGGATGGAGAACGAATCATAATAAATGCCCAATCCCAAGGTCAGTATACCAATGGATTTTTGAAAATGGTGGGACTGATTCAATTGGACAAGTGCAGATTGTGCAAGGTAGGAACAGAAAGCACAAGTCATCTCCTACCGGGATGTAAAACAACTCATGTCAGAACAGCTGTACACACAATGGCACAACAAAGTATGTAGAGTAATCCACTGCCACATCTGCAAAAACTTCAATATCCAGGTTTCAGAAAATTCATGGAAACATGAGCCAAAAGCGATTATTGTTAACAAGGAAATAACACTCACGTACTGTATGACCTGATGATCCCTTCGAGCTTGAACATAGACAACAAAGCATTGCAACCAGATATAGTACCTTTCTAATTGAGGTTTCAGTATAACCCAGTATGACCCAGTATAACCCAGATATAGTACCGAATCCGTCCACAACTTTTTGAGATATCATGCTATAATATATCATTTTAGCCCAATCTCTCAATGGTGAAGAATCACTTAAGAAATTCTAGTAGTCTAATCCGGATCAGGATCTTCACCAAAATCTAACCAGTTCGTCCTTGTAACACACCAAACCTGTCCACAAAATTTCATCCGGAACCGTCTACAACTTTTTGAGATATCCTGTACACAAACAAACAGACGGACAGAAAAGGGTGAAAACATAACCTCCTTCACCTTCGGTGGCGGAGGTAATAATTTGGATTGTGAGAGCAACCATAGACAGCACCGAACTAACTTATCAAGAGATTAAGACAACTAGTGAGACATATGCTAACTTAGGGACCTACAGTTAGCAGATCAAAACAAGTTTTCTTTAAGATCATAAAATGACACCCAATAGAATTTGTGAAATACAATACGAATAGGCCTAGTAAATGCAATATTAAGGAGATATTTATATAAATGCATTATTTAATACATATTTTTAAAACTCTTTTCATTGGTTGCTCGGAATATTTGAATAACGGTTTGATTCAGTGGTAAATGTGGTGTACGTGCTGGGTCGTAGACAAGTCACCGATATACAAAAAATATCCCAAAATGACAAAGTGAAAACATGTTTTGAGAAATTTTTACAAATTAATTAATGAAAAGCTGAAATGTCCTGCATCAATCAGTCTTCAACCCCTTTGCTATGACACTCCAAATTGAGCTCAGGTGCATCCAATTTACTTTGATCATCCTTGAGATGTCTCCAAAACTTGAATGGAGTCCCCCTGTGGCCAATTCAATTGATTGAACATGATTTAGAAAGAAACAAACCTTTCTATATAAGGTCCCACAGTTTACAGTGCATGTCAGAGCAGGAACTCTACCATGAAGTCCAAGGATCTGTCCATAGAACTCCGAGATAGAATTGTAAAGCATAGATCCTGGGAAGGGCATAAAACAAATTCTAGAATGTTGAAGGTTCCCAAGAGTACAGAGAGCTCCAACATTAGGAAATGTAAAGAATATGGAACAATCCAGACTCTTCCTAAAGCTGGCCGTCCGACAAAACTGATCAACTGGACAAGAAGGACCTTGGGCAGAAAGGTGACGAATAATCCAATGGCCACTCTGACAGAACTACAAAGTTCCTTGGCTAAGATGGGAGAACCTGCCGGAAGCACAACAATCTCTGCTGCACTTCACCAATCTCGGCTTTATGGGAGAGTGGCCAGACGGAAGCACACCTGAGAAAAAGGCACATGACACCACACCTGGAGTTGCAAAAAAGCACATGAAAGACTGAGAGCATGAGGCAAAAGATTCTGTGGTCTGATGAGACGAAAATTGAACTCTTTGGCCTGAATGTAAATCACTACGTCTGGCAGAAACCGAGCACAGCTCATCACCCATCTAACACCATCCCAACCATGATGGTGACAGCACCATGCTATGGGGATGCTTTTCAGCAGCAGGGACTGGAAGAGGGAACAACGAATGGAGCCAAATCTAAACAAATCCTTGAGGAGAACCTGCTTCAGAGTGCAAAAGACCATATACTATGGCAAAGATTTACATTCCAACAGGATAATTCCCCCAAGTGGCCAGCCAAAGTCCAGACTTGAATCCCATTGAGAAGCTGAATATAAACTTGAAGATTGCTGTTCACCGATGCTCTCCATCCAACATGACAGAGCTTGAGCAAATCTGCAAGGAAGAATGGGAGAAAATCCCAAAATCCAGATGTGCAAGACTGATACAGACATACCCAAGAGGACTCGAAGCTCTAATCACTGCCAAATGCACTTCTACAAAGTATTTACTCAGCGAGTTGAATACTTATTGACGCAAGACATTTCAGCTTTTCATTTTTAATTAATTTGTAAAAATTTCTAAAGAAATGTTTTCACTTTTACAATATGGGGTATTTTGTGTGGAGCGATGACAAAAAATTTGAATTTAATCCATTTTAAATTCAGGGTGTAACACACCAAAATGTGACAAAAGTTGAGGGGTGTGAATACTTTCTGAAGCCACTGTATGTGATAATACATTAAATCTTCTCGCAAGTAAAGTTTGAAGTGAGTGTTGCATTGATGGGTTCACTGACTGCTTGGATGCAACCGAAGTTGTGGATCTACTGATGCGTATCCGTGACCGAGGTTGTGTATCCACAGTTTGGAGAGGTTTTGGGCTGAAAGGATCGGAACCTCGAGAAAAAACTGTGCCCAGGTTATGGTCCATGCGGTCGGGAAACCATTCAATTGCTTATCGGTTAAGGTTCTTACTTTAGGGTAGGGAACTATGTTTTGAGGCTTACAATTTAAATAAAGTTGAACAAAGGATGTTGTGAAATTAACATCATTTGCAGCAATCTTTCAAATTGCATTATACTGAGGGAAAAGCCCGTCAAAATTATGGGTGGACAAAACTCAACACAACATTGAGGATTACAATACACACAAAGTTATGGATTATGTCTAATTAATTATTTGCAATATGGGAATGTGAGAAACAGGAATGGGTCGAAATGGGATATTAAACATGAATGGGTCAAAATATTAGGCAGGATTTCTTTGATGTGCTTCAGGCGTGAATGTGAAATGCCCGAACATGCGGTGTATAAGCACAGCCTCAATTGCTCCCGAAAAAATAGGACCACTGGGCCTGTAACTTACTTCGGCCCTGGCCTAATGTTGTAACCCAAATTTGGTAGCATTCTGACTGGTGGGTCTGGAGAAGATTTTTGAAGGAATTTATGTGATTTTCCCAAACATTGACTAATTCGGCCATTTTGACACACTTACGGTCACGTGATCAGCATGACCTCCACCATTTAACATCCCTACCCTGTCCTAATGTTGTTTTCCAAATTTGGTGGTATTCTGACTAGTGGAAGGTTTTTGAAGAAATTTATTAAAGTGGCCATTTTGACCAACTTAAAGTCATATGACTGGAATGAGCTTTGCAATTCCTGTTACCAGTCAGGTGAGGAACGTTGCTGCCAAATTTCAGCCGGATCGGCCCAGCAGTTTGGCCGGAGAAGTCGAAATAGAAGACGGACTGACAGACGGTGCGCGATGACAATACCTTTTCTGGAATTCAAATTCCAGATGAGCTAATAATAAAAAAACAAGTATAGGAACATTAAAAGTGCACCGCCCCAATTGCAAATAAATAAATAACATACCCTCCAGCGCGCTACATCGTCAGGGCGCCTTCGGCACCTTGCTATGCCACCGTGCAGCACATGGAGACACAATTTGGAGGTAGCGGTGTATCAATGTACAATGTACCAATAGTATCAAACAAGAGTATCAAGAGATTAGGGTCTAATGTATGATATTACCCAGATGAGAAAGAAAATAAGTAATAATTAACAAATCGATAATGATTAATCAAAAAAAAAATACCATTTTTGCCAAAGCACATCTTCACTTTTGTCCCCAAATTTCAGCTTCCTCGCTCAAAGGATGGCTGAGATATCACCTGACCAACCAAGAAAACAAATGGAGTAAAAACTGAATACTCCCTTCCTTCAGCACCCAGTGATGATGTCATGCATCACCTGGATATTGAATTGGGAAGGAGTGGTGTACAAAAACGCGGGTGGGGTATAGGCAGAGAACGCTGGCTTGATTGCTTGATGCCTTAAAAAAAAAAAAACTCGGTTATGTAATGAAGCCAAAACACGGCTATTGCTTACGTGCATACAGGATATATTACATCATGTTTATATAGCTTGGATAGATTCCAATTCCACTGGGCCATGAAGTTACTATCCTTTAGGCCAGAAGGCTTGAAGCCTGGGCCCTGCAGAAACTTTGTGCCTCAGAATGCCTGCAATGCTGATGGGCTGCTTTTAACATTAGCTTTTGTGTTTTTTTCACACTGAACAGAAAACTTATAGGGAAGGCATGGCGATTGTGAACATAACACTTCTGAATATTTATTGGGCCTAACGGAGCAGCAAAATGGCACACGTATGATTTTTTTTTCATGGGTGGAGTCTGGCCAGCTGTCCATCCAATGGTTGTAATTAAACATACATACACATTTCTAGGTTTCGCTAATTATATATAGATTTTAGGAATAGTCGATACAGTACTGTAAGATTAATAAGTGAGAATGTGTGTGCGTGTGTGTGTGGGCGTGTGTGTGTGTGTGTGTGTGTGTGCGCGTGTGTGTGTGTGTGTGTGTGTGTGTGCGTGTGTGTGTGTGTGGTGTGTGTGTGTGTGTGCGTGTGTGCGTGTGTACGTGTGTGTGTGTGTGTGTGTGTGTGTGTGTGTGTGTGTGTGTGTGTGTGTGTTGTGTGTGGTTGGTGGGGGGGGGTATGTTAATTTTAGTTGAATAGTAGAGGGCAGGGTTCACTAATTTAAATACATTGCTCATTTTTTTTCTCTCTCTCTTTCTCTCACTTCCCCCCTCCTCCTTATCAAGTGTTCCTGTTGACACAACTTGAGCAGGTTCATATCAGGTCCTGGATAGGGCTGAATGACATTGATGAAGAAGGAAATTTTGTGTGGAGTGATGGAACACCTGTGACATACACAAACTGGGTTGCGAGAAGGCCTTTTCCATCACCGCAAGATTTGCTGTATCAGGTGCCACACCCTCAGGACTGATAGGAAACATTTACCTGAAGGTTTCAGGACTTTATCGACTTGCTATTTTTTTTTTAACCATTTGTTTCCATAATTGAATTTCTGACTGGAGATCAGTTTGGCTATTGATTAGGTTCTTATGCAAAGAAAATGGTAAGAACATCTAATTCCCCCTCCACACCCTCTTACTCCTCTCTTCTCCAGCCAGTGACTGATTCACTATGTGTTATTGCAGAGTGACTGTGTGGCCATGATGAACTTTGCATCAATTGGGTCATGGAGGGATGAGATATGTGACTACAAGGCAGGATATGTGTGCCAGAAGGCAACTGGTATGGCTATAATTTCTATGAAAGTTCAGAAAGCAATTTGAATTGTCAATTTTATCATAAATTATGAATACTTATACAGTATATCTTTGATTTGCTCTTCATTAATTAAAAAAATGAATATTGTTACTTTCAAAGGAAAGGGGCATAGTGAGGGTGGAGGGGGATCGGTGAGGTGGGAGGGGAGGAGGATAGGGGTGAAGAGCTGTCGGCTCTACTTTGGTAGCGCAGAGTTTTTGTAGCCATGTGTTTGAGGCCAAATGCTCATCAATTTAGAATGCAACTTACCTTAAACCTGTGTTCATCGATCTTGAAAATTTTACCATTTGCAAGTCTCACAACACCGAGCCATCCTCATCTGTCATAGCCAGGATTGAGGTACTAATGCCTAAGTTCAAACAACTGTTCAGTGTTAGTCATATTTGGGCTCCCTTTGAGATTTCTGAATTAGTCATGAAATATAAAGATTTGTGTATTCGTTTATTGGGGCTGGCAGTATAGCTGAGACGTAGGCACGTTGACATCTGAGCTGCCCAGTTTGGGTTTTGAATCTCGGTCCAGCTATAAACTGTCATCCTGGTGTTCCATCGGCAGGGCGAGTTATTGAGGTGTGTGCTGTCCCTTGGATGGACTTCAAACTGAGCATTTCATCTGCCAGCATTAGTTGTTGGATGTTAAAGATCAATTGACCAATCAAAAAACCTACCTAGATCTATCCTGATAGAAGAGTAATAAACAAGAGAGAGCATATCCAGTCTTAGGTGACGTTTAACCTGCTTCCCATTGGACTTCCTCAGGCCAATAGGCCCCAGGTCTCAGCATGTGTCCACTTTCATTCCTGATGTGCGACCCTTAATTTCCTGTCACGTGTCGGTGTGAGGGGTCAATTGATGAGTGTTTTTATGTGCTGACCTTAAGCAAAATCACCAATCGCAGCATTGATTGCTGCTGTGCTCTTTTATTCACTCATTATCTGCTGTTGTGTGTATGGGGGTGAGTAAATGTGTGTGTTCCTTTGATGTTTTTTGTGTTTCCGGGTTCAATATGTTGACGTGTGGCTTGTGTGATTTGTGGAGGTTCGGTTGAGTATCGTGCTCTTGTGGGTGTGATATTGTTGTGGGGCCGGATCTCGGTGGCGAGCACGACCGCTAGGGGGAGTAGTAGAGTCGGCTCCACCGAACACCCGGAATTTAGGTCGTACCTTTCAGATAAATCCAAAACGTCACGGGTCCCTTATCGGAACCGAAGAATCGCCATAGGTCAGACCACGTGGGATGGGGTCAATTGCCAATTTCAATATACCTAAATACCCACGTCGTCCAAACTACCGGGGAAATTCACCCTTGGCAGGATTTGTGCGATCCGGGCCGTTACCGAGCCGGATCCGAGTCGTACCCCGAGCGGAGAGTACCAGAACAGAACCCTGCCGGCCAATTGCACGATTACGGCAACAGCCTTCCTAATCCCCAATACGCACTGTGGCAAACCAATGGCAGAAATGACAACGAACGAGCTGGTACATTCAACAAGAGGGGAATTTATTTACAATGGGGGGGGAGGGAAGCACACAAAGAGCAGAGTTATCCGAATAAGCAATGCAAATAATGTACAACAAAAAGCA
>CM068964.1:66729414-66764084 GCA_035128595.1 Eptatretus atami
CACTATTTTAACCCTTACCCTATCATCCGAGCCTATCATCATCATATCATTAAGAAATGTCGCCCCTCGCGGGGCCTCAAATAATCCACAGCGCATGTACAAAAAATCACCCATTAAACATAGGACAGGACCCTACCTAGAAACACATACTTAGGCCTAAGTCACATTTGCCATGGCGGCCGTGGGGTCTACAAAATCTACGGCCACTAGCAATTAAATAAGGGCGGCCGCAGTATTCCACGGTCACACAATGTAGCAGTCACATATGTTTTTTATTTTTCGGGGAGCGCACGGCGTATTTATAAATTGTGGAGACCGAAAACGTGGGGGTGCCGTACGGTCTTTGATTTGATGTCGCACGGTGACCTTAGGGCGTTCCTGCGGCGGCCATAGATTTTCAAGGCAGACGCAAGGTGCCCGCAAGGCGACCGCAGGGGGACCGCAGGGGGCCCTAAGGCGAACGTGCGGCCAGACGGATGGTAACGAGTGGGTTCTTTTTTTCTTTTCTTTTTTTTACCAGTTTTTTTTTCGGCTTGTCGAATTGCTAGGCGAACGTGAAATGAAAAGTTATAACTCCGCGCTATAATTCCACGGCGACCTTACGACCTGTAAAATATAGCCAAACGGCGTAGGGCCACCCTGAGGCACAGCAGAAACTCTGCGGCCGCCGGCTACGTTTCTGTCAATTCAGAGGGCGTACGGCCGCCGTATCCTCACCGTAGAGCAAATGTGACTTAGGCCTTACCGATATAACTGATCTATAGGACCTGGCTGTTGTGTGCAGTAAGCTTCCAAATTCGTACAATATAGGGCATCAAGTGTTCTTGTTTTTTACTCACCTTGTCCAGCTGTTTGCACCATTCATTTTTTGTTGCCAATTTTATCAAAGGATTGTATTGTGTGGTTATGTCCAGGCACTCTCCGGTTCGACCTCCCTCTCGGCTCTAAGATGAGCAATAGGCTTGGATTTTGGGAGTTTCACCAGAAGTGGTTTCCGGACAGATGTTGTGCGCCATTGTGTGCTTTGCGGAAACCTGGTAGGGGTGGGGGCACGAAACAGAGATGCAAACCAGAAAGCAGGTGGTAAAAGGCAGAGTGACAGTGTGAGATTTGTCAGGGTTGAATCATGTACAGTATACCAAGTATTGGACCAGCTCCTGATTCTAGCAAATCCACAGAAGAGAAAGAGGCTGCTGCTTGCTTATTGGAAGGGGGAGAGATGCTATGGCACAGGGTAGAGTCATCAGCAAAGAGATAAAGATGATTTTCCAGAGAATCAGTAAAATCATTGATGAAGGTGGCCGAGGATGCCATAGGCAGATTTAGGAGAGCAAAGTGGTCTCGGCTACAGTTTATACATCTCATTATCTTTGTAATAAACAAGATGGCCCATTTCAACTAATACCTGTAAGCCTACTCCTCGAACCTGTCACTGACTTCCTCTCTACACTTCCACATTTACCCATTCATATTCTCTAACCCTAACCCGTACTGTCCTGGCTCTCACCACCGGGAGATTTTAAGAGCCGAGCCAGAAGCAAATGAGTTTCATCCAACAAATTGTTAACGTTAAAATACAAGTTAAAACCAACAAACAGTATAGTATGATAATTCGCTCACTTTAATGTCAAAACATAGGTTCATCGTAACCATTCTAAGTCTCTAAAACATTTACTCCACCACCCCCCCCCTCTCCCCCCAGTACAAACATCCAGTTTCAACTTATTCCGTCCAGGGGTTTAGGAGTGCATATCAGACCGACAGAGGTGGCTAGCTTTGTATAATAGATGCAGTACCTAAACAGGTTTGATGTGTGGCAGGCACCCCCTGTCAGTCAGGACTTTTAAAAACAATCAGGGTCGGTGTGGCACAGGATTTCATGGTCACCATTCCAATAAGACGTGGGATGTGTATATCCTTCAACTGATGGCTTGCCAGCTCAACTCCTGGGTGGAATCCATTCTGTCTGAGAATGGCCAGTGGACCCCAGTTATTGTATGACCATGCATTTGAGCCCTTTGGGTTTGGATGCATGTGTTCGGTTGACCATGTGCTTCAGCCTTTGTGCTGAAGTACATGTGGGTACTAAAGTTGGACAAACTTTGTTGGACTGTGTACTTTGGCTGTGGGGTGAAGGTGCATATCCCTTTGTTATAATGTTTTTTTTTTAACCTTTTTGTGTTTGTTTACCAATGCAAGCGCTGCCATAAGATGGCCAGTGGTTTACAAATAGAAAGCATTTATTGTACTACAATTTTTGATAATAGTACGTGCCGTAATGCGTGGCCGTACGTGCGTGGCCGTACATGCAAAAAAAAAAAAACTTTCAAACCGCGTGCCAGAAACAACAACCACACAGGCCGTTCCTTCGCTCTCGCGTGCCCGTACGTGCGTGCGCGTACGTGCAAACAAAAAAAAAAAAAAAAACTTTCAAAAACACACTGGCTTCCTTCACTCTCGTAAACGACGACTGGATTGGGGCATTGTGTTTATCTATAAATGCGCATAAGAAATCGAGAAATTATTAGAATACAGTAAGTCATCACTATCCGGAAGTGGTGCGTGCCGTACGGAATGTTCACATGCATTCCACGAATTAGCGCTTTCATTGAAGTAACTGCTGTGATACTTACACACACAAAGTTAATTAAAATCCAAATTAAAATAAAGTTTACCTCCCTGTCTTTGCTTGCCATGACATTCGCTGCCATTGACCATTGCCATCCTACGCCACGGTAACTATGGCGCCCTTTCCCATCGGCCACGCCTACGCAGCAACGTGTCCTGTCATTGGTTTGGGAAATAAATGGCCATAACTTGGGAACCTCTTGTCCGATAATATCAAACCTTGAAAAGGCACATCCTCAGGTCCAGCAAATATCTGGCAAGTTTCAATTAGATCGGACCAGTGGTTGTCGAGAAACAGCGGTCACAAGCACACAGACACACACAGAGATTGCTGGAATTATAGATAGATGACCGTGCCTTCTGGCCCTGAGGGCTAACATGTATTATATGTGTTTATTGTATGACCGTGAGTTTTGGTCTTGGAATCAAAGTGCATGCATGTGTATTCGTTTGAGAAGCTTTTGGTTTGAAGAGATTTGTTTGATCATTTTGCTTTGGACCTGGGGCTTCAGTCCAAGTGCTTTGCTTTCTTATTTATTTATTTTTTGTTTGTTTGTTTACTTTTTTTCTATAGAAAGAAATCTCATTCTATAGAAAAGCATCTCCGAGCAATGCTGCCACCGATGGAAATGATTGATTGATTCCTTTCCCCCAAGGGGTGGTGGTGTTGGGTTAGGGAGCGAGGCTCTGGCTTTGCCAATAAAAGGCTTTCAAAGTCGATGTCGATTCTGTTTCTGAGCCATAATTCACCTTTTAATTCACACACGCACGCACACACACACATTACTTTATGTATTCTAATAAAAACGTTTTCCTATATCCTATCATCTCAATCAATTAACAACTTCCCCTCATTTTTTTTTTTAATATAGATCCTACCATTGCTGTCACCAACCCTCCTCCTGCAACTGAGCTGGTTCTGTTTGGCAAGTCATTGTTCTGGGTCGACATGATTTCACAGCCCTTTGCTGAGGCGAGGAAAGTTTGCCAACGCAATGGTTCTGAGATAGCGAGCTTGATCAGTGTATATGAGCAAGCCTTCGTTTCCTTGCTTGCTCAACAGGCAGGTGGGGAACTCTGGATCGGTCTCAAAAGAAATGAGGTAGGAACGTGGCATCAGCGAAATTAAAGTTTCTGACCCTCATTTGTCATTTTTTACAAGGAGTGGAGAGACGATGCACATTATGGACTATCTTGATGGTTACACATTATTGAACGTGTTGTGGCACCATGGCTGTGTGCATTTCACCGCAGACGAATGGTGCATACAATTGGCTGGATGGCTGGTATATGCATATGACCGGGTGGGCTAAGGATCAGCTTGATCAATCTCAAGCCTGTGTGAGTCTGGTGGCTGGGGAAGGTTGGATGCATGTGTCCTGCTCAAAGCATCTTCCAGTCGTCTGCAAGAAGTCCGTAGGTGTGTGGGTATTTTGATGTGAAAGTTCTGTCCAGGTCTTGTTTTTCACGAAGTACTAATGAAATGGACAGCGCGTCGTTATTTTTCTTTTTGCAGCTGTGAGGCTCATGGAAGAGCAATCATTTACTGTCTAGTATTGCCTTCATAACTATTTATCATGGTCTTTTAATAGGATTGATTGCCTTCCTTCCCACTCCATCACTCTCTTCCATGAGAGGTTCGAGTGCCTCAAGGCAGTGTTGTATCCAGCATTGTTCTTTGTTTACATAAATGACCTCTCCAATGCTCTGTGAAATCCTCTATTCCTTTTTACAGATGGACCCCACACTGTGTCATACAGTACCCCCATCTAATATATAAATGGAGCTCGGTCTCGGTTTGCCTGCATACCGTGCGGCCGTCCGGGCGTGCGTTCATCCAGCGGGTGCTTCCAGTCCTACTAATAGGCAAACGGGAGCTGCATAACTCGATTGATCTGGAATTGATTCGATGCTGGTCTATTAAATGGAACATGTCCGTTAATAATGGGGAATTTAACACTCTCACCCTATTACTTGGGAAGGATGGTCAAAGGTCAAACAAACCACTTATTTCCATTGTCAGCCAATGCAAGGAAGAGATTCAGTCTCCTGAAATTCTCGACCTTACTGCAACTGGGCCATGGCCTCTCCTGAGCCATCAGGCATGACCTCTCCTGAGTGGCCTATATAGCAAAGCAGGCCTACAAAACCAGCCGCAGACTTGGCATCCTCCATTCCAAATTTTTCCTTGGAAAATCATAACTACTTACAATCTATAAAGGCCTTTGTCCATCGCCAAAATGAGTACTTCTCTCCTGTAGAATCTGGATGTCTTTGGTGGATTCGGTAGAATGTAACACTATCAACATGAGTCTCCTGCAATGAGGCTGAAACACAAGGGCTGCTGCTCTCACATCACAGGGAATTTGTTGGCCTCTAGTTTTTTCCCTACGTCTTCTCTAGTTTAGCTCCCACTGCTCTCTCAGCCCTCCAACCTTACTATACAAACTCGAGGATGTTTTTTAAAGGTGTATGAGCTTCTCGATGTATGAGCTTCATACAAACTCGATGTATGAGCTTCAACAGTAACCCCTCCTGGTTAAACTCCAGGCTGACTGCACATCTTAACTATTTTCTTCATTGCTTCACCTGTAAACGGAACCATCTTCCAGAGGCTTTGCTATCTCATGTACTCTTCCCTCCTGGTCTTCAAGCAGGTGGTGCATTTCCATTCATGTCACGACGCATCCTTATAGGGCTGGCAGGGTGGCCTAGACATGCATCGCCTTGAAGCTATCTAGCCTCGGTTCAAATCCCGGCCCAGCAGCAAACTGCCATGCCGGTGTTTCACAGACGGGGTGATTCTCAATGTGTGTGCCATTCCTTGGATGGATGTTAAACTGGGCATACCGTCTGATGAGCCTTGATTTTTGAAAAGAGTGAAAAATATCAATGAAACAGCAGTGTACTTTCAGATGAATCAGATGCAAAAACATTCATAGACAATGGACAAATTTTCAGTGTGTCGGCAATGAAACTCAGATGGCACCATAAGCTATGCACTCAGGTGTGATCACCAAAATGGGCTATGGTTTTGTGAAGTGTCTGCCATTGTGTGTCATCACGATTATCAAATTATATAGCCGTCAGGGGCACTGCATTAGAAACCATGATTGTCTTAATTTCCCACTTGGATGTCGTTAAAAATTGATTTTTTTACCACCGCCACCAATGGCGGATTGAGGTTATGTGTTCACCCCTGTCTGTTTGTCTGTTTGTTACTTGCAAAATCGAATATTTGCAAGTAGATTTGTTGGTCTCGTATGTTATTCTGTCTGTCTGTCTGTTACTTGGTGAAAATAATTTTTCGCCATGTTGGTCTGTAGCGTTTGTCTGTTTGTCACACGATTTTTGGCCACAGTTTTCAAGCAATCATTCTGAAATTAATTTGTGTGCGTAGGTGACCAGTCAAGGACAACAGTTAATTTGTGTGAAGATCCGAATCCAGATCCAGATACTAGAATTCTTCACCATTGAGAGATTGGGCTAAAAACGATATTGCATGATATCTCAAAAAGTTGTGGACGGATTTGGATGAAACTTAGTAGACAGGTTGGGTGTGTAACAATGACGGATTGATTCCATTTTTGATGAAGATCCGAATCCGGATTTGAGAATTTTTAAAGCGATTCTTCACTATGCTGAGATGGTGCTAAAAACGATGTATAGCATGATATCTCAAAAAGTGTTGGATAAGTTATGACATAACAAGGTGGATGAGTAGGTTTGATGATAAGAACAAGCCGATTAAGTTTTGGTTAAGGTCCGGGTCCAGATCCGGCCTATCAGTGGGAAACAAAACGTAAACTGTTCAGACTGGCGGGGGTATGTGCTCTACCTAGTGCGATATAGCTGAAGATGTTATCGTATTTCTATTCTTTTCAGTTTTTTTCAAAGACCTGATGTTTTGAACACTCATTACCTTTTGTCAGTTTCATCTCCAATACCGGTAATGAAACTCATCAAAGAATGAAATGTAAAATGATGGAGATTATTTATACTGATAATGGGGTGGCGTTTAGGTGATGGACACAGAGAAAACTGAGCTATGTACGTCTAAATGAAGGGATCATATATCAGAAAGATAGAGTTGACATGTGAAGCGGTAAGCTTCCCCTATTAAAGACTGGGAAAAGGATGGGAGGGGGGGGGGGCGATAACATTTGGACTAATGTGAGGAGTTCATTCCATGGGTGGAATTGATTGCAAACAGAAGTTTTGAAGTAACCAGAAAGCATATGCTTTGTGAAGCGGACAAAGAGTGAGTTTGGTTATTTAATTAATTGGAGGGGGGTTGGGAAGAAGGGGTGAAGGGTGCAAGTTATGTTTTGGCATTGGTCTTTTGACATGAAGGGACAATCGTCCCATCATGTGTAACAGGACAAAAATGTGACAAAATACCGTGATAAAGAAGATTTAATCTCCCCATTCAGCAATGCAATCATGTCTTTGTGTCTGGATTGCAAACTTTATTTTCCCTTTATTCCTGTAGAGCCACCACCTACAGATCCATCCCTCCGAGGTGTTTGTTCCTCAACTGGTGGACATTGGCAGATGATCCAGCGCTCCTGTTTCACTTTTCATTCAAGCCCTAAAATCAGCTGGATGGGAGCTGCAGTCACCTGTTCCAAGCTTGGTATGATCTTATCCACATGAGCCAAAGGTCCACGTTATTGGATTAGCCGCAAGAAAAGCCATAATATGCAAGGGCTTGTTTGATTACAAGGGGTAGTTTGAGAACATTGTTGATAAAGCTTTTCATAATACCTTAACCTTGTGCTGTCCTTCTCTTCATACAATATCCCTCTTTCCAGGAGGTTCGCTGGTCAGCTTGAGGAACAAAGATGAAAGTCTTATTCTGCAGAGGAAGATAAAACGCCTTCACGGTAAAACTGAAAGTTTTTGGATTGGCCTTCACCTTGATGATAATGGTCAGTACCTCTGCTCTTAATTGGCTTTTTGATTACCAATGCATCATCATATCAAAGCAGGAACACATTTTAAGCAGCTCTCTCCCTCTGCCTTTTCTGATTTCCACCCAACTTTTGCTCTTTGCTTTACTATGCCATTATTTCTTCTTTGTAGCAAGGTTATGCAGCTTTGGCATGAATGCATTGCAGTTACACCAATGTTGACAAGACGGTAGTAATTACTAGGTGCAAGAGAAACTCGATTGAATTTGCAGCAGTGAACCTCAATATGCATGGTGCCATATCTACAAGTCTACACATGCAGACAACAGTGTAGTAAAATAATAATTTGTCTCTCACATGCAGGCCGACCAATATTGGTGTAATGGTTGTAACACATTATACTGTATTCTATGGAGATTTTTTTAGGAATAAAGGTGATTTTTTTTGTTGTGCAGCAAGTTAGACTCTCACTCAAAATTGTCGTCGTCTTCTTTCATATGCAGCATAAGGCTGTGCTTGTGATCCTAGGATCCTGAGTTCAAATCCCACTCGGCTGTTGAATTAATACCAGGTTGGGTTGGCTCTGCCTGTCATCCTTCCGAGGTCGGCAAAATGAGTGCCTGCATGCTGGTATCCTGTGTCGGAGTGGCGACCCGTCCAGGATTGTGCCCGATAGCCAAGGAGACTGCTGAGGCAGCACCAACGCTTTGTACAGAGTATGGTCCCAGTGGATGGATAGATAAGGCTGTGGGGTAGCATCATTGGCTAAGGGTGCGGCTGTGTCACCGATGCCATGCCCCCTGTAGGTTAGGGCAGGGATTTGTAATTTGTTCATGGTGCCGGCGATAGCTCATCTACTCTTCGGGAAGGGCACCATGGGATATTTATAATGTCCACCAACCCATACCAGCTTAAAGAATCTTATTGGCCAAGTTTATTGTCAATCCGAGGAATGGCACACACATTGATGAATCACCCTGCCTGTGAAACAGGATGACAGTTTATAGCTGGGTCGGGATTCAAATCCAGACTAGACAGCTTCAATGTGAGTTTGTGCACCATTCTGACAGCTTACTCAAAATTGTCATATTCAGAAAAGGAAGCATTGTTACATGTTGGAAAAAAAAAAACGGTTCTTTCAGACATTGTAACCGACATATCGTTCTCAACAACACAGCTTGGCCTTTGATAACACAAAATGATACACAACTCAAAGTCGACATCTTGTGAATGCACCATTTGTTTCAGTCTGTTTGTGAAGAAAGGTCATCAATTACTGAGGGCCTTCCTCATGGAGGGAAATGTTTTTCTTAACCTAACTTTCCACACCAGTACAAAACTAGAATGTGCATATATCTATATCTATTGGAGCCATGGTTCATCCAAAAATATTCCCCTTCAATTTTGTATGAATTCCCTTGCAAGAACTTCAACACAGGAGGAGGCCATTTGTCTCATTGAGCCTGCACCACACAATGCTTGACAACCTATGGCTATTTGCCTGTGCTCTATCCTTTTTAAATGTTTAGCATCAAGCAAGCAGCATGTACTATTTTTTTTATAATTTTTGGTACAACTGTGCCAGGGTTCAAACAGCCAACCTTTCAGTCTCAGAGTGGATGATATAATCATTATGCCATCAAGTCTGGTTTAAAAAAAAACAAACAATTATTTCATCAAATCTGCCCTGCCTCACTTGCGGAATCTATTGGCAACTTCCACCTGATGACGTAACTGGTATGACTTGTGCCCTTCGCTTTCTGTGTATCCGTGAGGATGGTTTTCCTGAGCATGGAAAGGTAATGATTGTAAAAGAAAATGTGTAATAATTGGAAAACGTGTTGCATGGGGCTGTAATACTCCACCTCCTATCCATGGCGAACGTTGATGTCCAAAAGACCTAGAGAAAGCAGATAGCTATTTAGACAGGAAAAATGCATGCAATCTGTACTGATTTCCAGCAACATGGTGACCTTCCTGGATTAACCGGTAAATTTTCTTTCAGGGGTTGCACGACATTTTTTTTTTAATCACCTCTTGTGCCCTACTCCCCCTTCCCTTTCTCTCATTCTTTCCTACGTCCATTCTTCCTCCAAGTCTCCCTCTATTCTGTTCCTCTACCCTGGTGTTGGTGTGCTTCCTCGCGACATTCCTCCAATTAAATTTCTATGTGTTCTGTTCTGTGTTCTTGCTCTTCCATAAATTTTGACTTTGTACACAAAAATTATATACAGTTCAGTTAAAATGAAACAAAGCCAATAGAAAGCAAATATAACGGGTGGTTCAATGGGACTTTGTATTTTTTCTGTATTCCTTGAAGTTGTTTAGGAGATCCGTCTTCTCGTCATTGTGAAAATGAAAATGTATTTTTCACTGACCTATGACCCCAAAAAATTAGCTTCAGATGCATCTTACCAAATCAATTACTTTCGAGTAAAACAAAAATGGAGTGACATCATCAATAATGTCATTAAAGCATTTTTAAATATACAAATCGTGGTCAAAAAATGGAAACACCAATAAAATGTTGCTTAGTCGTGTGTTGGGCCACCACGCAGGAGCATATCAAGGAAAAGTGATACTCGGAGTGAGATGTCAAATTTCTGCCTTTCTAAATGGTCATTGGTCGACTAAGCATGCACTTGCTGTGACTGCGTGGTTCACCTCTTCCTAGCCTTCAGTGAGGCAAACTCGTCAATCACAGCTTCAAAATCAATTGACTCGGCCAGTTCATTCTCAGTGGAGAGGATGACTAGATGACTGAGCCAAGAGTGGCTTGTTGTGGATCTGAGGTAGGTCTTTATCAGTTTCAGTTTGGAGAAGGTCCTCTCATACACTGCAACACTCACACACATGGTGAGAATTGTCCTCAGTATGATGACAAGGTTTGGGAAAGATTCCTTGAATCCCCACTTCACAACATATTTAAAGATTCCATGTGCCTTCAAATTCACCATTTTCTTCCCGGTGGTTTCCTCATACATTTTTAATGCATCGACGAAGACGATGAATCTCCTTCTGTGGCTCGCTAGCAATGATATCATTGTGGCCATACGTCTCCTTGAGATGGTGGATTTTTTATGGCAGTGAAGCTGTTACCGGCTTCTAAAAAGGTATATGGTGAAAAAGTAGGTGATCATGCAATTCAACATTACTATCATGAAGCTGCTCCAGGGCTTTGGATACTTCATACAGGTCGGACCATACAGCATCAATTGCATCATTCATGACGTGTGATGCTCAATCAAGTCTCACAACCTCACTTCACCATCTTCCTTGGGATGAACTGCTTGAAGATTTTCCACCGGTGAATTGAAACAGAGAAAAACTGGTAAAGTTGCTCGACTGTCCTGAAAAAAATGTCACGGCATTCACTAGAGTTGCACCGGAGTGAACCCCATCCAAATAAAGGGAATGGTTGGTGCAGGGAAGGAAGACAACCTTTGATTTGGTATCAGTGATTCACCGTTGAACACTACGGTGAACCCCGGTCAATGTGGCGGCATTGTCGTACCCTTGATCACGGAGGTCCATGAGTTCAAGGCCGTCATCTTGCAGCTGGCGAACGATTTGTTCTGTTAATGCATTACCAATCTTGCCTACTCGCTGCAAGAAATCAATAAACAACTCCTTTACTCTCACTTCCCCATCATGAGGTCCCAGAGCCAAAATATTCACAACAATTGTGCACTTGTGATAAAAGCACCAAATTTGGCACAGAGACAGACTAATATCATATGAACAAATCTGGATATTGGGGCATTGCAAATTTGGTCTCTGACGGCCATGGCAACCATCTTACGAAATGGCCACCAGTGGTTGCAATGACTTCACAGACCAGCTGGGGGTTGACCAAGACTGGTGACGGTCTGTTCAAGCTGCACTGGACCACATTACCCGATGTGGCCCAGACCTGTTATGAGCTTGTGTCCTGCAAATGCAAGAAGGGTTGTGTTCAGCGCTGTACAGTAAGTGCAGAAAGGCTGCACCTGAATGCACAGCCCTGTGTGTGAGGGCGAGTGTTCGCAGAATTAACACCATGGCCTCCAGTGAGACATGATTAGAACCATGACTGTGACAATGGTAAGGCTTGAGGTTCTGAACAGAATTAACAGTGCAATATCTGATGAGGACTGAACTCAATATTCAACGCCATAGTGACATTGACATGTTTGACTGATCTATCGAATGCTTATAAGGACTTTGTGATTTTGTTCTGTGCCAACCACGCCACAGTAATATTTTATTCTGGTAGATGAACATGATGGAGAGCTACACCTAGATTTAGAGTTTCCGCTCATGATTTAGGCCTACAATTAAACATGGCTTAACAGAAATGTAAACACAAAATAGTTTCATTTTTCTTTGCTTTGAAAATTTTCATGCACCTCATCTGATTATGATCTTGTAATGTGGTAATCAGCACAGGTCAGCTGAGTGGCTTCGTGGTCTTGGTACGATATGAATAAAACAAGATTATTTCATCACAGAAATTTGCATTTCTGCCCCACTGTGTCACCAAAATATCCATTTTATAACTCCATATCGTGAAATGGCTGATTAGTAATTATCAATTATTAATCATAATCTCCCTGGACCTATCATTGTCTAATTATCCAACTGAAACCATCTACTTTTTCTGAATTAAGCAGTTCCTCATTGTTGCCATATCTCTTGGCAGCCATTTTGTAAGATGGCTGCCACGATCGTTTGGGCCAAATCTGCAATGCCCCAATATCCAGATCTGATCCATATATCTTAGTCTATCTCTGTGCTAAATGTTGTGCTTTTATCACAAAATGTATAATGGGTTTGCTATGGCACCCTACTGGAATGAGATATTGACATATTTTCAGATCCAAGACACCTGATCAACGTGTGATTGATCTGGAGTACTATGCAAATTGAGGGCAGAGTATTTTGTGGTTTTGACTTCCTTTATGATGTTTGACTTAACCCGGCTACCCAGAAGTTTTACGAATTTGTTTTGAATGGTGGATGAGATGTAAGTGATGGAAGGGTGGGGAACAGCTTGAAAGATTTGTAAAATTCTCTCTCATTACCGGATCATATTTCCCTAACAGTTGCATCAGTGTCAGGAAACTCCCCGGGTTGTTTGTCGTTTCGGGTGAGTCTCTCTCTCTCTCTCTCTCTCTCTCTCTCATCTCATCTCTTCTCCCTCTTCTCTCTCTTCTGTCTCTGTCTCTGTCTCTCTCTCTCTGTCTCTGTCTCTGTCTTCCCCTCTCCCTCTCCCCTCTCCCTCTCCCCCTCTCCCTCTCCCAGCCCTCAAAAAGCGAAATTTTAGCATGGCAGGTACATAATACCATCAAATATACGTATGAACATGGTGTGCCACTTTGCTGCATCGCTTTCAATCTGACCTTGGATGTCACGATCTATTGTTGCTCCTCTTTCCAAGTGAATAAACATCTCTTTTCATTTCATGGATGCCTCATCATGACCTGAACTTTGTTCATGTCAGAATCTTGGCAGTTTAATTTCCACAAGGAAAGGAAGGAAATTATGCACAGGAGGAGACCATTCGGCCCATAATGCTTGTGCCACATCAATACCAGATTTAATAAATCCGTCAATACCCCCTTCCTTTCGTGTGCAGCCTTTTGGCTGCTGGTTGCATCATTGGTTAGGGGCGTGGATATGCTGCTGATGCAGTGCCCCTATGACCAGTACACTGGTACTTCCACCACTTGTTAAATTCCCCCTCTTGGCAAAGGAGCTACTACCAGAATTGAAAAGGAAGCATTAGATGATTAGAAGTAATAGAGCGTGTCCAATGAAGGTGAATAGAGCAACCAGTTTTTCTGTTTTAAGAGTTTTTCAAGTTTTTCTCCATTCTCTCGCTTTTTGGGAAAAAACACTCCATGGACAAACTACAGTTTCCTCATATTTGGGAAAAGGCCAAGCCCACAGGGCCTTTCATCACCAGATCCACTCTTATATGTTGAGAAATATGGCCTGGCCATGTTGCCATATCACGGAATATATCAATCGAACTGGAATCTGGTTTAGATATATCTATAGCTCGATGTAGCTCAGATGTGACATAAGCCGCTTGCTCATGGTAAAAACGGGTTCGCTGAAAAAATAATTTAAAAAAAAAGACAAGAATAATTAAGTAGCAATGTTGTGGTAGTAATGTGGAAAACAAATAACAAATTGCAAAAATAAACACATTTGATGTAGCAGCCATTCTTTTTGTGCCTCCCCTCCATATTGAGTGTGACCATACTCCATGATAATATAACCAACTAGAAGGGCCCTCGGTAGAGCGAATACCTCCGCCACGCAATGCCTGATCGACGGGAGCATATTTTTTGGCCCAATACATTTTTTGAAATATCATGCTGTATATCGTTTTTGGCCCGATCTCAATGGTGAGGAATCACTTAAAAAATTCTAGGAGCCTATAAAAAAAAATTCTATAACACAATATCTCAAAAAGTTGTGGACGGATTCAGACAAAACGAGGTGGATGAGATGGTTAGGTGGCAAGAACAAGCTGATTTGATTTTGGTTTAGGTCTGGATCCGGATCCAGCCTATTGGTGGAATACAAAACCTAAACTGTTCAGCATGGCGGAGGTATGTGCTCTCCTGAGAGCCGTTCTAGTGTTCTCTTGTTATTATGAAAACTTTTATGTTTCTTCCCTTTCATTGATCTGCTTAATTTATTTATCGTCCATTGAACATGTCTGATGGTTTGCTCTAATCTGTTAGCTGCCTCAGCTTCTCTGTCTTCTCCTTTATCTTATGAATTGCTAACACCCGGAGTCCTCAGCCTTTTCTTTACAAAAAAAAACAATCCAAAATTTGTGAATTTAAATTTAATTTTAAAATGTTTGGTAAAATGAGATTTGAGCACCAAATTGGTATAACGCCCATGTTTTAACACAGCTTTATTCATTTTCCTGTTCTACATTGCTCCTATTTTGAGGTTGTTTGGCCTGGTTGGATGGGAGTTCAACAAGTTACAATCGTCTTTGGCCTTTACATAAGCAAGGGGGCAGCAGAGACGCAAGTACAGAAGGCGAGCGCTGCGTGACGATTTCCTCCAAAGATTTCAGCTGGAAAGAGCGCTCCTGCACAGGCCGATTTGCCTTCATCTGCCGCAAGTCGGGAGGTGAGTATTTGTCTTCTCACAATGTGCTTCTGCTTACTTCCTGATCAAATTGCTCATACTTATCAACTCCAACCTTGAGTTTGAGTAACCATAAATACAGTATTCCAAACCTCATTGACTACTTTCTGTGTGTTCTTTGGGACACACAGAAAGTGTGGGACAGCTGAAGTCATTGAGAACGGAACTAAAATAACAAAAGGGGTCCCCTTTCTGCCCATCTTGATGGCAAGTACAAATTCAACACATATTTTTTCTGGAAAAATACCCACTAAGCACCCATATAATCAACAGATCATAATATTATGTCAAAACTATAAGGGCACTCTTTGACGTAGCGACGTCTTCAGGTATGCCTCCACCCACATAATGACATCATTATACATACTTGTACCAAGTTTCATTCAAATCCCTGAATCCAGATTCAAAATATTAAACAATTCTGACTGCCAGACCATGTGTCCGATCTGGTTTAAATTTAAATAAATTTAAAACTTATTCTCCCCATGACTACAAGATCCTAATTGTGATGTTTCATATCGATTGAAGCGGTTCAAGAGAAATATTTTTTCAAGATTTTCGTTCAATCCAATGTGGCTGCTAGACCATGTGACCTATTAATTATTCGTAAACCCTGGTATCCACAAGGCTTTGGGAATATGTGGGTGAACTTTCCCCTCAATCTTTCAAGCCGTTCTGAACAAGATGATTTTTAAAGGTTTGAGGGTAAATCCAATATGGCTGCCAAATTATGTGATCGGTGATGTCATAGTTCAAGAACTTTTAGTTCCTCACGGACAGGTGATCATACCTGTAAAGTTTTGCCTTGATTTGTTCAGCCTTTTCGAGGAAGATTTTTGAAGTTTTTCATGTTAAAAACAATATGGCTGCTGATCCACATGACTGATGATGTCATCAATTTTTTTCCCCCCAAACAATATAGCCCTAGATGACCCTCAAAAATGTTCATACTGATCGGATAATGCGTTCGTGGTGATACTTTCTCTGCCTTATTTCCAGTTGGTACTGGATTTAATTTGCGGTGTGTATTGCCCCCCACACTTTTCAATGCTTGTATGGACTGGATTCTGGGGAGGATGTCAGAGAGATCAATTTGCGGTGCATCATCTGGGAATGTCAAGATCTCTGACCTTGATTTCGCAGATGATGCAGTCGTCTTTGTGGAGACTCTGGATATCCTTTTGGAGCCCCTTTAGGTGCTGAATGAGGAGTCGGAGCCATTGGGATTATGGGTTTCCTGGGTGAAAACTAAGATCCAGGCTTTCAATGACATCTTGGATGCTGCTGCCTTGTCTGTACCTGTTTGTGGTGAGGATGTTGAGGTCACGGAGAGGTTCACTTACCTTGGCAGTGATATTCATGCCTCTGCTGGCTGTGAGTCAGAGGTCAACAGATGTCTGGGTCGGGCCTGAGGAGTCATGGATTCACTGGATCATGGTGTGTGGCGCTCTCGGCACCTGTGCAGGAGGACTAAAGTCTGAGTCTTCAGGTCCTTGGTGCCTCTAGTCTTGCTCTATGGATGTGAGACTTGGACTCTGACCAGGGATTTGAGACGGAGACTTAATTTGTTTGGTACCAGGTCTTTTCAGAGAATCCTTGGCTATTCCTGGTTGGACTTTGTGTCCAACGAGTGGTTCCTGAGAGAGACTCAAATGAGATTTCTTACTTGCATAATCCGTGAGCGTCAGCTGCGGCTGTATGGACATGTGGCTCCTTTTCCTGACGCTGATCCTGCTCACCAAATTTTCTCAGCGAGGGAGTGGATTAGGCCAATGGTCCGACCATGTGCCTCTTGTTTGCAGCAGGTTGATCAGCATCTCAAGGAGATGGGGATGGGCCAGGCATTTGCCTGGGGGGTGGCCAGCCAGAGGCCCCTGGAGTATCGGTGGATAGTGGACACAGCGACACGCTGCTTTGGTGCATGCTCCCATACCTGACTTGACTTGACCTTATGCTGACCTTTTGACCTTTAGACCTCAAAAATAATTGGTTGTTGAATTCCTTGACACGATATGCCAATCCTGTACAAATTTCAAGTCAATCGAATGAAAATTGTGGATTTTAGAAATTTCAGCTAGACGTTGTTGACCATTTGTCTGTGTTGGCCTTTTTATGTTGATTTTGGCTTATGTTGACCTCAAAAACAATTGGTGGTTGAATCCATGACTGAATATGCAAATCCTCTTTAAATTTCAAGTCAATTGGATGAAAATGGAGCATTTTAGAAATTCGACCTAAGTTGTTAACCTTTGGCCTACGTTGACCTTTTGACCTCAAAATCAATAGCCTTCTTGCTTCTGGCCAACTTTACCAGATGACCAACTCTGCCGTATAACCAAATCCACCACTTATGACAGACAAAGTTATTGGGTGTCTGAAGGGTCTTGTGGTCTTTAGGGTCTTGAGTGTTTTGATGGTCTTTGTGGTTTTTGGGTATTAAGGGTCATACGGGTCTTTGGGGTCTTTAGAGTCTCCCTGAGTTTAAACCAATTTTGAGTTAAGTTGTCTGAAGAGAAAAAAAAGAATGACAAATGGACTATTTTAGGTCAGTCACCTTTGTAGCTCAGCGATGCTGTCCAAAAGTTTCATCAGTGTTATTGGATGTGAAATCCTCCACAGATGACTTTTAGGTAATTTATAGTTTGAAAAGTTTGTATCTTGGTGTATTATTTTGAGGATTTGTGTTGTATCAAACCTATGCATCCCTACATAGGAAGTCCAGCAACTTCCTGACCTACATCGTAAATCTGGTGACTTCCTGATTAACTTTAATCAACATTTTCCAGAGATTGCTTTTCGTAATGTTTTTTTTGGAGCTTTTTATGCTGAAGATAACTTGTTCTTAATTTGATGACGTTTTTGTTGTCTTCCATTGCTAAAAATAATAATAATAATAATAATAATAATAATAATAATCCATGTGCAGGGAAGATCAGGCACAATGCAGGATGTGAAGATCGAAGAACGTTCATTTTCCATAATCCCAACATTACCACACTTACTCCAATTCAGCCATCATTAAACATGCCACAGGGAGGCTGCCCATGGAAATGGAAACTTTTCAACAACAAGGTGTGTTGCGTTGTTGTGTGTTGTGTTGTGCTGTGTGTTTCCAGTTACTCTCGTATATTACTGTCATAATAAAAAAAATCTCATCAATATAGTTAGATATGATTATAAATCTGATCAATATACAGTAGTTGGGAATTATATGTTTTACATGGTTATGGATATTTTACAAACAACCTGATGGAGTGGCACGCAGGAGAAAACCCCATTGCAGATGGTATGGTATTAAAACAAGAAAATGGTGTTTTTACCTGACTTTAAACACAAACTATTGGCATTGCTTTTAGACTTTATGTCCTAATGGGCGACCGTGTAAGACTTTTTTTTAGACATTAAGTATTGTTTTGAATTTAATCATAGTCACTTTAAATACATATATACATATATGTATGTATATTGTTGCGGGCCGAGGTCCGGTGGCCGAGAACGACCACTAGGGGGGAAGTTACGTCGTCTCCCACCAGACTCCCCGGAATTGTAGGCCGTCGCTCCGGATAATTCCGTGAGCCGGCGGGTCACGAACCGACCGTGGAAACGCCAATATCTCGACCGCGTGGCATAGGGTCTTTTTGTCTGGAACCAATTTACCTAAGTAACCACGCGGGCTCGGCTACCAGGGATCCACGCCCTCAGCACGTCTTGCCAGAACTGGATCACTCTACCGACTACCAGCTGCCAACTACCTTTCCAGCTCGGATGCAGTTGAGCGGGCCTGCCAAGAACGTACCGGCTAGGATGAACCGATAATTATCGGGTATAAAGACCCGGCTAAAACTCACATCCAAACCATGCTGGACCAATGAAAGAAAGGACGGAAACGAACTGGGAACATTTATAATAATGGTTTATTTTCAACAGAGCAAGCTTATCGCAGATATACACAGCAAGATTTACAATGATGGAATAAACACTTAAACAGTTCTACTTAGAGACGGCGCCACACACGGACACACACAGACGAAAATAAAACCCAGGTGTTTTATTGGACCCTCGCAGCCAGGGAGAGAGACGAGCTGGGGGTCGCAGTTCACTTGGGTACCTGCACGTTGGAGGGAGGGGGTGCTCTACGGTGCGGCACCTGCCAATAGTCGTGCAGTTCGGCCCACGGTCACACGCGTGGGGCTCGTGCCCGCGGAGGAACTCGAGTCGAGTAGTCGGAGTCCCAGAGCGGGAATCAGAGCCGCAGACAAGACCCAGCAAAACTCCAACGAACACTCCACACAGAACTGCAACGAATCCTCCAACGAATCCTCCAATGCCCAAACGCAATCCTCCAACGGATGCTCCAACGAATCCAGAGCTGACTTTCCCCACACAGAACTCACTGAACTGAGGTTTTTGTCGTCGGTTATAGACCTCCCTGAACGGGGCGGGGTTCTATGGAACAGACGTCACTGTTCGCCCTGATTGACAGGGTCTTCATGGTCCGCCCTTCTGGCGGGGCCTCGGCAAACCGGGAGGCCCGCCCCCCCCCCCCCCTCTCCACTCCACGCATGTGGACTCATCAAGGGGAAGATCCAACGTCGAAAAGGAACGTTTGTAGAAGTGCAAAGGAACGGCGGACTGGACGTTTTTGCCCCGTATGCTGTGGCCAACGAGGCGAGGGTTGCAAGCGCTGGAAGGTACCGTGGTTGGTTGTTGGATGGTAAAGATTTATTTAACCTCACTAAAAAAACATCGCAACGCACACCTTTGATTCTCCCACTAGACAAATGGACCTGTCTTCACATGTACTTAACGAATAACTACTTTTGGGACATCTGTATGTTGAATGCATATGGTTCCAGATCCGTAACGATATCTATACATATATATATATATATATATATGAATATCTTCGATATATACTAAAACTCTCATCTTGTATATGTATGTATGTAGTTTATATGTATATATGTTCCCGAAATACAACCAAAACGGTACACGATAGCGCAAAAAATTTAGGGCCACCTTACTCACCATTCTCCTGCGGTGTGCAGTATCAAGTTTCATTCAAATCAGCAACGAAAAAAAATTATTAAAAAATCAATTCCCGATTCAGTCAAGTACTCTTTGGAATTTATTAATGCAAACAACCTCAGCGGTGTAGTTCGCTGGAGCTATCTTTTTTTATTTTTTTTTCTTGAATTGATTTTTTTTCATCAGTCACTGTCACAACGGGAACCCAACGGGTTCATGGTCGGTCGAGTATATTTAAATATGTATGTCAATAATATATATAATATAGTATATATGTATATATGTATATTAGTATATATGTTCTCTCTCACTCACACACACACACTCACATACTCATATTTTGTGAGGCCACATCTTGAATATTGTGTGCAGTTTTGTACAGTTCCAGAAGGACATAGATGCCAGAGAGAGGGTTCTGCGTAGGGCTACCAGAACGATTCCGGCCTAGCTAGACTCGCTATGGGAGCGGCTGAAGGAGACACAGGCTTTATACACGAGAAAGGAGGCGTTGCGAGGAGATATGATGGAGATGTTTAAATAATGAAAGGCATAGATAAAAATAGTGAAGATGCATTATTCAACAGAGGAGACAGTGAAGGAGACCAGGCCATAGCCACATAAAATATATATATATATATATATATATATATATATATAATATATATAAAATATATACATACACATGCTTTTTCCTCTCTCCTTTCGCTTTTCCTCTCCACGCTTTTCTCTCAGAACGCTTTTTCCCTCCTTTCTCTTCTCACATCTTTCTCATATTATATATATATATAATATATATATATATATAATACATACATTACATATATATATATACATATACATGCTTTTTCTCTCTCCTTCGCTTTCCTCTCCACGCTTTCTCTTCAGAACGCTTTTTTCCCCTCCTTTCTCTCCTCACATTTTTCTCTTCGAACGTACCTCTCACTCTTTTATATCCCGGCCGTCTCCGGGGTGCCGTCCGCCCCAATCACCCCGCCTCACTGGCGCACGTTACCATGACGACCCGTGCGCTCCCAAAAAAGGCGTGCGTCGGAGCTCACAAAGATTTCCGCTGCTAAGAATGGGGGTGGGCTCAGAGCTCGTGAAAAGAAATGTGTAAACGTTCTGTCGTAAAGAAAAAAAAGCTTCCCATAAGAGAGGGGATCTATCCTTTACCCTTCTCAACGCATCACATTTAAGATCCATTAGACATGGGGATGGGGCTAATCTGAACATGGATTTAAGGAAATAACTGTCTGAGGACCTGGATGTTGTGATGCATTCATCGCTGGATTCTGAAATCCGTAACAATATAATACATATATTATATATATATATATATATATATATCAATATGTATAATTATATTATACTCTACCGGTTAAAAGTTTTATAACACCCCCATTTTTCAATTTTACTGAAAGTTAAGCAGTTCAAGTCCATGAATAACCTGAATGTAGCAAAGCTAAGCCGTAAACTGCCAGAGGTTAAAAAAAAGTTTAGGTTACCAAAAACTGAAAAATAATGTAAATTTCAGAGTGTTAAAAAAGTCCTTTTCAGGGAACAAGTAATGGTGTAAAACTGCAGCTGTTCTGCAGCAATGGAAGTAAATAAGCCTTGAAAGTTGATGCAAACAATTCCTACAGGTGTCCCAACTTTTGTTGATTAGTTACAAACCCTCTGTCTGTATAAAAGAGTGTTGGAACAGACTGTGTTGTACACCTCTGAAGCATTATTTGGACAATATTGACTGCAGGAAGTAGTTATTCTCTCAAATGGCGAGAAAAAAAACAATTAACAAAGGAAGACAGACAGACCATTATAACCTTAAAAGTGAGGTTTTCTCCTTTGGAGAAATTGCAAGGTAGCCAAGGTGTCAGTGAGTGCAGTTTCCACACCATCAAAAGGCACTTGGAGGAAACTCTGACAGGAAAGGTCTGGCAGAACAAAGCCACAACACAATCAGAAGACAAGCTTCTGAGAGTCAACAGCTTCGTGATAGGGCTCACAGGAAGCAGCTTCAAGCACAGCTTAACACTGGTCGAAGTAAGGAAGTCTCAGTTTAACTGTGAAGAGAAGACTTCGAGCGCAGGTTGACAGGGAGTGGCAGTAAGAAAGCCATTGCTAGATGGCAAAATAAAAAAGAGCTTGCCGGGCCATGAAGCACCGCCAGTGGACTACTGAAAACTGGAAGAAGGTCTTATGGACCGACGAATCAAAATTTGAAGAATCTTCGGTTCATCACGCAGGGTTTTTGTATGCCGCGAGTAGGCCGAAAGGATGGTTCCTCAGTGTGTGACACCAACTGTCAAACATGGAGGAGGGGGCGTGATGATCTGAGGCTCTTTTGCTGGATCCAGAGTCGGTGACTCGCACAGAGTGACCCTCTATTTCATATAGTTTGTAAACTATAATGTCATAATCTAGAACAATCCATTTTGTGCCTCTTCTAGCTCCAAAACATATGCATTTCATGTTTTCTATAATCCTCATCCCCTCCCCACACACATCATAACTGTTTCCTTTCATGTCAGTGCTATCTGCTGATTACGCAAAGGGCAGACCACAAGAGCTGGAAACATGCACAGGATTCATGCAAGGCTGAGGGAGGAGATCTTGTTTCCATCACAAATGTGGACGAGCAGAGTGAGTACTTTTAATTCTCCACGTTAAACACCATAGTGAACCTGGGAGAACTTCCACATTCGCACCTGTTCACCCTCCCCAAGTTTCACATCTTCATTCATCCATCCACATGTTCCCCTGCTTGTGAAATAGTCTCCCTCTGTCCAGTATCTTACCCTCACTTCAATTATTGAAATGCACCGCTCACCACTATGTCATGCCCTCAATCATACACACATCCACAATCTCTTCCACGCAGGTCACAGGCTGATTCCCATTCTGTTCCTTCCCTTACCATTGGAACTCATTTTAGTGTTATACCTCTTTTCCTTGTGTAAACCTGCTGACTTATGTCATTTACTTCTTCTATGAGCCTCGCCCTAGAACCACCTCTTCAAAAAAAACTGTCACAAGTCCTTAAGGTTATTTAATCGATTGTTATCCAAACCTGGAGGTGGATTTACTCAAAATTTGCATTCATTTCGCAGTTAAAGCACAAGCATTAGAATCAGCACTCCAACATGGTGTTGTGCACAGCCAATCAAATAAAACTGAAGATATGCTCTTCTTCTCCATTCTGTTTCCCCATTTATATGGACAGTACTCAGACGGAGGGCATTCGCAAAAGTTCCTCCTTCTGCAAACTACCCATAATTATTAAATGTCAGTCGAAGACAGAGAGACGACACTTGTAATATGTCTTTCAAACCTCACAAATCTCAAACTGTCATTCTGCCAGTCCAGAGGGACCATCTGGCAAATCCTCCTTAACTACTTCCTAACTACATCTACTTCCTTAACAATCGTCTTGTCAAAATTCACTCACTCGAATGGTTGGGCCGACCCATCAGCCATTATCTTTCTTCGGCAAACCACAATATCGAAGATGACCTCCAAAGTCAATCATGAACTGGACATCCTTTGTCATGTAAGGTCTTTCCTTGGCCACTCTGTACTTTTTACAACCAACAAAGCCTTCATTCACAGCTTGATAGAGTACTGCTCCCTCCTTTGGGCTGGTGCCCCTGCCTCACACTTTGCCCTTCTTGAAGCCTTGGAAAACAAGTCCTTCAAAATCATTGGGCTCTCCCACGATGAAGCTGAATGTCTCGGCCTGTTACTTTTGCATCGCAGACAGGTTGATGGCCTCTTTATCTTCTACTGCATACTTTTTTGTCTTGCACTCTCTGCCCTCTCTTGGCTCCGTCCCTTCCAGGTTTCTGCAGGGTACACACGGTCTGCCAGTAACCCTCCTCTTCTTAAACTCCCAAAATCCAGGCTCACTGCTCACCTCCACTCATTTGTTCTTCTTTTCTCTCACCTGGGGAAAAAAAAAACTTCCCCGGTCTGTTCAGTTCAGTTCTTCCCTCCAGGGCTTCAAGACAGCTCGTTGTTCACCACTACCTCAGGTCACTCAGTCTCATGATCTCTTCTTCCCCAAATGACCCAATTCCCAAGCACTCCCCTTTCCTAGATTATTGTGATTTTTTTTTTCCAACCACTCCCTCACCTCTTCTCATTTGTTAGTTGTCGGTTGGCCTTTTCTGTTTCATCTCCAACTTGCCCCTTTCTCTTCTTGTTGTGTTTCATTCAGCTTGTGTGCAGATTGTTCACCCATTTGTAGAGCCTGGTGTTGGCTTTGTGGTTAGTGTGGTGGCTTGGGATCCTAGGGTCCTGAATTCAAGCCCCATTCAGCTGCTGAATTAATACACCAGGGGGTTGACTCAGCCTGTCATCCTTCCGAGGTTGGCGAAATGAGTACCAGTGTGTACTGGTAGAGGGGCGCTGCATCAGCGACACAGTTGCACTTCCAAGAAATGATAGCTTCCCCAGCAGCGAAGCTGCCATACACAAGAAGAAGAAGACCCATGTATGTCCTTCTCCCCCTCCCCTTTATCTCACTCTCACTTCTACTCTGGTGTTGGTGTTTCCCCCTTTCCATTTTGTTCCTTTCCATTCTGCTCTCGCTCTTCCACGAGCCTTGACCATGGTGTATAAAAAAAATAAATCATTTCACCTTTGTCAAATAATTTAGTAATAGAACAAGCTGTTCTTTTGTTCAAAGGTTGGGTCAGATATGTTTAATTTCATCTTTGAGTAAAGGCAAATTAATGTAAAAATGGGGGGAGAAAACAGTAGAACATCAACACTCGATGGTAGAAATCATTCTGCCACCTTGGTTACACTTGCAACAATTTGCAATGGAAAATGGAAAATGTGATGTATTGCTTTGTTGCTTCTGCGCATGTATGGATATTGTGATCGAGACTGCGTGTGCGGTGGTGCGGAATAAAGCAGTTTTGGACAATGGCGACGTTTTGGTAACCTGTATTTCTCTTTGCCTGTTGATGATATCCGTTTCGGTTCTGGGAGAACTGAACATCTGGCAGCGAAGATAAATTATTTTGCCTTGGAGACTGACTTGTTCTCTCTTCTTGAAGTCGTGGCCACATTTGGCACGATTGGAGAGTTTAAAGCCAAAGAGGAAGAGTGGTCACTTTATGTGGAGCATATGCAGCACTATTTCACAGTTAATGACATTATGAGTGTGGAGAAACAATGGTCCATAATGCTGAGTGTTTGCGGTGCACCGACATACAAGCTCACGTCAAGTTTGGTCACACCAAGGAAACTGGGAAACGTCCCGTTTTCGGAGATGATTAAAGTCATCGAACAACACTGGAATCCGAAGCCGTTGGTGATCGTGCAGCGCTACAAGATGAATATCCGCAGTCAAGAAGGGCGTAAGTCCATTTCGGATTATGTAGCAGCCTTAAGTAAATTGGCTGAACAGTGTGAATATGGAGGTAATGTTGAGGAAATGCTACGGGATCGGTTAGTCTGTGGAATAACAAATGGCCACATCCAATGCAAATTGCTGACGGAAGCAACGTTGGATTTCGACAAGGCCCTGCATATAGTTTTGTCAATGGAATTGGCAGAAAAAAAACGGATTGGATCCCCGCAAACATACCGGAGTAGGGCGGGATCAGGGAGCAGTAAACAAGATGATGAGGTTGAATATCCGCAAGACCCACCACGCTTCATCTTTTGAGGGGGTGTCCACAGTAAAATGTGATTTCTGTGGGTGGACGGCTCCTAATCAAGTGGGCGAGCGTTCAGCTAGAAATGTGGATTGCTATATATGTGGCAAAAAGGTCGCTTTTCACGAGTCTGTCATTCGAAACCCAAGACCCAAAACATTCCTTGGAGCAAGAACAACTCTCCACAAGGGATGAGCAAAAAGTATAAATACCAGATATATCAGTTAGAGGAGGAAAATGAAGAGGATACATGCAGTCCTTTTCAGAAATTGAGCAACCAAGCTAAATCCAAACCACTTGTGAGGTTGGAGGTATATGGCAGTGAAGTACTGATGCAAATAGATACCTGGTCTTCGGTATCACTGATTAGTGAGGCTATGTTCCAGGGATAGTGGAGGGCAGACGATCTAAACAGACCCACAACCTGCCCCGGTCAGACCATACTACGCACGTATATTGATGAATCTGTGGATATTGTGGGAGAATGCGAAGTTGCTGTAATGTATGGCACGCCGAAGGCAGAGTTTACCTCTGTTGTGAGAAGTTCAGGGCCAAGTCTGCTGGGACGGAATTGGCTCTCGGCAATCCACTTGAATTGGCAGGATGTGAACAATCTCGATGCCAGTGATCAATTGAGGAAACTCGTCAAGGATTACGGAGACCTTTTTGCATTGGAGCTGGGAAAACTGAAAGGAATGGAGGTTGAGCTAAATATTGACCCAAATGCAATTCCTAAGTTTGTGAAAGGCCGCCCGGTTCCATTTTTTTCCGAGAGGGAAGATAGATCAGGAGTTGGATCAGTTGCTAAAGGCTGGGATCATAGAACTTGGACAATTTTCTTGTTGGACAGCTCTGATCATCCTGGTTATGAAGGGAGATGGCTCGGTTCGGATATGTGGAGACTACAAGGTTACAGTCAATTCAGCAACCTGCTCAGACATTTAACCCATTCCGCGCATTGATAAGTTGTTCACAAAACTTTCTGGGGGGAAACTCTTCACAAAACTATACTTGAGGCATGCCTACTAGCAGTTGGTTTTGTCCAAAACTTCGTGTGAATTTGTCACAATAAACACACATTGAGGATTGTTCAGATACACCCGCTTACCATTTGGCATGTCAACGGCACCATCTGTGTTCCAGCGCACAATGGAAAATCTGGTAGTGGGGATTCTAGGAGTCGTGGTCTACCTTGATGATTTCTTAGTAATGGGAGATTCCGTTAGTGACCATCTTTGCAACCTTGAGAGTGTCTTGAAGAAGTTGCAAGATGCGGGATTGCGATTACAACGACATAAATTTGTTTTTCCCACTGCTGAAGTCACATACCTCAGCCACAAGTTCACCGTGAACAGGATACAGTTGACCGTTGAGAAGATCAAGGCAATCACCGATGCACCTGCACCAAAGAATGTAAAAGAACTGAAGTCCTTCTTTGGGCTACTGAACAACTATGGCAAGGTTTTGCCGGATTTAGCATCTGCACTTGAGCCTTTACATCGCCTACTTTGGAAGGAGGTGCAGTAACAATGGAAGAGGGATCAACAAGGAGCATTCCAAAAAGCAAAGTGTTCACTGAAATCCACACACATCCTGACTGTTTACAGTGATCGCAATAAACTAGTGGTGTCATGTGACGCCAGTCCATAAGGTGTCGGAGCAGTGCTGGTGCACATATTGCCAGATGGAGCAAAGAGACCTATCAGCTACACTTCGTGTACATTGAATAATGCAGAGCACAGATACTTGCAGGTCAATAAGGAAGGCCTCGCAGTAATTTTTGGAGTCAAGAAATTCCACATCTACCTGTGTGGCTGTACCTTTCAAATAATTAGAGACCACAAGTCCTTGCTCGGGTTATTTAATAACATGTGGGCTATTCCAACAATGGCATCACCTCAAATTCAGTGTTGGGCATTAGCCCTTGCAGCCTACAATTATCATATCGTATACAAACCTGGCATGGCCAATGTCAACATGCTGAGCCGTCTTCCACGTGCACTGACTGAGCCTGATGCACCAATTCCTGCAGAAGTGATTCTCTTGATGGACACGATAGAGAGTTAAACAATCACCCCTATACATGTACGGCTAATGACAGACAGGGACCTTGTGCTTTCACCCATTCGTGAGTACGTCTTCACGGGTTGGCCAGGCACATTGCCACAGGAAGACTTCAAAACATTCGCGAGTCATAAACAGGAACTAAGTGTTCGTGTGGGTTGTGTGCTATGGAGAGCACGGGTGGTACTGCCACTGCAATGCCAACATCAGATGGTTTGCATGTTGCACGGGGGCCACCCAGTTATTGTAAGGGTGAAGTCTTTGGCACGAAGCTACATTTGGTGGCCATGAATAGATATTGAGTTGGAGAAAAGAGTCAAAGGATGTTATGAATGTCAAGCATACCAGAAACTTTCTTCCAAAGCACCACTGCATTCTTGAGAGTACCCTAGGCAACCATGGTCATGCCTACATGTAGAGGATGTGGGTCCAGTCATAGGGAAGATGCTATTCATTCTGGTCGATGCATACTCAAAGTGGATTGAAGTATATGTATGTCACTTGAAAATGACCAGTGAAGTCACGATTAACGAATTGCGAGAAGCGTTTGCTGCACACGGCATACCTTACGCTCTTGTGTCGGACAATGGGTCGTGTTTCAGGAGTGAATAATTTGCAAAGTTCTTGAACATGAATGGAGTTCGACACGTCAGGAATGCTCCATACCTTTCAGCGACAAATCGGTTAGCGGAACGTGTGGTGCATATTGTGAAATTGGCACTGCGTAAAATGAGTGGTCCCTTACACACTCGCGTGTCGTGATTTCTCTTGAGTTATTGCACAACACCGCAATCCACAATGACACAAACACCAGCAGAGATGCTCATGAACAGGAAGCTCCGTACATGTATAAACATGGTTGTACCCAACATCCAACACCACGGTTGAGCAGAAACAGCTGTCACAAAAATTATCTCATGATTCGTGGGCAGTTTAGGAGTTTGAGATTGGACAATACGTTTCAGCTCAAAATTACAGCTCGGGCGACAAGTGTGTACCCGATTACATCGCCAAGCGAATGGGTCGTGTTTCAAATACTGTGGAAGTGTCAACTGGAGACATTCAACAGATGTGGAAGTGACATGTTGACCAGATCAGACTCCGAGCTTCGACGTTGTCATTGAAAGTCATCAGCGATGTTGATTTTTCAGCAGAAGTGGAGGAAGCTCCTGAACATCAGGGGAGTGACACACAGGTACCTGAGAACAACATTGCAGTGGATGACATCGATGGCTCCAAGGTCGACATTGCTCTTGAGCCCGTGAGGAGGCGGTACCCACAAAGTGATCGAAAACCAAATCAACCGGATTGCTGTGGCTGTAAAAATTAAAAGCCAAGCAGGCAATGTTCAAAGATTGAAGCATTCATTGCTCTCGTTGACATCTTGCGTACTACATGAGAAAGCCATTGGCATTTCTGGAGGGTTAAGATTAAAATTGTTCTTGGGGGTTTTAAAAGGGTGTTAATTATCTGAAGAGGAGGATGTGTGATGTATTGCTTTGTTGCGTCTGCGCATGTGTTGACATTGTGATCGAGGCTGTGTGTGCGGTTGTGCGGAATATAGCAGTTCTGGACAATGGCAGCAATGGCAGCAACGGCAGCCCGTGTTTGTTTCTCTTTGCCTCTTGACGACACCCGTTTCGGTTCTGTCAGAACTGAACAGAAAATGCTTGGTATGTCCACAAAATATTAGTTTGCAAAAATGAAATATATTGAATCAAATTCAAATTTTCTTTGGAACATAAATGAAAGACCCCTCCCAGCACAGGCGAATGCTCGATGGAATTTTTTTTTTTCCATCTAATAGCATCAATTATCTTTCCATTCTCTCCAGCAGCTTCTTCAGATGTGAAGGAGGGTTTCAGCAATCATTCATTCTACTGGTGCTTGCACACATTAGTAACCTTTTGAGACATTCATTCCGTGGCGGCTTCATTGGATGTCTTTGGTTGCAGGTCTTGAGCCCTACATTACACGATGTGTTGCGAGTAATCCCATTCTAAAATTGTGTTTTTCGTGTACTAAACCGCTAAACAGAATGAGTTGAGATTTCGTGGTTGCACTTGGGGTGTGCCCGGGGAAGGTTTTGAGCACTAATTTTTTTTTCGTCATCACGGATGTTCAGGAGTGGGTTGGAGGGGGAGGGGAGACAAATTCCCTATGTAAATATATACCATGTTGTGCCACTTAGTGGTGGTGGGAGAGGTTATTACAAGTAAGCTAATGGGATGACTTGCAATTTTGCACTCCACACTTGGCTTCACGTCTTCACCGACCCTTACCAGAGGGAGGGGGTATTACCGACCCATCCAGGATTGTGCCCAATGGCCCAAGAGACTGCCTCGGCAGCACCGACACTCTGTACATAGTATGGTCCCAATGGATGGATGGATGGATGGGGGTATTACGCTCCCATAGGGAGCGGATGATTCTCGTCACAGAAAGAATCATGGGATCTTCAATTGTAAATTCAGTGGAATACAAACCGTTTTTTCGCCTATCCATTTTTGCGTGTGCTGAAATTGAACTTCTGTTGCTAGGGTGTCAGACATTGGGTGAAAGGTTCTGTGTAATACATTCCTTATTTTTGTTACTCGTACTTAATTTAACTCACACTTTCTTTATCAGATATTTTTCAAGTATATTAGTGTCTTGAGTCTTGGGGGACCATGGACGTGCTGGATAGTTTTCCCCCAAGAAAAATGGCATGATTGCCTGAATTTGAACTGGTTGCAAAGACGGTCACGTGATCCCGTAGTTCATGATTCGCTCTGCCAGTCCCTCAAAGAAGCTAAGACATCCAAAATGAACTGTTTGACAAAAATTGCAAAAAACAGACATATTAATCTGATATTGTGTGTGTGTGTATGTGCGTGCGTGCGTGCGTGCGTGCGTGTTTTGGAATGGAGCAGTAATTCAAGTACACTGCTCATCTTCCCCCTCCCTCTCTCTTTTTAAGTGTTCCTGTTGACGCAACTTGAAGATTTTGAACTCAAGTGCTGGATAGGGCTGAATGATATTAACGAAGAAGGAAATTTTGTGTGGAGTGATGGAACACCCGTGAACTACACACACTGGGATTACAGGAGGCCTTTTATCTCACAGCAGTATTTTTCATACGAGGTGATTTTGGCTGGCACACTCAGGACTGATAAGAAACCATTCACCTGAAGGTCTTCATTTACTTGCCTTCTTGGCCTTTCACTATTTGTTCCCATAATGTAACATATTGTTCGATGGCAGTTTGGCCATTTATTATGTTCCTTTGCACAGAAAATGGTAAAAGCAGATTTAGTCCCACCAGTGATTGACTCACTGTGTCCAATTGCAGAGCGACTGTGTGGTCATGCTGAACTATGAATCAATTGGCTCCTGGAGAGAAAACAGATGTGACTTCAAGCGTGGATATATTTGCAAGATGGCAACTGGTAATATAAATAATTATTTACAAGGGATGAATAAGGATGGTGAAGTCAATGACAGGAAATGGGGGAATACAACGACGGGGAGACACGTGCTTATCTCTAAAATAGAACCGGAGAGGTCACCTATATAAAGCTAAGCCTTCCACACAAGAGACACACACAGGAGGATAGAAAGACGGGGAGAAGGAGAAGAAAAGAAGGATGGTGCACTGAACTGGGGAACTTCCTGCAGCATGCAATAGTTTGCAGTGGTCCTGACGTGCCAGCTGCAGGATTCGGGCTTGAACTCTTGAAAAATTTCTCTTGAAAAAAGTTTAAATTGAACTCTTGAAATTGAATATTTTCCGTGTCCCACCACTTAATTTCTCCAGTATACAGTGAACGATCTTTCCTGCTGCTGCCTGATCTCCTCTCTTCTGACGTCCTGAGCAACCATTCTTCACCTACTCCCCCCAAATAATTTTTGAGTCTGATTGAGACAAACAGATCAATGCACATGCGACTGGCCACATGACATCATGCAGAGTGAGTCCATTCAACAACCACAACTCTGCACCAGAAAGATGCTTCAAAGCAGTGGAATTAGAGAAAAAGCTAGCACATTTGAGAGTAAAACAACACAGAGGGAAACCCAGGTGAGGAAAACTGGGCTGAACCCATTAGTGCCAATCCTGCGACAGGAGAAACAACAAGAATGACCACGTTGGAGTCACAATTCAGGTCAGGTATGGGAGCGTGCGCCGGAGCAACGCGTCGCTGCGTTCACTTTCCGCCAGTACACCAGGGGCCGCCGTCTGGCCATCCACCAGGGAGATACCTGGCCCATCCCCATCTCCTTGAGATGCTGATCAACCTGCTGCAACCACGAGGCACGTGGTCGGCCCATTGGCCTCCTCCACTTACGAGGCTTTCTCGCTGAGAGAATCTGGTGAGCAGGATCAACATCAGGAAAAAAGCCACATGTCTATACAGCAGTAGCTGATGCTCACGCATTACGCAGGTAACAAATGTCATTTGAGTCTCTCTCAGCAACCACTCGTTTGACACAAAGTCTGACCAGTGATAGCCAAGGATTCTCCGGAGAGACCTGGTACCAAAGGAGTTAAGTCTGTCATGTTAGGTCCTGAAAGTCTGTCGTCTAATGTCCTGAAAGTCCCTGTGGTGTCCATCTTGTATACCCCATGCACCCCACCCCATCCCTTTCCCTTCCACAGATCTCCTAATGTCTCTGTTCCCCACTGTTTTGTCCTTCCTTCTCCTGCCCCTCTTGTCTCCTGCCCCCCTTGTTGTGCATTGTGTGTTAGCTCTCATACGAGCCTCAACAATTAATACAAAAAAATAAGGCTCCGTCTCATCAGACCAATCAGACCAGATCCCTGGTCAGAGTCCAACTCTCACATCCGTAGAGCAAGACTGGAAGCACCAAGGACCTGAAGACTCAGACTTTTGTCCTCCTCCGCAGGTACCGGCAGCACCACAGCCCATGATCCAGTGAATCCACGACTCCCCAGGCCCGACTCAGACGTTTATTGATGTCTGGTTCACAGCCAGCAGAGACAGGAATATCCCTGCCAAGGTAGGGAATCTCTCTGCGACCTCAACATCCTCACCACAAACATGTACAGACAAGTTAGCAACATCCAAGATGTCATTGGAAGCCTGGATCTTAGTTTTCACCCAGAAAACCTGTAATCCCAGTGGCTCCGACTCCTCGTTCAGCACCTCGAGGGCCCCCAAAAGGATATCCGCAGTCTCCGCAAAGATGACTGCATCATCTGCAAAATCAAAGTCAGAGATGTTGACATTCCCAAACGATGCACCGCAGCTTGATCTCTTCGACATCCTCCCCAGAATTCAGTCCATACAAGCGCTTAAAATTGTGGGGGCCAAAATACACCCCTGATGAACTCCAGTAACAACTGGAAATAAGTTGGAGATGGTATCACCACATCTCACAGCACTCTCAGTACCAGAGTATAGTTCAGACATCAGATTGATCAGTTTTGGCGCCACCCCACGAAGACCAAGAATCTTCTAGAGGGCATTCCAATTCACTGAATCGAATGCCTTGCAGAGATCAACATAAGCTGCAAGCAGCCCCTGATGAAACTCTAATCTGTGTTCGGTGAGGACCCGAAGAGCAAGGATACGGTCAATCGTTGACCTTGTTGGTGTAAAGCCTGACTGCTCTGGGCGCTGGTGTTCAAGCAGATGGTGGCAAACCCAATCAAGCATTATTCAAGTAAAGACCTTGCCCGTCACTGAGAGCAGTCGTCACCCCTCATTCGTTGTTGCAGCCTTGGCGATCACCTTCTCTTTCTGGAGTGGGACAACAAGGCCCCTCTTCCAGTCGGTTGGGATGATGCCTGTGTTCCAGGCAGAGCACAGAACTGCATGCAATGACATGAGTACAGCATTTCCACCAGCCTTGAGAAGTTTAGCATGAATGCCACAGATCCCTGGAGCTTTACCCCAATTTCAACTGGTTCAAAACAGTCTGTGTTTCCATAAACGAAGGTGGATCGCAGTTGATTGGAGGTCAGTAATAGGGATAGCAACACCCCTGACATCGAACTCAACAGCTGGTGTATTAGCCTGATTGAGCCACTCAAAGTAACCGGCCCAACATGTCTTCACTCCGGACTCCTCTGTCCAGAGCCCACCACCCTCCACTCTAACTGCAGTACACTGAAGGATAGGCTTGGCAGAATGCAATGTGCGAATTCCCCTGTAAGCAGGACAAAAATCACTTGACCACAGGTGATGATCTACCCCCCTCGCAGATTCCTCGCACATAGGTCTCTTTGTCCACCCTCAGTGCATGTCCAACTTTATGCCACAACTCCCTGAACAGCTCAGCTCTGCCATTAAGCCTGGCCCTGCAACTCTGGTCAATGGTATCCTGTTTCCATTGAGAGACAAAATTCTTCTTCTCCCGATGGTGAGTTCCAAGGCATCCACCGGCAACATCAAGGATTGTGGTCTTGAAGGCACTCCACAACTCTTAAGGATTCCCCAAAGCACCCAGACCCCCAAAATCCCCACTCAGCCTGTTCGCAAACTCCTCAGCTACCCTCTCATACCTTGAACTTGCCAACATCCAGCCGAGGTTGGGATGGTACCATTCTCCCAGATTTAAGCTGCAACTTCAGAGTTGCTACAACAAGCCTGTGGTCGGTATTGAGGAACTGAGCACTCCGGTAGACCTTGCAGTTCTGGATCATCCTCCAGCGACCATCAACGAACATATGGTCAATCTCCTTTGCCACACCGCCAGCGTTGAAATACCAGTCCAGCAATGAGCTGTGGGCACTGAAACCATGAACGCAGCCACCCTAAGTCCATGAATTCTTGCAAAGTCAAGGAACTTAGTGCTATTCTGGTTCACAGTTCCAGATCTATGGGGACCAACACATGTCTCATAACAATCCCTATCAGTTCCAGTCGATACATTGAAATCCCCTAAGACTAGAAGAGTATCTCGCCTAGGGCACTGATCAACCACAGACTCGAGCGTGGCATAGAATGCGTCCTTCAGGGTGAGATCACTTGCCTCAGTCGGAGCATACCATACACTCGTTGACCGGTGTTATCTCAATTATCATTGGAGTCAGCTTATTGGACACAGCTACAGCAACAATTTGAGCACGGTAACCATCAGAGTGACCAGACCAATAGTTGGTGCAACCACCCGCCATGATCTTGCCACTATTCGGTATCCGAACCTCAGAGAGTGCTGCAATACCGATGTTCAAACGCTTGAGCTCAGATGATAACAGATACATATA
>CM068964.1:66764094-66776580 GCA_035128595.1 Eptatretus atami
TGCACACACATACGTATATATATATGCACACACACATACACACACTATATATATGTATATAAGACGCACCTCTCATAATTAACATGTTATATAATTAACATGTTATCTCATCTTTTAGATCCGACCATCGCTCCTACAAAACCAGCTCCTCTGACTGAGCTGGTTCCATTTGGTAAGTCAATGTTTCAGGTCGACCCAACTTCCCACGACCTTGCTGAGGCGAGAGCAGCTTGTCGACGAATGGTTCTGACATTGCAAGCGTGATCAGTGTATATGAGCATGCCTTCGTGTCCTTGCTCGCTCGACGGGCAGGTGGGGCCCTCTGGATTGGTCTCAATGCATATGAGGTAGGAACATGGTGACGGTTAAATTTAATAATTTCTTGTTATGATTCCTTTTTAATTTGTCAGAGAAAGTGGTTAATGCATATATTTAATACTCCATCTTGATTGCTACACATTGTAGGCACATGGCTGTGCGTGTTTCCCTGCAGACAGCTGGTGCTTACCGTTGGCTGGATGACCGGTATATGCTATGACTTGGTGGGCGACGATGAACCTGCGCAATCTCAGGCATGTGTGCTCTGGTGGCTGGGGAAGGTTGGAAGACCGAATCCTGCCTCAAGAATCTTCCAGTGGTTTGCAAGAAGTCACCAGGTATTGAGGGGTGCGGTATTTTGGTTTGAAAGTTTCTGCTCAGGTCTTTTTTTTTTTAATATAGCCACTGATGAAATTGCCACTGTCAAGGAAGGATAGTGATCTTTTACAGGATTTGACTTCCTTTTAATTTCTAAGATCATTAACACGTATTCCCAAATCAGATTTCCCACTCAAAAAGTATTCCCAAGACGGATCTTTGCGCCCACTAACTCCTATGCATTGTATTCATATTCTTGTATTTCCACATATTCTTTATTTTCACTCCTTTATTTTATTCTCTGTTTGTTGTGATAGTGTTAATTTATTTACCCTCTCTTCTCCAACCTGAATCCACATCCATCCCAGATGGAATAACTTTGATGTTTTACATGTAACAGATGAATAACCTTCACAAATACCAGTTTTCCATTCTGTCAAATTTGTGCTTTTGGATTTGAATTCCAATTATTTTTCTTTTTATTCTTTACTCACTAAAAACTGTTCTCCTGGTGCTTTACTGACAGGGTGTTCATTTCAAAAGTATGCCCTCCTTTGGAGGGGAAGTGAAGCTGGCTGTTCTACGTGCTCGCATCTCTTGTGGCTATTTAAGATGTGACGGTGCCTTTTTTTTTGTTTTTTTTAATACAGTGTACTAGTCTTAACGTCTAAAGCTTGTGGAGGAGCTGGACATAAACCACACTACTGTACAAGAGACATTGGTGTAGTTTCACATGAATTAAAAGGATATTAACTCATCACACCATTTTAAAGCCTTTTTCCCTGAGCAGGGGTCAGCTTTTTGGGGGCTCCAATCATGGTACCCTTTCTTGTAGCAATGTTTTTACAGCCGGATGTGCTTCCTGACGCCAACCCTTTAGTCGCCTTCGACACGCAGGGATAATTACCAGTACACTGGTGCTCATTTCGCTGACCTCGGAAGGATGACAGGCTGAGTCAACCCCCCTGATGTTAATTCAGTGGCCAGCGGGGCTCGAACTCAGGACGCTGAGGATCCCAAGCCACCATGCTATTCACTAAGCCAACACCAGGCTCGAAAAGGATATTAACAGACAGTGGACAACCTGGGATTTCAGGAATGTGCTCAGGTGGAATAACCAAAAAGGCCAACGTTGTTAAAGAGTAGGCTATTTGGTATCAATGCAGTGACCAAATTTTTATATCCTTGCATTTGTCAAAGGGGGCACTGCATCAACAACATTGCCATTATATTAATTTCCCACTTGCCTGTGTGTAAAATATTTCCCTTTTTCTGTTCTTTGACTTTTTCGCAAAGACTTGACGCATTGAACACAAATTAATTACCTCCTCTGCCTTTCGACACACTTGTATCGCCCAGTGACTCTCTTTGTACACTCACAGTGAATGAGTTCATAACGCGACTGTTATTCTTCTCGAAGGGTAGTCCACAGTGGTTGTCATCCTGTAGTGTCCTTCCTCCAGCCCCAATCTGACAGGTTTGTAAGCTGAGGGTCGGGCATTGAGGCCTGATTCCCACAGTTGGCTTGGTAGCTTGCCCGCTTGATATCCTGCTTAAGTGCTGCCTGTGTTGGTGGTATGTTCTCACGACTCCTTGACTTCTGCATGAACAGTTGCTTCCTGGCATCACTGACTTCCATGGTGGCACTCATGGGGTCATGTTGTCATACAACAAACCACACCACTACTGACATCGTTGGGTCACTGATTTCATTTTGCATGAGTAGGAGGTCTTCAAATGCTTCGGTATCCTCAGGGACATCTTTCCACGTGTCTCAGGCAGTCTTTTGCCTCCCCCCCCCCTCCCCAAACACTGAGACATTGTCACACACTGTGAATGCATGAAAGACAGGGAAAGTGGCACACAAATGTAGATCCATCCCAGCAGTCAGTTCATAGACAGGTATATACTGGAAATTTGATTGAATACCAAGTGGCACCCACAGCTCATGAGACTTGAGCTGGTTGAACATGGCAATCACCAACACCACAACGTCGGTATCTACGCTGCGCATATGTGCTCTCGTACACTCTTTCTGGAGCACATCTGACACAAGAGATGATCAGAGGTCATTGACCTCTCATGACCATCATTATGAATAAATCGATGGGATCTTCCAAATCATTATGAGTACAATATATACTCTGTGTGACAGAACTACAACAGAACTCTCGTAAAAAATAGTTAATTTTGCATTCAAACATGTATGTTATGATGGAGGGTACAGACAAATGTATATAAAATCGGCATTGTTCGAGGTCACTGATCTCTATTTAAAGAGCGGTTCAGCATCACCTATAATCTGTAGACGTCTGCAGGACACACACAAACATAAAGTCATATAAAAAGTGTAATTTAGGAATTTATAATCGATCATGTTACTATGATACATGATGCTGAAATAGCAAATTGTCGTTGTCCAAATCCAAGTTGGCGCCACATCAGAAAATATATATATTGGAGTACTTAGAGACAATGTTGAAATTTTCATGCTTTTATCACAAAGTGCACTATTATTTTGCTCATCAGTCCTGCTACAAGCTTCACTTTTAAGAACTGGAGGAAAAAATAATATTGGACTGAAATGAGTAAATAATCCTGTAGAGTATCGATTGAATTAAGTGCAAGCACAAGTTGGAAAGCAATCAGAAAGCTTCTGCATTGGTAAGTTGGGTTATTACCTCTGTCACTCAAGGTGGACGGTATCAACGTTATGTTTTCACCCTTGTTTGTCTGTCAAAAAGTTATGGACGGATTCGGATGAAAGTTGGTGGATAGGTTAGGTGTGTCGCAAGGACAAATTAATTCAATTTGGATGAAGAGCTGCATCTGGATCCCGATGTGAGAATTTTAAAATTTTATAAAGTGATTCTTCACTATTGAGGGATTAGGGCCAAAAATGATATACAGCACAATATGTCAAAACATTATGGACGGATCCAGATGAAACTTGGTGGACGAGTTGGGTGTGTAACAAGAACAAGCCAATTTGATTTTATTTAAGATCCGGATACAGATCCCGCCTATCAGTGGGATACAAAACAAGCTGTTCAGCCTGATGGAGGGATGCGCTCTTCTGGTGCCATTCTCGTTTAATTTACTGAGTTGAGTTGTGGTGGGGGTTTGGGAGGGTGCAAGTAATTTAGAGCCATTGGTCATCGTCCCTTCATGCATGAATGGACAAAAATGTGATGATGTACTGTGATAAACTAGTACCGATGCAATCACGCCTTGTTTCTGGATTTAAACTTTATTTTCCCTTTGCTCCTGCAGAACCACCACCTACACCTGTGCCAGGCGCATGCCCCTCAACTAGTGAATCTTGGCAGAAGTCAGGTGACGCCTGCTTCTTGTTTCAGTCGGACAAACTCAGCTGGATGGGAGCTGCGGTCACCTGTTCCAGGCAAGGTATGATTTCATCCACAGGAACCAAAAGTCCATGGTGCTGAAATGGCTGCAGGAAAGGCTATAATATGTAAGGAGAACATTGTTGATGAGGTTATGCATAACACCTAACCTTGTGTTGTCATTCTTTTCATGCAATACAACTCGTACTAGGGAGTTCGCTGGTCAGCTGGACGAACAGCTTTGAAAGTGACATTGTGGAGGGGAAGATAAAATTCCCGAAAGGTGAAGCCAAGAGATATTGGATTGGACTTCACCATAGTTCTGATGGTCAGTACTCCTGCTGTTTTGACTTTTGATTCCTTATGTATCTTCAAATTACTCTGCCTCTTCCTTTTCTGATTTCTCTTCCTCTTGTACTTCCTCTTGTACCAACCTATTTTTGCTTTTTGCTTTATGAAGTCGTTTTTATGCCTACGCAGCCGAAAGCACCGGAAGCATTATACTTTTGGATTCTCCGTCCATGTGTGCGTGAATAGCAGATTTTCATTACTACGAACCATAGAAGGGATTTCAACCAAACTTGGCAAAAGTATGGACTGCAATACAAAGATTAACTGATTCAATTTTGGGTTCAACAGGTCAAAGGTCATGTGCATTTTGAAAATCATTTTGCAGGTCATAACCCGAGTTGGAAGCATCTGATGTTTACTCTTTTCTTTCTCGCGCTCTCCCTCCCCTTCTCCTTCTCCCACCCCTTCTCCTCCTTCTCCTTCTCCTTCTCCCACTCTCTCTCTCCCTCTCTTATGACCTTTTACTTGAGATCAAACATAATGTTGGGTTGACATCTGACATGAGCAGAGGCATATTCATTGACACATTCGCATCAAGTTATATTTTGTAGTTTTCTTTGGAGCAAGGTTCAGCAGCTTTTTCATAAATTCATTACAATTACACGAATGTAAAACAGGACAGTAGTAATTGCCAAGTGCAAGAGAAAGCATTGAACATACAGCAGCATTGATGCAAAGTGCAAGGAAAAGTTAGAATCTTTCACTCAAACATTGTCATGTTCAGAATGGGAATCATTTTTAGACGTTGAGAAAAGCGGTGTACCTGCAGACATATTGTTCTTAACGCATCATTTTCAACAACACAGCTTTTCGCAACACACGTGATCATACCAAAAGATGTACAACTCTGAGTCGATACCTTGTGAAGGTATGATTTATTTCAGTCTGTGCATGAATAATAATTGCTGATCAAATCATTTCAGCTTCGGCAATCGAACCATAAAGGGAGACAAAACTCACACTTCAAAATGTGAGTTGTACAGGGGTGTTGTTACGGACCAGTAAATTAATTTAATTGTGTTTGGATAAGGTCACATTTACTGTTAAGTGTTTCCAAACTCCAGATAAAGGGAGTAACAGCAACAACAATAAGTTTGGAATGGAAGCGAGGAGATAGGGACAAGGACAAAGGAGAACAAGAAGACGTAAGGCCGTGTTCCTGTGGGGGACTTCTCTTCAGTGGCTACGCTTTGTGTCCAGTGGTGCATATGATTAAAACCCGACATCCACAGAAAAGGATATCGGGGGTCTTCTGTATGCGAACCTGTGAAGGTTTAATGACTCGATTCCTTTGCCACAGCGGCTCAACCTTAGCCCACGGTGCACTGGTCCGGGGTTCCACTGAACTCCCTCAACTACTTGTTTGACTTGCCTGTCAGACATTGCACTCCACTTGTTATCTCGGTGATGATATAATCGCTGCTCCTTGTATTACCTCGTTGTCGCCATTTTGGTCATTTACACACCATTTCGAGAAGGCATTCGGCGTGTTGATCAATGCGTACTCTCGTACGTAGCTTATCGACCCTCAAACCTCGCATGTCCTTCAACGAAATCGTCCTTTTCAGCTTGAAGTTCCTGTCTTCATTATCTGTGGTACAGGTGTAATGGCTGAATCAGGTTCTCCTCTATGCTTTGGTGATTTGGGGATTCACCTTCTGAGGACTTTGAACATGACCACATGTCAGCTTCACCATTTGTGTGACTTTGACCATTCCAATGGAGCTCACCGCCGACCTTTCACTCACTTACGACCCTCTGGGTTTAATGTGTGAACTGCTTGATCAAGCTGAGTTGCCACGTTGAAAGTCATGAGTTATCGTGTAGCTGCATTGCTGTATGTGATGTTCAGGCCTATTTAATTTGGGGATTCTTAGGTAAGTCATTTATTGATACATTTAATTAATATTGTTGTGCTTAAGGTAGACGTTCGGGATTATTTATTTAATATTTCTTAGAACATTACTCTTCTGTCTCCTGTTGTATGTTGGTTGCGGTGCCCTGAGGTCGACACGTAACAGAAATTGGGTGTGGTGCCCGGTGCCCACCGGAACAGGGTGTGGTGAAAGTCAGGTACCTCAGCGATTGTGGGGAAGGTAAGGCTCCTGAGGAATTGTGGAGAACAAATGTGCACCACCCGTCGCTCCAGGTAATATATAACATAACCATCCCTTTCACGCCACGAGGTGAATAGGAGCTGCCGAGGCAGTTTCACTGGCTAAGGATTACAATCCTGGATGAGTCGCCTCTCCGACGCACGATACTCAAATGGCTTATTACCTCAGTGAACTGGTACTCATTTTGCTGACTTCGGAAGGATGACAGGCTGAGTCAACCCACCTGGTGTTATTTCAATGGAACGACAGGGGGCTCAAACTCAAGATCTGAAGATTTTAAGCCAGCCATCTTAACCGTTAAGCCAACATCAGGCATCCTCGCACCAGGTAACTTCTTGCAAAATCCAGGCACCATTCGGTTACGAGAGCCTCGACCTATTTCTGTAGGGGGCATCCGAAGTCAGTCTGTTTACATCAACCATCTCAGATACATTGAGGAACTAAAGGACAACACATGATATTTGTGTACATAGACCAGTGCAAGAAATTAGTCCAGAATGCTACAGGTAGCCCCACAAGATGTTGTCCGCTTACTTTTCCTCCCATCCTGTATTAACATGTCATTAAACATGTTCCTTATGATTTGTTGAACGTACATTTACTCCGTAAAGCATTCCTAATATATGCAGTACTAATTTCTCAGCCAGTGTCGTCCATATTCTCTCTTACCTTATGAATTGTTTTTTTCCCAAGCCTTGTCTTTAGAAAAGTTCAACTCTGAATTTAAATTGGATTCCTTCATGTCAGGCGCAATTGGATTTGGCCACCAAATAGGTAATGTACATGTTTTCAACACTTATTTCTCCATACTGCTCCTGTTTTTAGGTGTGTATTCCTGGTTGGATGGGAGTTCTACTCGAAACAGTACAAATCTTCAGCATTTACTGAAGAAACATGCCATTGAAGATCCTCGTGGAGCAGGTGCAGAGCGCTGCATCGCGATTTCTTCTCAAGATTTCAGCTGGAAAGAGAAGTCTTGCGCAGATCCTGCTGGTTACATCTGCCGTGCATCCGTCGGTGAGTATTTGACGAATCTTGTGCCAAAAGTGGCTTTCTGTTCGCTTTTGGGTTGAATATAGCTTCTTGATCAAATACCTCCTCTCGTACTACTCAACTCATACCCTAAGATTGAGTGAGCACATAACATCAAACCCCACCTGACTGCTTTGAATGTGTTCATAAATTTACAGCTGGAGTCATTGAAAGTGGAACAAAGGCAGCGTAAGTGGTCTTTACTGCCCAATTTGATGGCGAATCAAAGTTCAGTCGGTCATTATAATAGTCTTACACACTTTTTCTTGAATCACGTCATTTTACATCCCCTTATTGACCTTCATCCCTCACACTTCCCCTTGCCTACATCCATAGTTGGTGCAGGTGACATTTTAGATGACCTGACATTTCTTTTCAATGCTTGAAATAAAATGCGTGACCATCCATATACAGGTACTGTATATGCCAGTGTCCAACACCATATTTATCTCTGAGGCTTATCTCCTTCCTCGGAGACTTGATGACCCATTCTCAAAACCAGTTGTGAGGGTATGCTTATAATTTCTCTTTAATGTCACAAGATAGTAAAATGAGTTTAAAATTTCAGCAGATTTTCATGCAAACCGCACGTATTATTTCATTCGCCACTTTGACACGGTGCATATGCTGTGAAAATCGAGATGCAGTATGGATCCGTGCAAAGAAGGAGAACAGTGGATACGATTTTCATCATGAGACAGATTCAGGAAAAGATGCTGGAAGGAAATAAGAAGCTAAACCGTGTATTCATAGATCTAGAGAAGGCATATAATATGATCCTTTTTTTTATATATACCAAGTCTCGGCTCGTGAAGGAGCTAGAACATCGAATGCATCAGAACGGAACAGAGCAAAAGGAACAATATAAAAGAGGAGAGGGCAGAGGAAGGGATGTGGGGGAGGGGGACATACCAACAGCAGGGTTCAGGGACAAATACTGTAGAGAGGAGGTTTTTTGTTGTTTTTTTAAGCAAGGAGTGGGAAGAGGATAAAGTTGTGGAAGCTGAAAGGACAATACTTGGGAGGAAAGAAGGGGAACGAGCACACAGCATCGGCGCAGAGACATAATTTGCATGCCAACTAACTGTGGCCAGGGCGAGTTGGCCAGAGCCACAGGGACACAAATTTGACAATACAAAACAACAAGATGTTATTTAACATGGAAAATTGGATGAAAACAAAAACAGCAACACAGGAATGCATATATAACACAAAGACACGATGGATCTGGTCCAGAAAACTTAGCTTCAATGAACTGGAAGGAGGAACTGCACGATCTACATCCAACATGCACAGATTTCATTCATTCATCCATTGGGACCATACTCTGTGCAGAGCGTTGGTGCTGCCTAATCAGTCTCCTTGGCTATTGGGCACAATCCTGGACGGGTCGCCACTCCGACACAGTATACCAGCAAGCTGGCACTCATTTTGCTGACCTCGGAAGGATGACAGGCCGAGTTAACCACACCTGGTATTAATGCAACAGCTGAGCAGGATTTGAACTCAGGACCCTAGGATCCCAAGCCCACCACCCTAACCATTAAGCCAACCCCAGGCATATGCACAGATGCAGAATCGGAATTTCTCTGAGAAGTGGTGTATTGTTTGAGAAGTCTGTTTGATGAAAAAGGATGTACCTGAGAAGTTTGTTAGAATCGCGGATGGAGATGTACATGGGAGCCAGCATTACAGTAAGAACAGTGAATGGGGACTCACAACATTTTAGAGTGGAGATTGGTCTCTACCAGGGTTCTGCACCGAGTCCATTCCTTTTTGTGACTGTGATCAATGCGTTGGGCGACAATATCAGACAGAGAATTGTGGGAGCTCCTGTTCGCAGATGACTTGGTCATAACAGCAGAGTCAAAGGAAGAGCTGCAGAGAAGATTGTTGGAATAACAAGAGAGCTTATGGAGGCAGGGATTGAGAATTGATGGTTGAACGTCGGTGTCGACGATGACTGTCAAAATGTTTAAGTGAGGTATTGGCCTCTGTACACACGTTAATGCGAGTGAAGCCCTATCCTTGATCTACACCCTCTCTGGAACACCCAGCAGATCCATGTGGCATCTGTTTCATGTGTTACTATTTGCATTGGTTCCTTCCTTCGAGCACGCTTCTCCTTCAAGTTATTCACGTGACTGGTTTCAGCTGTTCCCCACACCACTCTGCACTGCTGCTTTCCATTTTGCTCTGTCACGGGCAATATCCTCCCAAGACGTATTGTCGATGTTAGTTGCTTTCAGATGTTCTTTAATCACATCCTTGAATCTATGCTTTGGAACACCTTGATGTCGTTTGCTATCTTTGATCTGTCCATAAAACATTTGCTTTGGCAGACGAGTGTCTGGCCCATGAACAACATGTCCAATCCAGCATTGCTGTGCATTCATAAGCATTGCCTCTATACAAGACAACCTGGCTCGCTCCAGTACTTCACAGTTGCATACACGCTGCTGCCATGAAATGCACATGATTGAGTGCAGACACCACTGATGGAAAGCTTCAAACTGCTTTATGTGGCGTCGGTATGTTGTCCAGGTCTCTGACCCATAGAGCAGGGTGGTGAGGACAACTGCCTTGTACACTTGGATTTTATTGTGAAGATGGATGCCTCGAACTCTCCACACTCTGATACTCAGCAGGCAAAAGGCTTTTGAGGCTTTGTAAATATAGTTGGCTATGTCTGAATCCAGGTTGACATCATCTTGGAGAACACTGCCGAGATAGGTGAACTGATTGACTTGCTTGAGTTATAATACCCTCAATCGTTATTCTTGGAACTGGTGGCATTTGCTCAGGTGCTGCTTGCGTCATGACATCAGTTTTCTTAAGGCTGATCCATCCATTGGGACCATATTCTGTGCAGAGCGTTGGTGCTGCCTAAGCAGTCTCTTTGGCTATTGGGCACAATGTTGGACAGGTCACCACTCCGACACAGGATACCAGCAAGCTGGTACTCATTTTGCCGACCTCAGAAGGATGACAGGCAGTCAACCCCACCTGGTATTAATTCAACAGCCGAGGTGTATTTGAACTCACGATCCTAGGATCCCAATAAGGCTGATAGTCAGTCCAAAATTAATGGCAGCAGCAGCGAATTTGTCACAGATATTTTGCAAACTCTCGGCTGAATGCGCCAAAAAGGCACAGTCATCTGCGAACAGGATTTCCAGAAGTGTCTCTGAGCTGACCTTGGTAGGTGCATTGAACCTTCGCAGATGAAACAACCAGCCACTGGTTCTATATTGGATCTGGATTCCGTCTGAGTTCCTTCGTGTCGTCGGGAAAAAATAGCTGCAAAGTTGATGCTGAGCAGTGTGGGTGCAAGCACACAGCCTTGCTTCATATCATTTCCCACTGTGAATGGTTCAGATGTGTCTCCATTGTTACACACAGTGGCCTACATATCATCATGAAAGCTGCGGATAATTCTCACAAAGTGTGGTGGACAGCCACACTTCCTGAGAATCCTCCAGAGTGCCTCCCTGTTCACTGTAGCAAATGCTTTGGTAAGGTCGAAAAACATGGCATACAGGTTCCTATGCTGCTCCTTACATTTCTCTTGGGCTTGTCAGGCTATAAAAATCATATCCATTGTTCCACAAACGCCATGGAACCCGCATTGTGATTCAGACACCACCCTATTGGCAATCTCTTGAGTGAGTCAATTAAGCAAGACCCGAGCAAGTATCATGCCAGCTGTCAATAAAAAGGAAATGCCACGATAGTTTCCACACTGGGATTTTTCTCCTTTTCTCTTGTATATAGGAGATACAGTGGCGTCTCTGAAATACTGTGGCACTTGGCCCTCAGTCCATATCTACTGGTAAAAATGTAACAATGCGTCAATGAGTTCCTAGTTACCACTCTTGCAGACTTCACCTAGCAGGCCATCTGCACCTGGTGCTTTCCCACTGGTGCATTGGCTCATGGCCTTTCTCACTTCATCTATGCTTGGTGGGTTTTCAAGTGACTCATCTATTGGGGGTTGTTCTATGTTGGTGATAACCTGATCATCAACTGCTGAAGGTCTGCTGAGCAATTCATTAAAATGCTCCTGCCACCGGTTATGTATACCGACCTTATCAGTTCATAAAGCTGTGCTGGACTTTCCTCTGGTACTGAGTATCATCTGAACTTTTATCTGGTACTGAGAGTGCTGTGAGATGTGGGGATACCATCTCTAACTTATTTCCAGTTGTTACTGGAGTTCATCAGGGGTGTGTCCTGGTCCCCGTACTTTTCAGCGCTTGTATGGACTGGATTCTGGGGAGGATGTTGGAGAGATTAAGCTGCGGTGCATCGTTTGGGACTATCAAGATCTCTGACCTTGATTTTGCAGATGATGCAGTCATCTTTACAGAGACTCTGGACATCCTTTTGGAGGCCTTCGAAGTGCTGAATGAGGAGTTGGAGCCACTTGGATTACAGGTTTTCTGGGTGAAAACTAAGATCCAGGCTTCCACTGACATCTTGGATGCTGCTAACTTGTCTGTACATGTTTGTGGTGAGGATGTTGAGGTCTCGGGGAGATTTCCCTACCTTGGCAGGGCTATTCCTGTCTCTGCTGGCTGTGAACCAGGCATCAATAGACGTCTGGGTCGGGCCTGGGGAGTCATGGATTCACTAGATCATGGTGTGTGGCACTGTCGGTACCTGTGGAGGAGGACGAAAGTTTGAGTCTTCAGGTCCTTGGTGCTTCTAGTCTTGCTGTATGGATGTGAGACTTGGACTCTGACCAGGGATCTGAGATGGAGACTTAATTCATTTAGTACCAGGTCTCTTCGGAGAATCCTTGGCTATCGCTGGTTGGACTTTGTGTGCAACAAGTGGTTGCTGAGAGAGACTCAAATGAGATTTGTTACCTGCATTGTCTGTGAGCGTCAGCTGCGGCTGCATGGACACGTGGCTCGCTTTCCTGATGCTGATACTGCTCGCCAGATTCTCTCAGCGAGGTAGCCTCGTGAGTGGAGGAGGCCAATGGGCCGACCACGTGC
>CM068964.1:66798016-66809347 GCA_035128595.1 Eptatretus atami
TTCTCACCTCCATCCATTATTCCTCTTTTCTCCCACCTTTAGGAATAAACGCCCACCACTCTGTTCAATTCCCATTCTTCCTCCAGGCCTTGCAAAAAGGTTGTCACCACCACCTCTCTACTTCCGCCCATCAAAACTCGATCTTTTCTACCCCCGTTAATCCACCCCCAAACCCCCCTCCTTCATATTCTCCACTTTCCTTCCTGAAAAGTCCCGAATGTCCATCTTGTACACCCGTGCTCCCCGCCCATCCCTATCCCTTCCACAGATCTCCATAATGTCTTCTGTCCCACTGCTTTGTCCTTCCCTCTCCCACCTCTGCTCTATGCCCCCCTCTGTGCACTGTGTGTTAGCCCTCATGCAAGCTGTAATGCATACAAAAAAAAGAGAAGAAAAAAGAAGAAAGAAATAAGTCCGTATTATCTTCAAATGGGATGTTTTAATTAACCCAACACCTAATTTTCATTCTTGTACTTCCTTGGAGTTCCCTTCGTGTGTATGCAAAGTTTCAGTTTCTTGGTATTGGAGTTATGGAGGGGACACACAACACTGACCGCGCGAGCACGCACTGCACAAAAACCGACGAAGGGATTGAAGCAAGACAGGGAGAGAGTTGAGGCTAGGTCTCTCGGTACCTTTGTATAATGATACGCAGTCCCCGAACGCGCCACCAATATGTTTGGGGGAATGCTCTGTGGCACGGTACCCCTCCCCCCCCGACAGCTGGCTGCGTCGTCTCCTGCTTCGCGGCAGCTCGCGTTGAGACCGTGCGTGAAAGAAGGCTTGAGTTGGGGGGTGGATCAGCGTCGTGTGGCGGAGAAGAAGAGGAGTTGAAGTGATGATGACAGAAGGTGGAGTCGAGGTCCAGCTTGAGTGGAAGGCGAGGCAGGGCAGCAGGAGAGAAAAGAAGGATCGCTCGGACCTTTATAGGCCCCGTGGCTGGGGCGGCCACCCAGAAAACTCAAGTGACGTCACCCGATTGGGCGCTCTGATTGGCCCCGACCCCCTGCGCGGCGGCGCAGCTGCCGGAGCAGCAAACATTCACTTCCGGCAAAGTGACCCACGCCGCAAGATGTCCGCTCGACACGACATGTATGAATCGCCCACACTGAACTTCGCGTCATGACTTGCCTTGCAAGAACCTGGGCCGTGCCCTGATGACTGGCGAGGGCAGCGTCGGTCGACGCCACTCGACCCGACAACGCTGGCCAACGCGCCCGGTCCGTGTGCACCACGTGACCAAGCTGCACAACATTGCCTCTGCCCGATCGCAGCTTCGCTGGCCGTAGAGGCGAGAAGGTAAAATGTTATGGGAACCATGCACACACAGTAAGATGTGTCATTCGTGCCTGCTCTGCACGATAAGAAAGTGTCGCGGGCGTACATTCGTGCCTGTTCTGGACGATAAAGTCGCGAGCGGCACACGGGTCTGCCTTTGAGCAGGTTCGTACAGTGCGTGTGGACCGTGGGGACATTCGTGCCGTTCAAAAGTCCAGCGCCCGGGTTGCTCGAGCATGTCGTACAGTGCGGTGGATCCACCATTTAGCCGTGGCCAGCGATCGCGTGTTGCCCGATTCTGCTCGTGTGCGCAGGCGAACCGATAGATATAATGGACAGGAAATGGGTTGAAGGACGCGCCGCTTGATGCTTGACACTCGATCCCGCCGCAACGTGGCGTGGGGTTGCCTTTCTATTATCGGCCTCGGTACGCATTTCGTGCAGCATGGCGTGGCTGGGTGTGTTTCCTGTTGTTGTGAAAACACCATTGTGCAGCTGGGCATCGTGTTGGAGTGTGCTTTCTACGGAGGAGTGTCCAGCGTAAGCCTGCTTGGCCTTCGCTGAGGACCATCTCACGCGAAGGGTGCACGTTGGCTCAGATTTACCTCAGAATAATCAGAAAAAGAGTAGGAATGAGGTTAGAAATGAAATGAAGGAGGAATGATTAAGCAAACCTAGCTATGGACCTCGCAACGCACGCCCTGTTGTCCCACTAGACAAAAGGGAAGGGACTATCTACACCTATATTAATGGAATAACTGTCTGGGACCCACTGTATGCTTGCAATGCATGTGGTTCCGAGAACCGCAACAATATTTTTTGTTCAGAATGACGTGCAGGTGAGACGATGTGTTGCATGAGTGCTGTTCTAGTTAACCTCGCCAAAGATTCGGAGAGGGTATTGCATTTGGGTCCGTTTGTTACTTGGCAAACAAAATATATTTGTGACAAGTATGTTGATCCTCCATTTGTTTGATTGTTGTTGATTTGTTGGTGTGTGTGCTTGTTGTGTGTGTGTGTGTGTGTTGTGTGTGGTGGTGTGTTTGTTTGTCCACTCGTCTCCAGCCAACCCGCTAACAGATTGCTTCTGAAATTTTCAGAGATTAATGGACCGATCTGCGATGCTCCTGCATTGAAGTTTCATAAAATTCGGTCGACATAGCCAATCGCCAATTTGAGCAGATTTTCTAAAATCCTCAAATTTCATCCGATTGACTTGAAATTTGAACAGATTTGCATATCAGGTCAACAAATTCAACCACCTATTACTTTTGAGGTCATCATAGGTCAAAAGATCAACATAGGCCATAAGGCCACCCCAAAATAGGGCAAATTTTAGATTGTTTCTAAAAATGTCATTTTCGTCCGATTGACTTGAAATTTGAAGATGGTTTGCATATTAGTCATGGATTCAACCACCATTGTTTTGAAAATCAACTAGGACAAAAGGCCATTTTGAGAAAATTGAGCCAAATTTCAAATCTCAATTTTCATCCGATTGCCTGAATGTTGAAGACTATTTGCAGATCAGGTCATGAATTCAATGACATTAATTTTGAGGTAAACATAGGCCAAAAGGTAATACAAAATGCAATTTGGCCAATTTTTCTAAAATCCTCAATTTTATCCGATTGACTTTGAAATTTGAAGATTCATTTTCATGTCAGGTCGCTAATTCAACTACAATAAATTTTTAATGTCAAAGGTAACACAGGCTAATTTCTAAAATTGATAGATAGGGGCAAAAAACTAAATATATACTTTATCTCAAAAGTTGTGGCCGAGTTATGACAAACAAGGTGATGAGTTGGATAGGTGATAAGAAAGTGGAATGGATTTTGGTTTGGATCCAGCCCATCAGTGTGATACAAAACGTGAACTGTTCCACCCTGGCAAGAGGTATACACTCTACTGAGTGCTATCTACTTTGTGCTGTTTTGCCAGTTGTCACTCGATGAGTGATTTTCATTTACTTGGCAAAAATTTTTTTGACAAGTATGTTGATGCCTCCTGTTTGTTGTTGTTTGTTAACCTCCGCCATCGAAATCGGAGGTTACTGTTTCACCCCTTTCGTTTTGTGTTTGTTTGTTTGTGGAACAGTATTACGGAAAAAAACTCCGACGGATTTCGACGAAACTTGTGGGGGGATTAGATATGGTCCAAGGATCATGCCGATTAGATTTTGGACCTCGGTCCAAAATCCAAAGCCGCTTATTGGCGGCCATTTTTGAAAAAAATTTGAATTTTTTTTTTTTTTGCATTTTCTACATTTTAGTGATTTCCAACCCCCCCAAGAAAAAGTGAGAAAAAAAAAATTTTGCAACTTTTTTCACAAAATTGAATTTTTTTTTTGCATTCTACATGTTATAAGTGATTTCCATAAAAAGATAAATGCCAAATTAAATGCGCTGATTTGAATCTTCAGGTGGAATACCCAGCTAAAATCAATTTCTGTCGTCAAGGAATCTAGTATGACGAGTAGTAATTGAGTATGCTAAAAGTTAAAAGTAAAAGGGAAAGTTGCAAACTTAAACTCTGTGAGCACTGTTGATGTGCGAGAATTGAAATGAATGAGAGTAGTCAGGTTCACTTGCAAGTGAGCCTAGCAGTATTGGCGGCGGAGGTTTTGCACTCTACGAGTGCTCCCCCTCTAGTCTTGTTTGTGTTTGGTTTGTCTGTCTGCCGCCTTCAGCCCAATCCTCTCAACGATCATTCTGAAAATTTTCAGAGATTAAGTCACCACCCATGCGACGTTCCCACATTGAAGGTTCATAAAATTTGGTCGACCAAAAAAGTCTACATAGGCCAAACAGGCAAATAGCCAAATTTTTTTAAAATAACTCAAAATTTCAACCGAATCATTGAAATTGCAACAGAAAATGCACCATCACGTGAATGAACTCAAACCACCTATTACTTTTTTAGGTTTATCATTGCTCAACCAATTAGTGCCAAAGGGTCAACCCAAAATTGCGCCAAAATTTAATTGTTGCCTTTAAAATTGTCAATTTTCATCAATCTGACTTGAAATTTGAAGCATTCATTTGCATAGTAGGTCGATGAATTCCAACCAACACACTAAATTTTGAAGATCAACACTCAGATAAAAAGGCCAATTTGGGCTAAATTGGGCCCAAACTATCTGAAATCCTCAATTTTCATCCGATGACTTGAAAATTTGAAAACCTTATTTGCATATGAGGTCGACTGCTGAACGCAACCACCATATAATTTTGGGTTCAGCCATCGGCCAAAAGGGTCAACATAGACCGAAAGCGTCAACATTAGGCCAAATTTTCTGAATTCCTCAATTTTATCCAATTAACCTTGAAAATTTTGGAAGAGCATTTTCATTTCAGGTTCTGAATGAACCAAATTTAATTTTGAGGTAAATATAGGCCAAAAGTCAAATAGGCCAAAACAATCAACATAAGGCAACTTTCTTAAAAATTGTCATTTTCATCCAATTGACTTGAAATTTGAAGAGGATTACAATTATTCCGCGTCACTGATTAACCACTATTATAATTTGAGCTAAAATTAGGCCAAAAGGTCAAAATTAAGCCAAAAGGCCAATTTTGGGTCAACTTTTCTAAAATCCTCATTTTCATCGATTATGACTTTGAATTTTAAACAGGATTTTTCATATTAGCTCACTGAATTCAACCACCAATATTATTTTTTAAGGACAAAAGCTCAACCACAGGTCTATTTTCAAAAATATATAGAGGGCCAAAAAACAATATTAATATACATATATCTACTATCTATATATATATATACTAATATATATATATATATATATATATATATATATATATAATATATATATCATATGTACTCAAAAAGTTGTGGACCAGTGATGACAAAACTAGGTGGATGGAATTGGAAGGTGACAAGAACAAGCGGAATAGAATTTAAGTTTAGATCCAGCATCAGTGGGATACAAAATGCAACTGTGTCAACCTGGCAGAGGTATTGCGCTCTTATCCGAAGGTCGTTCCACTTTGTTCTTGGTATGCCGAAGTATCGCTCGATGAGTTGATTTTTCATTTGTTACTTACGAAATCTAAAATTTCGTAAGTATATTGATGACTTCCGTCATCTGTTTGTGTGTTTGTATTGTTTGTGTGTGCGTTTGTTTGTTTGTTAGGCACGATAACTCGGAGAACGGAAGGAAGCTGTACCAATGTCAAATTACACCACGTATTCAGGAGGGGTCTTTGATGGCTAGCTGCTGCATTAGAATTTTGGTCAAAATCGGTTCAAAGGTCAACGGTCACAGTGAGGTCAAACATAATTCCGTAAATTCATGTGGAGAAATGGGAGTATTTTGCTTCGGTCGACTTACGAGTTCGTTTTAACTCGATTTTAATTTTGTCTTCGGTTTTTGCGGATCGCTTTTAGGACGCTTAAACACTCAGTTTTCGAAATTCTTGGGTAAAAAAATCAAATGTTTTGGAGACGTTTAAGATATGTATAAAAAAAGATTTCACTCGCCGCGCTACGGCTCGTCACGTTAAATGCAAGCGCTGGCTCGAGCAGACGCGCGTTACGTTGAGTCACGTAAAGGTTTTGCGTGTGCGCGCGACATGGTTTTCGAATAAAGGATGGTGTTTAAAAAGTCATTTTTTATCCCATAAAGGTTATCGTCGATGCCTACTCACTATAGCCGCGGTATTATGTAAAAGTATTGTTGTGTGATGGCCGAATATTCGTTTTGTGACTTTGAAAAAAATAATAGTGTTGCGAATTCGCCCCGCCGGCGTGCGGACGGCCACGTGCACTCGACGCAGGCACGTCGCCCACCGACGACAATCTGTCGTTGCACCCTCTCGACTAACGCCGGGAGCCAGTCACGGGTGGGCGCCTTTCGGCCTCACCGCGATCGTGCAATCGGCCACCCGCGTGGATAGGGTTGTTCGCCAAACTCGACCTACCTAAGTACCCACGCGATGGTAAACCGGGCGATCGCACCTCGCCGCAGGTCGACTTCGGACCACGAAACCGCCTAAGCGAATTCCGTTCCGTGCTATCGGGATAACCGAGCGGTGTTTATCGTCGGCCTCGACGGTTTCCTTGATTTAATTATCGGGCTGTATTAAGCCCACTACGCCAACCCGTTACGTGAAGAAAGATGGAGATTCAACAAGAAAGGACGCAGCGAAACGGGGAACAATTCAACACAAGCACTTTATTCACATAACACAGAGGAGCACACATATACAGCCATACAGTCAGAAATGCAACAAAAAGCAAATGTAATGCAAAAACAATAAAGCAACGACTACGCGAGCTACAACGACTACGCGAACACACGGCAACACTTATACAATACTATTGGGGGACGGACGGCGCCACACACACACGTTCACCACAGACCCAAAAGAAAAATGGAAGTGCGACTTCCCTGTGCGGCCATCGAGCCCCTCTCCGACGTCCGTCGACGTGGTCCCGCCTGGCGCGACTCCGTGCCCCGCGTGGTAGGCGAGGTCCTCTCCTGGCGTTTGCCTCTGCGCCTGCACATTGCTGGCCACTCGCACGCCACGGACCGATGTGTTCGGCGCTATTCCGCGCGGATAGGGCGGGGGGGGAAATGTGGATGCCCAAAGTCGGGAGAGGAGAATGGCGGACGCTCCTTCCCGCCAGCGGGGTCCTGCAACTGCCCCCACCAAAGACCAGGCCAGCGGCCCTCCAGAGAGCGAGTCGGAAGACGAGAGCGAGCCAGAGCAACCACGACGAAGCAAGGGCATCGACAAAAAACCAGAGCTCGACCAAAACCCCAGAGCATTTCACCCCCTGCTTCGCCCGTCTCCGACTCTTGTCCCCGGAGCTCCGCCCTCCACTCGCCCCCGTTTTCGCTCCACCCTCCTTCGGAGAGTTCTCGAAGAGGGGCGTTCCTCCTCCCTTGGCCGCGTCACACCGCGCATCAACCAATTCGATCGCCAGTTGCCTCCCCTCGCTTCTCTCGAATCTGTTCCGTGGAAACCAGGCGAGCCCTTTGTTTGGTTTTTGTTGGTTGGAAATAAAAATAAAAAAGAAAAGAACGCCTAATCAAAGGATCGCAGCCGAATGGATCACATAAATTCCCTCTAAAACGGTGTTTGGGGCTAACTATAATGCTACCTTAAAAATACCTCACCTACGGGGACCTGAATGAGTGTTTGCGAATTCCACAGCAGCTGTAACAATATTAAAAATAATTGCGTTGGGAGAAATTGGAGATTTTTGGCTTCGGTTTGACGTTACGAGTTCGTATTAACTCGGATCGCAATTCTGCTTTTCATTTTGGTAACGGTTAAGTATGCTTAACACTCGGTTTGTCGAAAATTCTGGTAAAAATTCGGCATGTTGTATGAGATTTAGTCGGGTGTCGTGTCTGAGGCTTAACTGAAGATATTTGCTTATGAGGGGATTGTAAAACACACGGCATTTACGCCGCTCGTTTTAAAGTCAATTTCAATCCTGTCTTCAATTTTGGTCGGTTAAGTATGCTTAACACTGAGTTGTCGAAATTCTGGTAAAAAATCGGATGTTTTTATGAGAGGTTTGGGATTAACAGAATATCGTTAGGAAACTTCTGGTTTTGCGTCGGCTTACCTTCTCAGAGACAGCTTTTACTAGAACAAGGTCAGGAGTCAAGTGAGATTTCGTTAAAGTACCAGTCGATGACTGCCTTGGTTTGTTGGTCTGGTCTGGTTTGTCCAACATAACTTTCATGTTTTCTCCGCACCCCTGTCGGATTGAGACAAAATATCACCCATTGGTGCGAATACCTCATGTAGAATGTTTTAATGATAATTGCATGGCCATAGGTCACGTGCTTTGGCAGCCATATTGATATGTAGAACTCCACATTCAATCAGTATGAAAATTTTTGAGGGTCATCTTGGAATAAAAATGTCATAGAAAAAAAACAATCATGCGCAAATCGGTTCACGTAATTCGGCAGCCATATTTTTTTAAAAGCAAAGCCTCAAAAACCTTTCTCTGTTGAAGTGGCTGAAACAGATCGAGGCGAAACTTACATTGTATGACTGCCTGTTCATTGAGAACAAAAAGGTTCACACATATGATGTCATTTGGCGTCACCATGCGTTTGGCAGCCATTATCAGATTTACACTAAAACCTATAAAAAATACACCATCAAAAGAAAGTCCTGGTGAGGGGATTGCAATCTCTGCTCTGTTTCTTGTTAATTTTGTTTGTCACCACTCAATATAAGGCCTCCAATGCGCTCAACAGTTCCTGTTACAATATATTAACCTATTTTGTACCCCTCCTCCCCCGCCTCTAATTCACTTTTCTTCCCACTTCCATCTATACTAATAAAGTTGTCGTGTGTGTGTGTGTGTGTGGGTGTGTGTGTGTGTATCCTCCATAAACTCCAAAACCATAAACCTAGCAGCCTGAGCTTTGCATGCATATTAAGGGAACTCAAGGAATTGCCATGATGTGAAAATTTGGTGTTTTGTTTAATTTAAAACCAACCCCTTTTGAAGATAAAATACTGGCCTTATTACCTTTCGCAAAACTTTGTTCGCAAGGTTATGTTTGATCGCTGTGTATTTATTATGTGAATGTGGTTTGTTTGTTTGTTTGTTATCGCTAACTCCAAAAGTATTTGAACTGATCGCAGAAATTTGGTGGGATGATTGGTTATTATCGAGGACCATTTGAATTAGATTTTGGGAGCGATCGGGTCAAAGGTCAAGGCATTGAAAAGGTCAAAATCGTCTTTTACCATAGCGCGTCAATTTGTATCCAATTTGCTGCAACTTAATGCAAAAATGTTCAGAATTCAATGACCCCTCTATGTGATTTGACATACACAATGACGTAATAACCCTATTAGCGGGGAGTCAAAGGCAGGGCGGGGTCACACATTGCAAAATGTGCTGTTTTAGTATAACACGTGTCAATCTTATCCGATTTGCAAACAACACCAAAATGTTGACTTGTTCTGTTCCCCACACTCTCAATACCAATAAAATCAAGGTACAAAGGTCAAGGTCCGAGGTCATGAAAAGGTCAAATCTCATTTTGCCCATAGTGTGGTCGATTTTTATCCAATTTGATGAAAACCATGCCAAAATGTTGTTGAATTTCAATGCCCAATCTTGTGATTATACGATATTGACACAAATGACTCATTACCTTTGTTATCTCTCTCTGTGGTTATGGATTTAGGCAGTTTCACAAGGAGAGGGTAATTGCTGGTGGGCTGCATGTGTCCTGCGACCTGAGGGGGACAAAGCACGGAGAGGGCAGAGGGTGCAAGTTCAGAAATAAGGCGGAAGAAGACAGAGAGAACACCGACCCGTCAGCTATGGCTAAGTGATAAATGCATAGACTCGGCTTCATCGCGAGAGATTACAATGATCTTGAAGTCCTTGGTTTCCATAGCACAAAACTGAGAAAGATCTGAGGCAAGGGAGCCAGTCCAGAGGCGAAAGCAGTACTCCATCAAGCTGCGGATGAAAGCCTTGTTGGGGGTTGGAGCTCAGGTGTGCCAAGGAACGACTTTGTATGATAGAGAATCTGGCTTTGAAGGCCAACTTTGAAATATGGCTTGCCCAAGAGAGATCATGGCTGAGAGTGAGACCCAAGAGTTTGAGGGACTGAACCTCTTTGAGATGGTTGTTGAGAAAGTAGATTGGTGGGTTTGTGTTACAATCCTTTTGGAGAAGGAGAGAGAGTGAATGTGTGGGATTTCTCAGGATTGAAAGACATATTCCAAGCATTTGACCAGTTTGTGATTTTGTCAAGGTCTGTGGAGAGGGAAGAGGTTGCTGCCTGTCTGTCAGAATTAGGTGGAGGGATGTCATGGAGTAGAGTGGATTAATCAGTAAAGAGATAAGGAAGATTTTTCAGAGAGTCAGTGAGATCATTGATGAAGATTAGGAATAGGATGGGGCCTAGAACACGACCTGAGGGCACTCCAGCCTTGACAAGGAGAGGAGATGAAAGGGTTCCATTGAGAGCCCCATGTTGGCTATGAGAGTGGAGGAAGTCAGTAATACAAGAGTGGAGTTGGCCTTGGATTCCATAAGCAGACAGTTTGGAGAGCAAGGCAGGACACCAGACTGTATCAAAAGCTCGAGATATGTCCAGAGAGACGGCTTTGATCTCATTCCTGATATTGAATCCCTCCACCATTGTTGGGAGAGTCGAAGCAGCATGTCCAAGGTAGAGTGACCAGGTCTGAATTCAAATTTATGATCTGAGATGAGGCTGTTGGAGAAAAGGAGTCGACTGTGTTTTCTTATGTCTTAATTGTATGTCTTATTATTTTTATTTTATGTCGACAGGAGTTTTATGTCAACTGTGATGATCGATTCCATGACCTTGCTGATGATTGGAAGTAAGCTAATTGGTCTGTAGTTAAGGGGATCAATATTGAAAGGGCGATGTAAAATTATCACCCTTTCTCCAATTGTAACAAACCTCACATCTTGTACTTTAAGACTGAGTTTGGGCGTTCTCACACAATTTTGTGGAGGTAATCAGGGAATCTTAACCTTTACAAACACTTACATTGCTGGTGTCACATTGCTGACAAAATGTTGAAGCTGGCTGTACATAATACAATTGACAAAACGATCTTACATTAAATGGCAGTGTGCAGTGGTTGCCAATTTTAATCACTCATGATAGGTTTTTTTGCATACATAGTCGAGGCTCGTGGAAGAGCTGGTACACTGAATGGATCAGGATGTAACAGATAAAAACAGGATGCAAAACACTCATGCATGGGGTGGATAAAGTGGACACAGAAGGAAACTCTTAGGTGGGAAACCTCGTAAATTGGAAGGAGGGATTTGGGTGTGGTTTGCGAAGGTGGAGAAGATCATGGTTTAAGATTTGGGATGATCTGAAATGGTCGTGAACAGCTGTCTTGAAGACCTGGAGGGAAGAATGAGATTGAATAGGATGTGGAAGTTGATTCCACAAGTGAGGAAAAAGAGGAACAAATGAGTGTAGGTGAGCAGTGATCCTGGATTTAGGTAGTTTCACCAGAAGGGGGTTATTGGTGGACCGTGTGAGCCCTG
>CM068964.1:66855844-66870594 GCA_035128595.1 Eptatretus atami
AGTAATAGGGCAGTCAGAGAATCCACATATTTGCAGAAAAGATCCTCCATGGTTCAAACCTTCCACTTTTGGGGATTCTGCAATCAAAATAATTATCAATTAAGAACATCAAACAAAAATCAAAAAATAATCCAAATATCTGGTACTGTCCTTGTTTTTTGATTTTTTATGCAAAACAGTCACTGAGGCCTAAGTCACATTTTGCTCTACGGTGAGGATACGCGGCCGTACGCCCTCTGAATTGACAGAAACGTGCGGCGGCCGCAGAGTTCTGCGGTGGCTCAGGGTGGCCCTACGCCGTTTGGCTATATTTTACAGGTCGTAAGTCCCCGGGAATATAATGCGGAGTTATAACTTTTTCATTTCTACGTTCGCCGTGCAATTCGACAAGCCGAAAAAAAAAACTGGTAAAAAAATAAATAATTAACCATTCGTTACCGTCCGTCTGGCCGCACGTTCGCCTTAGGTCCCCTGCGGGCACCTTGAGTTACCTTGCGTCTGCCTTGAAAATTCTATGCTGCCGCAGGCCCCTTAAGGTACCGTGCGACATCAAATCAAAGACCGTACGGCAACCCCACGTTTTGGTCTCCACAATTTCTAAGACCTAAGGCCTAAGTCACATTTGCTCTACGGCGAGGATACGGCGCCGACGCCCTCTGAATTGACAGAAACGTGCGGCGGCCGCAGAGTTTCTGAGGTGGCCTCAGGTGCCCTACGCCGTTTGCTATATTTTTACAGGCCGTAAGGTCGCCGTGAATTATAACGCGGAGTTATAACTTTTTCATTTCTACGTTCGCCGTAGCAATTCGACAAGCCGAAAAAAAAAAACTGGTTAAAAAAAATTTTTACCCATTCGTTACCGTCCGTCTGGCCCGCACGTTCGCCTTAGCCCCCCTGCGGTCCCCCTGCGGTCGCCTTGCGGGCACCTTGTTCTGCCTTGAAAATTATATGGCCGCCGCAGGAGCCCCTAAGGTCACCGTGCGACATCAAATCAAAGACCGTACGGCAACCCACTTTTCGTCTCCACAATTTATAAATACGCCGGCAGCTCCCGAAAAATAAAAACATGTGTGACTGCTACATTGTGTGACCGTGGAAATACTGCGGCCGCCGATAATTGCTAGTGGCCGTAGATTTTGGAGACCCCCACCGCCGCCGTGGCAAATGTGACCTCGGCCTAAGAGGGTGATACTCCATCTTAATATTTACCACAAGACATCAGATAAGCTTGTGTGTATGTATTGTATTGTTATATGCTCGATATTTTTATCGATCTTATTTATTGAATATTATAACAGGGACATTTATTCGAAAAACCTTGTTTTTTCCTGGAGTTGTTATTCTTCTAAGTCCTACCATCTCGTCCAATTATTTACTTCACCTCATCTTTTAGATCCTACCATTGCTGTCACCAACCCTCCTCCTGTAACTGAGCTGGTTCTGTTTGGCAAGTCATTGTTCTGGGTCGACATGATTTCACAGCCCTTTGCTGAGGCAAGGAAAGCTTGTCAACGCAATGGTTCTGAGATAGCGAGCTTGATCAGTGTATATGAGCAAGCCTTCGTATCCTTGCTCGCCCGACGGGCAGGTGGGGAACTCTGGATCGGTGTCAAAAGAAATGAGGTAGGAACGTGGTTACCCCTAATGAGACATTGCTTGTGGTCCTGATTTGTCCTGTCCTGAGTTGTCATAATTTGTCACAATGGGAGAGAGTGTGAACATCATACTCCATCTTCATTTTTACCACATTGTTTAATGGGTGTGTGCACCACGGATGTGCTCATTTTACTACAGACTTCCGGTGCATACCATTGGCTGGATGGCTTGAAAATGAATGTGACTACTGGTTGGGCTGCGAATGAGCCTGCTCAAGCCCAAGCCTGTGTGCGTCTGGTGGCTGGGGATGGTTTGATGACTGAGTCCTGCTCAAAGAATCTTCCAGTGCTTTGCAAGAAGTCACCAGGTGTGAGGGGTGTGGGTATTTTGGTGTGAAAATTCCACCCAGGTCCTGTATTTTTTACAGAATACACACAGCGATTAAATATTGTTGATGCATTATCTAACATACACATGAGTGTTCTTTTAAGGAGCTTTCATTCCTTCATGGTTATTTATCAGATAAGTAACAAAGAAAACAGGTGCTCAAATACTTTTCACAAGGTAGATATTTTTCCCATTACCTGTTCACCCATTTGAATGCACTAGTATTTTTGTTTTTGTATGCCTTGTCGAGGCTCGGATGAGAGGTAACACACAACGCACAGCAAGGGGGGAATGAGACAGGGGCGGGAGTGGGAAGGACAAAACGGTGTGGAACAGAGACATGAGGAGATCTTTGGAAGGGAGACGGATGGGGCGGGGAACATGGGGAATACAAGATGGACATTACAGGGACTTTCGGGAAGGAAAGCAGGGAATTTGAAGGAGGTGGGATTGGGGTGGATTAACGGGGGTAGAAAAGATCGAGGATTTGGATGGGGGACGATAAGAGGGGTGGTGAGCAGCTGTTTTGAAGGCCTGGAGGGAAGAATGGGATTGAACAGAGTGAGGGAGTTTATTCCAAAGGCGGGAAAAAAGAGGAATTAAAGAGTGAAGGTGAGCAGTAGTTCGTGATTTTGGTCGTTTTACCAGAAGGGGGTTGTTGGCGGACCTTGAGCACCCTGTGGAAATATTAGGGGGACATATCGCAGACAGAGCAGGGGGAGGGGCGAGGCCGGAGAGGAGATGGTAGAAGACAGAAAGACCACCGACCTACCTGCGGTGAAAGAGTGAGAGGCCCAAAGACTCAGCCTCATCGCGGGAGAAACCAATGATCCGAAATGCCTTGGTTTCCACAGCGTGAAGCCAAGAAAGGTGGCAGGCAGGAACACCAGCCCAGAGGGGAGAGCAGTCCTCCATCAGGCTGCGGATGAAAGCTTTGTATGTGGTCAGGGAGCTCTAAGTTGGCAGAGGAAGGACTTTGCATGACGGAGGATCCCAGTTGGCGACTGGCTTTGGAGGCCAGTTTGGAAATGTGGCTTTCCAGGAAAGGTCATGGCAGATAGTGGGACCCAGAAGCTTGAAAGAAAGGACTTCTTCCAAAGGATTGTTGAGAAAGTAAATGGGGGGGGGGGGGCGTTCCAAATGGTCCTTTCAGAGACATCGTGAGAGTGTGAGATTTGTCCGGATTGAAAGACATGTTCCACGTGTTGGACCAGCAAGTGATTTTGCCCAGATCTGTAGTGAGCGAAGAAGCTGCTGCTTGCCGGTCTGAGGGATGACAGATGGTACGGCAGAGGTGGAGTCATCAGCAAAGAGATAAAGAGGATTTTCCAGAGAGTCGGAGAGATCATTGATGAAAACCAGAAAAAAAGAACAGGGCCCAGAACGCTGCCTTGAGGAACTTCAGCCTCAACAGGAAGAGGGGGTGAAAGAACTCCATTTAGGGCCACACGTTGACTGCGACAGGAGAGGAAGTCTGCGAGCCATGAGTGGAGATGGCCTTGGATACCATCGGTATTTCTACACATTGCTTCTTTTCACTCAATCAGGAACTTGTCTGTGAGTTGAGATAGTGTAATTTACTTTATCTCCAACTCAACAACCTTAAATACTACCAATTCTATTGAGTATGATTTGAAGTCTTCAATGTAACAAATGTATCACTTTCATGAAGACAAGTTTTCCTTTATAACATTTATATATTTACCCTCGCCAGAGGAGGGTATTGCATTTGGGTCCCTTTGCTACTTGCAAAATCGAAGATTTTTCAAATGTATGGGTTAGTCGATTTTGTTATTCTGTCTGTCTGTCTGTCTGTTTGTCTGTCTGTTTGTCACCCTACAGGTCACAATTTTAAACCGATCTTCACAAAACTTCACCACATGGTGGAGTTTGTCATAAGGAAGAAGCCTATTGTTTTTGAGGTCAAAAGGTCAAAAGGTCAACATAGGACAAAGGTCAATAACTTTGAGATTTTTCTAAAATCCTCAATTTTCATCCGATCAACTTGAAATTTGAAGAGCATTTATACTTCAGGTCACTGAATTCCACCAGCCAATTATTTTTAAGGTCAACATAGACCAAAAAGTCAACAGTCCCAAGGTCAACAACTAAGGTGGTATTTCTAAAATCCTAAATTTTCATCCAATTGACTTGATATTTGAAGAGGATTTATATTTCAGGTCACTGAATTCAACCACCAATTATTTTGTAGGTCCACATCGGCCAAAAGGTCAACAAAGGCCAAATTTCTAAAATTGTCAATTTTCATCCGATTCATTTGAAATTTGAAGAGGAGTTACATATTTGGTCATTGAATTCAACCACCAATTATTTTTGAGGTCAAATTTGTTTTATGGATTTTGCAAGTATCATGCTCTGCACGACGTCTTCTTGTTTGTATATTTGTTTATTCGTCTGTTTGTCTGTCTGTTTGTTTGTCCGCACAGAACTTTTGTGTTTTTCTCTGCAAGCACTTAGCGGATTGAGACGAAGTTTTCACCATTGGTGTGACTCCTTCTGTGGAATCTTTTAATTATAATTATAACGTCATAGGTCATGTGGTGTAGCAGTCATATTGAAAAAATGGAAAACTTTATAGCTCTGTATCTCTGAAACCACAAAAAGGAAAAAACTTGAAACTTGGCACATCACAAGTCCTCCTCATGGGAAATTACTGTGATTTTTTTTTATGACATCATAGGTGCCCTCGTTATGACGTCATAATTGCATATGTAGAATGCCACATCCAATTAGTATGAACATTTTTGAGGATCATCTAAGGATAAAGTAGTCCACAGAAAAAAAATTAATGACGTCATCGGTCACATGATTCGGCAGCCATGGTTTGTATGTTTTTTTAAACCTTCAAAAATCTTCTTCTCTGAAGTGGCTGGCCAAATCGAGCCAAAACTTTACACGTATGACCGCCTGTCCATGAGGAACAAGAGGTTCACACATATGATGTCATGGGTTACATGGTTTGGCAGCCATATTGGATTTACCCTAAAACCTATAAATATACACCACTCAAAAAAAGTCCTGGCAAGGGTCTGTAATCTCTGATTTCTCTTTTTCTTGTTTTAATTGCATTTGAATTATTTTTCATTCTCCAGTCAGTCCTCTATTTAGATTGCTTCACGAGAACATTGTCAACGAATTAAGGAACATAATTCGATTTATGATGCATTGATTCATTGCGTTGTTTTGAAAATAGAAAAAATGAAAAATTTAAAGAAAAAAACTCATTTGAACGACTTTTGGCAGGATTCATAATGACACATAATACCTAACTCTCTGCCACATACCCGAGCATCAGGGTCAAAATCAACGCCATATTGGTGAAGACCGAGTTGTGTCACGTGCATTTATTGTGTTTTCCTTTGTTAAACCTCAGCAAAACCCTGAAAACACACTTCTCTATGAGCAATCTCCTCTGCCATATTCATTTCAACTTGTTATAATATCTTTTTTGGTACTTGTGTCATTTTTTTTTTCTGCAAATTTTGACTAAAGGATGCAACCAGGAACGTATCCTAATTTATTTTTTTTTTATAATTTTTTAATCATTAATAAAATAGAGTTGATTTACATTGTTTCGCCTAACGTCGTGTTTTCCTGGAATACACCCCCAACATAAATAAGACACGGTATTTTTACCCGACATGAAACATGCTGCAGTGTAGCCTTGAGGTGTCTGCCTTTGAGCTGTCTAGCCGAGTTTTGAATCTCATCCATGCTATAAACTGTCATCCTGGTGTATCGCAGACATGACAGCTCATCCTTATGTGTACCATCCTTCAGATGGATGGGCAACTGGGTGTCTCATCTGCTAAAATATATTAGTTGGTCGACGTTCACTTAGAGAAGGGCAGCTATCACAGCATCCTGACCAAATTCCAAATCCCTCCACCCTCAGGTTGGCGATCTGTCCGGGATTGTAACCCTTGCCAATTAAATTGCTTCAGCAGAACCGACACTTTGTATAGAGAATGGTACACAAATATATGTGCAAAACATGGCTTTTATTATGTTTATGGAGGCAGACAAAGAGTGAGTTAAATTATAGAAATAACTGGGAAAATAGGGTGGCTGGAGTGGGGAGGGTGGAAGTAATTTAATGGTATTGGTCTTTTTATGTGGAGGGACAATGGTTTATATTTGAAAAAGTGACAATATTCCATGACGACCTGGATTTAATCTGCCGATTTACGAATGTTGTCCAATCTTTGGTTCTGGATTCTAAACTTTATCTTCCTTTTTCTCCTGCAGACCCACCACCTACAGATACCCGTGTCCTTGGGCCTTGCCCATCAACTAGCGAATCTTGGCAGAAGTTGGGTGACTCCTGCTTTTTGTTTCAATCAGACACAAAACTCAGCTGGATGGGAGCTGCAGTCGCCTGTTCCAAGCTCGGTATGATGTCAGCCACATGAGCCAAAAAACCCATGGTACTAAAATGGCTGCAGGAAAGGCCTTAAAATGCAAGGGCTTGCTGATTGCAATGGGTACTTGGAGAACATTTTTGATGAAAGTTTACGTAACATCTTCACCTTGTGCTGGTGTTCTCTTCATATAATACACCTTGATTCTAGAGGGTTCGCTGACCAGCTTGAAGAACAGAACTGAAAGTCGTTTATTGGAGGAGAAGATGAAATTCTTTCGAAATGTAACCGAGGGTTTTTGGATTGGTCTTCACGTTGATTCTGATGGTCAGTACCCCCTGTTTATTTCGCTTTTTGATTCCCTTTGCACCCTCTTATTCCTCTGCCAATCCCTTTTCCGATTTCTCTTCCTCTCATACCAACCTACTTTTGCTTCTTTTTTTTTTTGCTTTATGATGTCATTTGTTCTTCTTTGGAGAAAAGTTAATTTAGCAGCTTTGACATAGGTTCCTTATAATTACACCAAGGTGAAGCAGGGCAGTACGAATTGCCACTTGCACGAGAAAGGATTGAATCTACAGAATGAGTGAGATGTACATGTGATGACAACAACATCGGGACAGTGTTTTCGGATGTTTTAGTTTCCTGCTTCAGAGAGAGAGAGAGTGTCTGCTTCCTGTCTAACAATGCATGAAAAAGCTAATTTATATAAGTTATTGATCACAAATGTTTTCCTCACCAGGGATGGATGGACTTGGTTCACTACAATGTATTAGCTTGTGACAAATGATGTCAAAGGATTGCTGAACCCTTTAAGCCTCATCTCTCCAATCATAAATAGAAACTAACATGTCAGGTTAAAAATTGAGTTGTACAGGGTGCGGCAAAAATCGGTCACTTCAGGGATTGTGGCAAGTCAGGCACCATTCTGTTCCATGAGCTTAAACCTGACTTCATCCTGTGGGAGCAATTGACATCACATTCACGTCGACCATCCCATAAACATTGAGGAAATAAGGAAAAAGTACGATGTTCATGTATAAAGTGCCCAATGTTGAAGCATTCTCTGTGAAAAGATTCAGATTGGTATTGATGTGAATGATTAGGAGTTCAAACATCAGTTGTCATTTACTGCTTAAAGGGGGAAAAAAATGATAAGCATTAAATTCTTATGGTGCGAGACTGACACCACACCCACCCTGTCAGGAACATGTTAAGGCCAAGCCAAACTTGATTCACTCCTCGGCCCCCGGCAGTGGTGTAAACTTTTTTTTGTGAACTTGGTATGTACTACGAGTACACCCGCTCCCTACGGGAGCAACCAGGGAAAAGAGGGGTTGGGGCGAAGGGGATCACGTGCACGTGCACACCATGCGGATGGCGGTTTGTTAATATCCTTATTGTGTAACAGCCACAATTATTCCCACGTCATTGTTGGGTTGGCTGGTGGAAGCTTGACCCAAGTCTTTCACGAACTGGTGAGCCAGGCTTGACGTTCGACGAAGGTTGAGGCAAGAATTTGTAATTTGTTGAGGGTGGCACCAATAGCTCAGCTATTCTTCATGAAGGACATGTGGAATCTTTAAAGTCCACCAACTAATGCTGGCAGATGGGACAGCAGCTTAATTAACATCCATCCAAGAAATGGCACACATTGATGAATCACCCTGCCTGTGAAACACATGGGATGACAGTCATGGGCGGATCCAGGAATTTCAAGATGGGGGGGGGGGGTCCACCAGGCCATAGTTTTGAACAGTGGAGGGGGTTGGGGGTCCTTCCTCTGGAAATTGGAGAAATTGATTGTTGGAAACGGCATATCCTGCCTTCTTGGAAGTTTTCTACAGTTCGTTGCATTCTACCCTGGCCCAACAGTTTCCAGCAGATTCGTGATGACTAATGGGCTAAAGTGGCAAACTTGCCCAGCCGATCCTTAATTAAAAAGGCCTGTGCACACCTGTGGTGTGAAATGATGGTGTTGACCATCTGTGTGCTGAGCGAAACCCGGCACCACCAGGCGCCAAGGTTCCGAAGCTTAGGGCAGGGAGTCTCCCCACAAAAGAAATCAGATATGATGGCGGATGTGAATTATTTTTTTGCTCGGGAATTATGCTATTTTGGAAAAGATGGCGCTTGTGTTTGCGAATAAAAATGTCACACACATCATGTGGTTATGGTGTATGTTCTTGAGGGCAGATGCCATCCGACTTTCTCCCATTGAATCTCTTAGGTAGGTCTTCAGGTGCCGCAGGCAATAAAATGAGCATTCAGCCTCACAGAAGCCGACAGAGGTGCATCCAATATGGAGTAGGACTTTGATCAATGGAAATTTGTCTCCATATCATACCACATGGAAACAATCCTGCAGGCCGACCCTGTTGTGCCTCATCTGTGTATATTTTACAAGCCAATCCACACACGTCATACCTAGTTATTCTACGATGATTGACACGTGCAAAATACAAACATTCCTGGTTACACTTCAGCTGAAGGGGTCCATAACATCCGATATCCAAAGGTTGTGAGATATGGGAACAGTATGGAGGAAGAACAAACAGCACAATATTGTTTTCCTTGGCCCAGTTGATCAGGTCAATAGCTACGTGGCTTCTGTGACCATCATACAAGACAAGTATTGTGTCTGAAGCATCCTGACATTGTACATATTTCATGAAATGGTCCTGCATACAGTCTTTTTAACCTGGAAATTTGATCATCCCTTTTCATTCCATCGATCAGCACCAACAGTTTTCCCCTGCATCAAGTCTGGCACCATTCACTGTCCAGGAAAAACAAAGAAAGGTGGTATCTGATTTTTCCCTGTGCATTAACCAATCTACTAATGGTAACAGTCTTGCTTCTTTCAGCCATGACAGCTTGTGGTTGATATCCTCTACCTGCAGCAACATTAGGCAGCTTGAATTCTGTATTGATGCCCTTCTCATCTACATTATAAACTAGAGGGGGAGCACTCGGTAGAGTGCAAAACCTCCGCCGCCAATACTGCTAGGTCACTTCACTCAAGTGAACCTGATATCCTATTCATTCAATTTGACATCAACAGTGCTCAGAGTTGTAGTTTGCAACTTTCCCTTTTACTTTTAACTTTTACATACTCAATTCATTCGTCATAACGAGATTCCTTGAGACAGAAATTGATTTTACGTGGGTATATCACCTGAAGTTCCAAAATCAGCCGCAATTATAATTTAGCATGTTTTTTGTTGGAAATCACTTATAACATGTAGAAATGTAAAAAACAAAATCGAAATTTTGTTGAAAAAAAAGTTGCAAAATTATTTTTTTTCTCTAACAATTTATATATTTTTTTGGTTGGAAATCACTTAAAACATGTAGAAATGCAAAACACAAAAATTCAAATATTTTTTCAAAATGGCCGCCATAGCGGCCATATTGGACTTTGGACCAAGTCCAAAATGTAATGGCATGATCCTTGACCATACCTAATCCCCCCACCAAGTTTTCGTCGAAATCCGTCCAGGAGTTTTTCCGTAATACTGTTCACAAACAAACAACAAACGGGTGAAAACAGTAACCTCCGTCATCTTCGATGGCGGAGGTTAATAAGCGTGGTTTGTCCTTTCAATTGTATTTGGTTCGAATATGGTCCCGTTCTTTGAAGCTGTTTGTCACTGATTCTTCCGATGTACAACGTGTTCTAACAGCTCAGATAAACTTGATGGTTGTACCACACGCAGCTCAGATAAAGTTGATGGTTTTACCATGCACAGCTCAGATAAAGTTGATGGTTTACCATGTGCAGCTCAGATAAACTTGATGGTTTTACCACGCACAGCTCAGATAAACTTGATGGTTGTACCACACGCAGCTCAGATAAAGTTGATGGTTTTACCATGCACAGCTCAGATAAAGTTGATGGTTTTACCATGCACAGCTCAGATAAACTTGATGGTTGTACCACATGCAGCTCAGATAAAGTTGATGGTTTTACCATGCACAGCTCAGATAAAAGTTGATGGTTTTACCATGCACAGCTCAGATAAAGTTGATGGTTTTACCATGCACAGCTCAGATAAAGTTGATGGTTTTACCATGTGCAGCTCAGATAAACTTTTGATGGTTGTACACAACACGCAGCTCAGATAAACTTGATGGTTTTAACCACGCACAGCTCAGATAAACTTGATGGTTTTATCACACACAGCATCACACCAATTTTGGCATCACATGGGAATTTACAAATGCTCGATTATTCACCATGCCTAGGAAAACATTTTGAAATACAGGGTGTTCTAAAAAGACCCGGACAACTTTGGTTTTTAATATATTTAGAACCACAATTGATACAATGATACCCTTTGGTTTATAATAATCCAGAAACTCATAAAGTTTTGTAACACCATCACTACACTTCAACGTGAGCTTCGTTTGTCCACGCAGGACATCAAGGCAGTACACGAGTTGTTGCCATGTTTGTCTCAGCATGTTTTGTGTCCATGAGTGTGCATGCAGCTGTGATCCGAGAACGAAGATCCTGCAGGTTTTGCCATCTTAGTGTTGTAGACAACATATTTAACAAACCCCACAGAAAAAAAATCAAGGGGTTATGTCTGGTGATCGTGGTGGCCAGGCGGTTGGTCCGTCTCGGCCAATCCAGTGACATGAAAAAGTTTCATTCAGGACGGCTCGAACGATGAAGGCCCAATGAGGAGGAGCGCCATCCTGTTGAAAATTATATCGGGTTGCAGGTCTTCAATCTGTGGGAAGGTGAATCCTTCCAACATGTTCATGTAAATTTTTGAGGTCACTGCATCCTCCGCAAAGAAAAACGGACCCACTCTCTGACACTCGTCTGCAACGGCAGATTCCTTCCATACCTTGTACGGAAATTACGATGAACTTGTGTGTCGGATATCGTCTCGATGAACCATTCAATGCACTGAGCTTTCTCCTGTGGAGTCGCCATTCTCTTTCACATTGAACCACCAGACCTGAAAATAAAGAAAACTTTATGAGTTTCTTTTATCATGTAAAACAAAGGGTATTGTTTCATTTGTGGTACTAAATATATTAACAACCAATGTTGTCCAGGTCTTTTGGAACACACTGCACATGACCATTAAAGGAACTAAAGGAAAAGCTAAAAGAAAGAAAAGTTAAAGGATTTAAACAGAACTTTGTAGTTTTCTATTCCCAAGTTGTTTCATAGATCTATTTATGCTTGGTGTTAAAATGAAATATTATTCTTTGGTAGAAGCACCTGCTCACTATGGGAGCAGCCAGGGGGGTTGTGTTGGTATCCTTATTCAAACATGTAATTCAAAACACCTCACTGCACTGGAAACGTGGGGACAGGTACAGTATATGACTGAAAAGGGCAAAGGGTGGGACTTGTAATACCATCTCCCACCAGGAGTGGCGCTACACGATACACATTTACATAGAGAATTTGCATTCCCCTTTCTCCCACTCCCCACCCCCCTACCCTCAAGACTACTGGCATAGATAAATTACCTGTATGTACTAATTGAGGTCATGCTGATCCTATGTAGCAAGTCTGGATGTAATTGGCCCAGAAATGTAGGAAGAGTAGTACGCCAAACACCATTGGAAAAAACGCACACGCACACACACACACACACACAACACACACGTCCCTGAATTATAGTAAAGATTAACCCTGTCCAGTGAGTCTCAATGGCATAATGGTAAGAGAATCTGCTCTGAGTCTGAGAGGTCAGTGGTTCAAACTCCAGCCGAGTCGTACAAAGACTAAAAACAATGGCCTGTGCTGCTTACTTGTTTAATGTTCAGCATTTAAAGGATAGTGTGTGGATAAACAACACTGGGAAGGCAATGTCAAACACCCAGTGTCACCCTTGCCAAAAAACTGCTTCGGCAGCACAAATGCTCTGTAACGAGTATGGAGCATCAAAATAAATATGAAAACCTTGCCTAAGAAGATTTTCCTTCCTTGCTGCAGATACATCTTGCCAAATTAATTGCTCACCTGTAAAGAGTTTCATTAACACATTTTCAACACATTTATGTTTCTTCCCTGTAATGATTTGCCCAATGCACTTTTCCTCCATAAAACATGCCTGATGTACAACACTACCTAATCTGCGAGCTAACATGGCTTCTCTGTCTTCTCCTTGGCCTGTTATTACCTTGGCCTTGGCCTTGTATTTCAAAAAATTCGAAATTTGTATATTTATATTGGTTCAGTGTTAATGTTCAATAAATGGGATATGGGCACCAGATATAGCAGGACGCTGGTAATATACATGTTTTATCAACTTTATTTATTCCTCTGTTCTATATTGCTCATGTTCCAAGGTTGTTTGTCTTGGTTGGATGGGAGTTCAACAAGTTACAATCATCTTTGGGCTTCAAACAAGCAAGAGTGCAGCACATACTCAAGTGGAGCATGTGAGCGTTGCGTAGAGATTTCCTCCAAAGATTTCAGCTGGAAAGAGCGCGACTGCACAGACAGGACTGGCTACATCTGCCGTGCATCAAGAGGTGAGTAACTTGACTAATCTCGTGTTAAAAGCAATTTCTAGTTAATTTTTGGTGGGGTTGAGCTTCCTGATGAAATCCCTGAACTTATCTCCTCCCATTCAGCGTTTGCGTAAACAGAAATCATCCTAACTTTACTGACTGCTTTATGTGTGTTGGAAGTCATTGAAACAGCTGGAGTCATTGAGAATGGAAGAAAAGCAGCAAAGGTGGTCCGTCCTGCCCATATTCATGGTGAGTCAAAGTTCACTAGGTCATGGAATAAAACACTTTTCTGAACTTTGTCATTTCACATCCTCTTATCCCATTAACCTCACCTCACCATGCCTGTGCCCACCTCCTTATATGCTGCACTTGACGTCACAGACAACCTAACAATTATTTGCCTGTCACAAAAAGGGACACTTTTTTGTTTGTACATCGTCGAGGTTTGTGAAAGAGCTCGTACACATGAAGGGATTAGTTAGGACGTAACAGAAAAAAAACAGGACTCAAACAACGCAAAACAGGATGCAAAAGAAACAGTGGAAAGAGAGGGGAAACACCAACAGCAGAGTTGAAGGCTGATATGGAGGGAGACTTGGACAAACAATGGGTGTGGTGAGGAAATGGGACAGGAGAGATGTATGGGGTGGACAAGATGGATGCAAAAAGAAACTCCAAGGAGAGGAAACTGGAAATTTGGGAGGAGGAGGGATTGCGGTGGGGTTAATGAGGGTACAGTGTTGGTACCCACCCCACATCTCCTTCAAACCCATGTTATTCAACCCCACCCCTTCTATGGGTGCCCCCTCTTCAGCCTCTTGCACTTCATGTCCTGTCTTTCTGCAACCCCATCAAACCCACCCCAAAGATTCAGGTCCCTCTTTTTGCATCCTCCTCCCCCACCCTTTCAGGACTTCTACCACACCCCACCCCTCAAAGCTTTTCCCACACCCTGCCCCACAAAGCCTCTGCCCCATCCTGCACTCTCCCAATGCCTACTCCATTGTCACTAACTGTGTGAACCTCAAAATCTGAATCCTCCACTCCAACCAGACAGATCTCTCAATCTAGGCTGTTGCTGATGAACGGGACATCTGTTTAACAGAATTCTTCCTCCCACATGACATCCTTGACTCCTTATTGTGTCTCCTCGCTATTGTCTCCTCCAATTTGATAGGCATAAACAGCCCCAGCAGCAGAGTTGCACTTTACATGAAGAACTCAATTTCTCACTGTACGTGTACTGATCTTACACCTCCCACCCCCCAGGAGTACCTTTGGATGCGACTTCCCGTCCACTCCTTTCCGACCAGGATTTTCCAATCATTGGCAAATCCTCCCTGCTTGACTCGATGATGATAACATGACATAACTTCCCTGCAAATATTTCCTGCTCTTCCTCTGCTCACATTGGTTCATCTGATCATATACTTGTGAGATTCAGCATCTATATGGCTATTCTCAGAGAGATGCCACAGTGCGTGAGTCTGGTCGTTCACTCAGGCAGATTGGCAGGACTGCAAGGAGCTATCTCACATCAGGTATCCTATATTTACTGACCCTGAGATTAACTCAGTCTGGGAATTCAAGTTTGAACTTTTAAACTTGTCTCCCTCAAAACACGGTAGCACTTTGTTAAGTCTGTTCTCCAGTGTATGCTCTGCCTCCATCCCTTCCTTTCTTCAAATGGCACCACAGCCGACTCCATTCATGAGAAGGCTGAATGCCTCACTTCTGTATTTGCTTCCAAATCTTGTGTCCCCATTCCCCAACATGAACACGTGAACTCTCTATACCCACTCTACCCAACCACACTCAACTGCTCCTGGACTCTGTGTTGTTTGCACCTGAGAATTTGGAGAAGTTTCTGGCAACCCTCGACTGATTCTATTCTGT
>CM068964.1:66889935-66902934 GCA_035128595.1 Eptatretus atami
AGATCAAAGCTTGAAGAGCGCTCACAAATTGTCTTAGGCACTCATGCAAGCATGCCAACGAATTGGTTGATAAGGAACGGCAGGCTTGGCAAACGGTTAACGATCTACGATCGCTCATATTAAACACCTCCTGGAAACGCCCGGAGTGTCAAGCAATGTCCAAATTGGATAAAAGAACACTTTTTTTATCAGTTGCAACTGCTGCTGAGGTTAATTAAGAAGTTTAAATTTTGAAATTTGGCTCAAGTTAAGAGATTCAGGAGGTTATCTCATTTGTGGAAGTGAAATAACACCACAAACACTGGCGTCTCCAGGTGGTTATAAGCATTGTGATGTATCCAGCAATTCATAGGTATGATGATGAGGCATTCGATGATATGAGTGAGGAAAGTGGAAAAACAAAAATTTATTGTTAAGAAACCGTTGTGGCCTGTTCCAAGTCAAGGCATTATTGAGCAGGCCAAAAAAAAATGGCGAATTGAGACCCCAGCGATGGACAGAGAGGTGTCCAAGGATGCGCCTGATAAAGGATAATTAAATAAGGCCATTAATTATCTTCAAAAGGGGTATTTTAATGAACCCAAACACCCAATTTTCACTCATGCACTCCCTTGGAGTTCCCTTCGTATGCATGCAGGTTCAGGCTGCTAGGTTTCATGGTTTTGGAGTTATGGAGGAGATACACTAACACACACACACACACACACACACACACATACACTTATACACTTATTATTATTGTAGATTATAGATGCGCTGTGAAATAGCTATTGTTAACTATTCCCATATGAAACAACTATTCTAAACTATTACTTCCGAGGCCAGATTCGTTTTAGTATTTCAATTTTTAATGGCTATTGCTGTCTCTCCAGAAGTTTGTGTAATGGTTTAAAACAGTTGTGTCGTTTGTGGATGTTTTGGAAGGGAGAAGAAATTATAATACACTGCTTGTCTTTTTCCCTCTCCCCCTCCCTCGTTTTTAGTGTTCCTGTTGACACTACTTCCACATAAGCACATTTCCTGGCTCGGGCTGAATGACCTGAACGAGGAAGGGAATTTTGTGTGGAGTGATGGAACACCTGTGAATTACACACACTGGGATTATGGGAGGCCTTATCTCTCAGAGCAACATTTGGATTTTGAGGTGATTTTAGTTGGCATCTTCAGAATTTTGCGATTATAGTATTAACCTAAAGGATTCAATTCTATTCATTTGCCACGTTGTTCGCGAACCATTTGTTTCCATAAGATTAATAGCTGGATGGCAGTTTGGCCATTATGTTCTTAATCAAACAAAATTTTTTAAACTTTTTTTTTTATTCCAGTGATTGGTTCATTATGTCTTATTGCAGCGTCACTGTGTGGCCCTGATGAGCGATGAATCAATTATCCACTGGCATGATGAGTTGTGTGACTTCAAACGAGGATATGTCTGCAAACGGACAACTGGTATGGCTGTAATTTCAATGTAGTAATCAATCTTATTGTTGCATAGAAATTTTGTTTTTTAATCTTTGATGATCTCATTTCCTTCTTGAGAGTGAAGAAGTGTTATGGAAATCACTAATGTTTGCCATCGTGCAGTTGGCTGTGCTTTGGCAGAAGTGAAACATTGGAGCAATGTACGTGAGGCGACATCCCAATCATTTTTGAGCCACAGGTTACGCCATTAGCCCGTGTTAACCCATCCATTCCCACATTTTATGATTACAACCCCCTCACCCCATTCCCAAAACACACATCATCCAATTCAAACTCCACTCTCCGTCCCCCACCAAGTCACTTAGGCCTGGTTTGAATGGCAGAGATAATTGTTTTGGATAGGCGTAACGCGTAATGACATGCTGTCAGCAGTGCAAGTCCTTACCCTGCAGATTCAAGTGTAGTTTCAGAAATTCTTATCTTACATTGGTATATGGTAAGGAGGCGTTGTAAAATGTTCTCCGCAGAAGATAGGGAGGTTATTCCGAAAGAGGTGGTTCGGTCGAGGAATCTCATCCAATGTTCTCCTCTGTAAAACTGGGCGGGGCCTAACATGTACGGAAGAATTAAATTTTCGTCTTAACAGACCACAGAATCTTTTGCCTCAGAGTCTTTCACGTGCCCATTTGCAAACTCCAGGCATGCTGTCATTTACCTTTTTCTCAGGAGTTGCTTCTGTCTGGCCACTCTCCCATAAAGCCTCGATTTGTGAAATGCTGCAGAGACTGTTGTCCTTCCGGCAGGTTCTCCTATCTTAGCGAAGGAACTCTGTAGTTCTGTCAGAGTGGTCATTGTGTTCTTGGTCACTTCCCTGACCAAGGTCCTTCTTGCCCGGTTGCTCAGTTTGGTCGGACAGCCAGCTCTAGGAAGAGTCTGGGTCGTTCCATATTCTTTCCATCTCCGAATGATGGAGCTCACTGTGCTCTTGGGAACTTTTAACACTCGAAAAATTGTTTTACACCCTTTCCCAGATCTATACCTCTTCACAATTTTATCTCGGAGTTCTACGGACAGTTCCTTGGACTTCATGGTAGAGTTTCTGCTCTGACATGCACTGTCAACTGTGGGACCTTATATTGAAAGGTGTGTTTCTTTCTAAATCATGTTCAATCAATTGAGTTGGCCACAGGTGGACTCCAATCAAGTTCTTGATCCATCTCAAGAATGATCAAAGGAAATTGGATGCACCTGAGCTCAATTTGGAGTGTCATGGCAAAGGAGTTGAATACTTATTGATGCAAACCATTTCAACTTTTCATTTTTATCTCACCTGTACTTTAGTCAGGTGAGCTTATGCGATCGAGCAGTGCCTGTAAGTGAGTGAATGAGTGAGTCATTCCAGTGAGTCAGTCAGTCAGTCCATAAACACTTCAGTCATTATCACTTTAACCAAACACACGATTTTGATGAAACTTGGCCACAAGCTTCATATTTGATCCCTAATGAAGGTGTATTGACCGCATCAAAAAAGGGGGACGACGAGGGATTTTTGCGCCCCCTCCCCCAATAGGTATTTGCTCCCTTCTCTGAAACGACACACACAATTTCGATGAAACTTAAAAACCCTACGATGAGCATTGATCGAAAACTTGGAATAATTAATCTTCTATTTAATCAGCCTACATATTGGTGTTGAAACTTTCTTTGTGTTCTGCTTACAGGACCCTAAACTCAAAGTAGGCCTGTAAAATTCTTCCCTTTCTCATGCATATCTGTGATGACCTGTCACGTACACATTTTTTCACCTGCAACAACTTTAATATTCACATAAATAAACGTACATGTGGTACCCATTTGTCTTCGGTCTGGTGATACACTTTCTCAAATGTATTCCAATGGCTGTTTCAAAGTTGTGACGTCGTAGCCCCCAAAATATCAAAGGGACCTCTCTTGTCTGTTTGCATGTATCGTCTAGCCAAAGGTATTGCTGTAATTAGCATCGAGAGGGCTTCCATTCAACCAATCACGCGACCAGATTCTGCACATGAACTAAATGTCAATATTCTATGACATCATTGACTGTTGCTCCTGATTCAGGTGAGCTTCAGGACCCATGGTCATATTTTTAATTAATTTGCGAAAATTTCTAAAAACATGTTTTCACTTTGTCATTATGGGGTATTTAGTGTAGATCAGTGACAGTTTTTTTTTTATTTAATCCATTTTAAATTCAGGCTGTAACACAACAAAATGTGAAAAAGTCAAGGAGTGTGAATACTCACTGAAGGCACTGGAGTCAACAACCTACGAGAAAGCGAAAATGATGCAAAACCTTACCATGCCACACCAGTATGCCCCTCAACCACACAAAACAGGCACACTGTCGCACAGTGCCAAGCATGCTCTCTGACAAGCTACACTTGCTACCTCACAAAACACACAACCAGCTTGTGTGCACACTCTACCAATACACCACCCAGAGAATTTGGAAAGGATGGGACCATAAGTGTGATAGTTGTGAATGCTTGCATAACCACTCGCATACATCCACACAAGCTGGTAGGCGACATGGGTGGTCGCGACATAATTGCAGACCAGTCATACAGTTTTTGACGGATCGGGCTGAAAATTTTTGACAAAGAGGTTGATTATAGTGCGCATAAAAGCCTGGAAGCCCATTTTTGATTTTCGAAAAAATAATTTTTTTAGGATTTTTCTAACATTTCAAAGTCCCGTTCCTAGGCAACGGTGGTGTCCATAGCAACGGTGCTCAAAAGCATAGAACTAGATCCTGGTATGAACCTACCTGTCAAGTTTCATCAAAATTGGTTGACTCCTCTGGCATCCAGAGCTGGCCATTACATACAAACAAACAACAACAAAAAAATGACGGTAAATAGACACCCTATTTTTGAAGGACTACCATTTGAAAAATAAAACCTAAATCAAAAATCAGCTCGAGTAAAATTTTCTAAATATCTCGAAGTGTTTAATTCCAAAGTCTCGTTTCTCCACATTCAAAACTGTAGGACAAGTATCGAAAATACCGTACGCGGTTTTTCGGCCGCTGCATAGCAATGGGTGGTTGCTTAGCAACGAAACTCAAACGTGCACACTCCCAACCCATATTGCACCGTTTGCCAAGTTTCATCGAAATCGGTTTGCTGGTTTGCTGTGTGAGCCCGCGTTGCAGACACACACACACACACACACACACACACACACACACACACACACGGAAAACCCGACAATAAGGGTACTCTAGCGACCACCCAATAATGCTCGATACACCATTTGAGATAAAGAAAGAAGCAGAACTCAATGGTGATGGTACAGATTCTCAGAAGTTCCATGCTGTGATATGTAGCTGGAACCCTATCGAAACTCCAAGCCAACTCTTTTGTGAACATTGGATAATTCCGATCCCCTTACTCGAATGTCATCATCATATAATAATATATATATATATATATTATATATATATATATATATATATATATATATGTAAAATAATTAAAATGTTATCTATCTTTTAGATCCGACCATCGCTCCTACACAACCAACTCCTCTGACTGAGCTGGTTCCATTGGTAAGTCAATGTTTCAGGTCGACCCACTCCACGGCCCTTTGCTGAGGCGAGAGCAGCTTGTCGACGCAATGGTTCTGACATTGCAAGTGTGATCAGTGTATATGAGCATGCCTTCGTGTCCTTGCTCGCTCGACGGGCAGGTGGGGCCCTCTGGATTGGTCTCAATGCATATGAGGTAGGAACATGGTGAAATTTAACAGTTGTCGTAATTTGTCAGAGAAAAGTGGTTAATGCATAATATTTAATACTCCATCTTGATTGCTACACATTGTAGGCACCATGGCTGTGCACGTTTCCCTGCAGACAGCTGGTGCTTACCGTTGGCTGGATGATTGGTATATGCCTATGACTGGGTGGGCTACGGATGAACCTGCGCAATCTCAGGCATGTGTGCGTCTCGTGGCTGGGGAAGGTTGGATGACCGAGTCCTGTTCAAAGCCTCTTCCAGTGGTTTGCAAGAAGTCACCAGGTGTGTGCGTGAAGGTATTTTGGTGTGAAAGTTCTGCCCATATTTTTTTCTTTTTTTTATAGAGCCACTGATGAAATGGATCGTGCACTGCCTAGTATATGCCATGCTCTTTTAAACGGTTTTCCATCCATGTTATTTACAAGATCAATAACAAAAACACCTGGCACTCACTTTTCCAAAGGCAGATATTCATGCTCACCAGCTCGGGTTAGGTCAGGTATGGGAACAAGCACCAGAGCAACGCATTGCTGTGTCCACTTTCCATGGGTACTCCAGAGGCCTCGGTCTGGCCATTGCCCATGCAGATGCCTGGCTCCATCACCATCTCCTTGAGATGCTGATCAACCTGCTGCAACCACGAGGCACGTGGTCAGCCTATTGGCCTCCTCCACTCATGAGGCTCTTTCACAGAGAGAATCTGGTGAGAAGGATCAGCGTCAGGAAAATGAGCCACGTGTCCATACAGCCGCAGCTAACGCTCACAGACTATACAGGAAACAAATCTCATCTGAATCTTTCTCCGCAACCGCACACCAGCATTGCAATACCAAGTCCAGCAATGTGTGATATGTGTGATAAGAACCAGCTCATCCATCCATCCATTGGGACCATACTCTGTGCAGAGCGTTAGTGCTGCCTAAGCAGTCTCCTTGGCTATTGGACACAATCCTGGACAGGTCACCACTCCGACACAGGATACCAGCAAGCTGGCACTCATTTTGCTGACCTTGGAAGGATGACAGGCAGATTCAACCCCACCTGGTGTTAATTCAACAGCTGAGTGGGATTTTAACTCAGGATCCCTGGATCCCAAGCCCACCATCCTAACCATTAAGCCAACACCAGGCACACCAGCTCAGTGAGTCCTTATTACTGTATTTCCACAAATTCCTTCTTTTCACCACTTCAACAGTTTGTTTTTCAGTTGTAATAGTGTAACGACCTAATGGTCCAAGTACATAAAACAATAACATTTATTTTTTAACATAAATTTTATATCATTAAAATACACTGTATATTTTCATTTCAATTCTTTTTAAATATATAAAACAACAAAAATACATATTTTTCAGATTTATTGTCAAATATATCTTTACGACCTAATGTCTGTCATTCACCATGTAATCGTGCGAAGTTTCCGGTCATATATCTGTCCCGTTTTAACTGTTTATTTTCTCACCACATGTTTCTGTGTGTCTAGTTTCGGTTTTGTTTAAAAATCGTGCTAGTTTGTGAGTTTTCGTCGACCTTGTTCCTAGGGTTTGAGGCCTACCCATCCTTCCCCTCTCGGGTGTACGATCGTGTTTATTTGTATTCTTTCCTATTTTCCATTTCCCAACGTCTCCATCCCTCCCAACTAAATACTCTGTTTCTTGTCTTAAATCCAAAAACCAAAAAAAACCTTCCTTTCTCCTTGCATACTCACGAGTCCCGATCCTTCTCTTCTTCTTCTTCTTCCTCCTGCCAGCACACCATCTTTATTCTACTGAGCTGACCTCTCTACGCCATTACCTTCACGATTTTTCTACAATATAGATACTTACATGATATAAAAATAATAATCTTCTTGTATCCTTTCGATCCATACACCTCCTGTAACCACGTGCCTCTCTATATTTTGTACTTTTCATCGAAGCAGCTTCACACTGCGTTTACAGTTCCAAAATTCACCACACACTTCCACGATTTTACTTCAACCTTCCTTTTCCGAATGTTACGCAATCCTATTTAAAATAAAATAATTTCACTTTTGACTATACACTCCATAGCACGTTATTATATAAAACCACGTGATGTATAGCACCCCTGCGTTTACGATCCAAATTCACCATTCACCTCACAATTTTTTTAACAAACTTCCATTAACTTAATCTGCTGAAAACCTGTCAAACAATAATAATAATACGAATAAACGATCTCATAATGCTTCATCTTCCATCTTTCACAGCGTGTGGTTCTCTTTACTGTATCATAATATCTACTCTTCTCCTATTTCAACAGACTACTCTCAATTCGACCTTTCTTCATACCCCGCTAAAGAAATCCAACTGTTACAGCGTTTTTCCTCTCCATTCTCTGAATTCACCTTTATTGCATCCCTAAAGAAATGTGTTGAACGCATCTCTGACCTAAACTTTTAAAACCCAGTTTGCATATAAGTGTTCACTTTTCTCAACCATTCTTTTTTTTCCAACTTCAATGCCACTCACCACTCTCACTTCTCCCTCTCAAAGCAACATCCTCTCTTCCTCCAAGCCTCCCTTCACCTCTCTCAAAAACTCCCACTCCCTTTCTCCTCAACTCTCCCCATCACTGCCTTCTCTCACCAGTCACCCCTCTCACTCCCTTCTCAAAAGTTCCCCCCCCTCTCATCCACAAGCTGCTTCCTTCCACTGCCTCTCACTCCATCTATCACTCCACCTCCTCAATCCTCAACTGCCTTCTGCCCCCTCATCCTTGTAACGCCTCTCCCCCAGCACACAGATCCTTTTCTCCTCCGCATCCGGCCCTCCCCTAGCTATTCTGCATCCCCCACACTCTTTCCAACAACTCTCACTTACCTTCCCCCTCTCCTTGTCTCTACTCTCCCTCCTCTCCCCCCCCTGCACCAAAAGCTCTCCCTTCTCTTCATTAACAGTGTGGACTAAATAATCTGGGGCTTCGTCAAATCCTTTCAGTATCTTTCCATAACAGGTTGCACGCAAACCAGAATATCTGCCGAAGACAGGAAACTTGTATCGCTCAGACGGTCTGCTGACTCCCCAGTATCTCTCCTAGTCAGGGCAAAATGTTGGATGACCTCCACAAATTGAACAAAGCAAACTCAACAGATTTTGATTACTGTTATGTCTCAGTGACAGAAAAAAGAGTAAGTGGTCTCCGGGGGAAATCCTGAAATCATGGAAATCCAATATGGCCGCCACCCGCTTCGGGAAAATGAGACAATTGTAAGATTGATATTTTAAATATGTAAATATATGTTTTTCTCGCATTCTAATGTTTCTAGTTATTCGGTCAGTATATTGATATACAAGTTATTATGTTAAAAAGTGAAATGTATGAGGTAAATAAAAATTATTAGCTTAATTGTCTAAAAATGGTCAATTTTTTGTCCGAAAATTTTTTTTTTACTGTACTGGATTTTGGCACCTGGACAAAAAAGAAACGTGAAGACAAGATGAAATCAGTCTATGGGCATAGAAATAATGATGTAAATCATATGAAACATTGACAAAATTCAATTCCACTCGGGGGGGGCAATCACATTGCCCGACGAAGGTTGAAATGAATGAAAATTCGCATTAAACTCAGAAACTACATCCATTATAATTACTATACATGTTGAGTATAAAAGTCATAGCCCGTAAATTTTAAACGTTAGAACTCGACGAATTGTCAGTCATCGATCCTCTCATTTGTCACATGGGTGTTTGGTAAGCAGAGCCTGCAGGTTTCCACAGAGCTGGAAGTGCATCATATGTGGCTTTCTTTCATGTGCATTCTATGGTGCTACATTCATCCTGGCAAGTTTGCACCTAATGACACGTAATCTCTTTGTCAGGAGCGGAGCTAATTGATGGTCTGAAGTGGCACTAAAACCCTCGTACAGCTTCTGCCAACCAGTCTGCGGAAGAGTTCAATTGCAATCCATTCATTCTTTGGGACTGCTGAGATACACGCGAGTGGTGATACCTTTGCTTGCTTCTCTGATTTGGGTGGTTACGTCTGTGGTTGCAACTGAGAGAGCTCCAAGTCCCAGTACCGCTGAATACCGGTGGGTGTCCAGGTGCTAGTTGGAGACTTTTCGTTGTAGATATACCGATGTTTTTTTCCTGCAATTGCACATCAATAGGAAGCTGATATGTAAGCAAAACTGGTCTGCTCATGGATGTGTTGTTTGCTTGAGACTTTTGAGGGAAGCTCCCTTGCCATCCATGAAGACGAGATGCTGTGTCGCAGCCCAGGAACTGCATGAGAAACAGTATGTGCTTGATATGTTCGTACAATCAATTTTCTTTGTAGCCTTGTGTTCAAGATGCGAGGCTTCTTCGTGTTCTTCTTTGCTCGGGCAAAAGAAGAGGTCATGGGATTAGGTTTGCGATGCGCGGGAATGGCCTTGCCATAAACATATGAATACTGCTTGGGGCGATATATAACTCCATCAGTTTCTGAAGCCGGAGACACCATCAGGTGTACAATCATGAGAAATCATCTCTGGGGACCGCAGTAGGATCTCTAAGCAAATCCCTTAACCTTCCATAGGCTCCGAGTTGATGATTGAGGCTTCACCAAGAGGGGCATGATCAAAGGTGGATTCTGAGTGACAACCGTGGCCACATGCATGTTGACTGACAACATCAGGGTCGAGTATATCATGTGTGTCACTCGAGTTCATGTCTATCTGGGCAGAACATGATAGGCTTGCCAGGGTGGTCACCTTGTGGTATGCATTGCGATCATTTCTGACATGCAGGTCTGGGGGCGTGACAAACAGATGGATGTTTCCACGAACATCAGATTTTCAGAGAGTTCTAGGCTTTTAGGTTGACAAGTTTCCTGGTACGTATGCTGTTCATCGTGACTTTCTTCCTTGGTGGTACGTATCTAGCACCCTTTCAACATTGTGAATAACGAGACGTCACTACCCTGGGTATTGGCCGGCCCTGATTTGGTTCCAGGGGTGACGGGAAATGCATGCCCCATGCCATGGAATGTGCATGGCCATCAGTGTGCGAATGTTAAGGTCCACTTGCAGCTGCATACGCACAAACTTCTGTTGTCAGGATTAGGATGTCTGTTCCATGTGACTGAGCATGCATTTCCGTTCAAACTGAATGCACCTCTTCATATGAACAGCAGAAAACCCGTGATGAATGAAGGGAGTTCAAATGAGAATCAGATGCCGAAGTTGGTGATATAGCTGCACACCCAACCCACTGCAGTGGTGCCAGTAAGACTCTGGTCTGTTGCTGCACTATGGCTTGCCCAATTGAAGCCACATTTTTTAACACCATCTTTCTTTCACAAACAGTCTTCAAGCAGTACCAGCCCAGAGTATCTGGTAAGTATTTAATGCCAGCCTCTTGCGACTGCAGGTCATCAACACATGGGTAGACTTCATGGGATGTTTCAAATGGGTTTTAATGTCTTCTTTGTGAGTTTGGCAGCGGCCTGTACAAGCTTGATTTTGCTCTTCAGTAGTGTCTTTTTCCCTGCTGCTGGTTGTTGTAATATTCCTAAGCACTGACTGGCTGTTGTCCTGAGGTGACCACGTCAGCTTGCCGTTGATCGCAGTTTGGATATCCTGTCACCAAGTGTTCCCCAGCCTCGCCTTCCATAGTGGGTGTAGCTGTATGCTTCGTGTTAGTGCCTGCCCGTTTCTGTGTCAGAGGTCAATGAGATCATTGATGGTGATCTGCTCATCATCATTTTCCTAAGATAGTCTTGCCATTGCAAGAATTGTTGCTGTCTTCTCATCGCCTCGAGGCCGTCCAAGCTTTGTCCCTTGGATTCCTTCGGTGTCCGTATCTGAGCTTAATTGGTATCTGTTTATTTGTGCGGAAAAGTTAAACACTGCATGTCTGGTGGTAAAACTGCATCTGCTGCGTGCAAGTCATGCACATGCAGAATCCGTGCCTTCGACAGCATCTGACCAAACATCGGCTCGTTTCGTGCATATTGCCAGGAGCGTGTGCTTCAATTCAATTGTCTTTACTTGAAGCACATCCTGCATCTTCCGCTTCCTCCCAAACTTTGGCCTGGTCTAACACAGAAAAAGGCAATCAGTGTTGAAAGAAAACCCCTCCTCAGATGACCAAGTACATGTCCTAAGTGCTTGTACTGGCCTTTGAATCTCTTTTCGCTGGTATCCTTGCTTATCTGCACAATGTGCGTTGCAGTATTCGACCGGCAGTTCCTTTGGTGCACCCTTTCCCCAGGTAGCAGTGTGGAATGCTGTCTTTCCTTGCGCTGCTGGCCTGGTTGATGGCTGAACACCCATTTTCTGTTAGAGTTGAAGCTGAGGGCCTCCTCCATCCTGTTGCAGATGGCCACCGTTCCAGGTCCTTCATGCTGAAAATAAAATCCAGATTAGTATAATTGGGTTTAAAAAAAGTTTTGGAACTGACAATTGTTATATTTAAAATAAACATAGCTATGTATTTAAAATCAGAATTTGTTTAACGCCGCTATTAATGTATTAGCTATAGCCAGGCGTTTTATTTTCCTTTGTTGGACCGAATACGCACAAAGTGCACTATTTCAAATTAAGGGGGTAGGGGTAGGCAAATGGAATAAATTCCAATAAAAATTAATAATTGTGTGTTTAATTCTTTCACCAGAGGATAGTACTAATGTCCCTGTATCTGGAAATATAATAGTAGGTCATGGCCTGGGATACATATGTTCTTATATGAACAACTTTCTCAAGTAAAAATAATTTTTTTGGGGAAAAAATATTGACATTTTTTGTTGTGTACTGTGTAACTGTGTAGAGCCCGGGAGAGCAAGTGAGGCTCGTAGAGTCGTGAGGGCGCTTGTAACTCTGTTTATTGCGGTATTCCTAAGCGTGCTACCAAGCCAGACAAACTGGTACTACCACCCCTAGCGGGCGAGTCGGACATATGAAACACCAACCACGTGACCACCCCATCCGGAGTCCCGGGCTCCGCCCATACCATAACACGCCCCAAGGCGATACAACCACAATTTTTGGACAAAAAAAAGCTATAATTTTTTATTTTTACCTCATACATTTTACTTCTTTATAATTATTTTGTATAATCAATATACTGGCCATAAACTAGAAACAATTAGAATGCAGAAACATATATTTTACATATTAAATATCAATCTTTACAATTTTCTCATTTTCCCCGAAGCCGGGTGGCGGCCATATTGGAATTCCATGATTTCAGGACTTTCCCCCCGGAGGATCCCTTAGGACTTTTTTTCTGATCACTGAGGACATATTCAGGAACCAAAATCTGTTGGTTTTGCTTTTGTTGCAAATTTATGGGAGTGTTGACCAAATATTACTGCTAAAATGCCTGTACTATCCCTGGTTACTCCTCCTCCGGTATGACAGACCTGAGCCTCGTCATGGTGGAAGGAGTTGCTCTCTCATCAAAGATCTATTCCTCCTTCTCCATGCACTGCCCTCACTCCCCCACACCCCCAGGAATACCTCTGGCTACGGCTTCCCGCCACCCCACCTCATCTTTTATGTGTACTGTACCGTCCACCAAACCAGTGATGACTCCATCTACACTCACCATCCGAAAACATGGACCAAGTTCTATTTTCTCATCCAAACTCTCTCTTCCTTTCGTATGTGGTGACTTCAATTGTCATCAATGCCAGTTGGGGCAAGGTGTGGGTACCTCTCTCAACCTGCATGGCACTTCAGCAAAAGCTTTCTGCGACTTATTGAACTGAACTCCATCGTCATTTCCCCGACCCGGATCTCAACCAATGGTATCCATCTCTTCTGGATCTGATTTTTGACAATTTCTTTACA
>CM068964.1:66922813-66935121 GCA_035128595.1 Eptatretus atami
ACGTACTGGCTAAAAGGAATGGATCGTTGGGAATAAAGTCCAGGCGAGGTTAGGATACGGACCATGCTGGGTCAATGAAAGAAAAGACAAAAACAAGCTGGAAACATTTCCACAAATAATGTATTAACAGGCAAGTGAGGAAAGGTATGTGGCACAGTGAATGTTGTTTATTGTTGTCTGTAAGCAGGAATAGGAAGAAATGTGAAAGTGCGGCAATAATACAAGCAACTTACAAACACACACAGAGCCGAGTTATCCGATATAATTATTGTACAATCTTAATTTAAGCGAGGACAGGCGCCATGAAACACACCACACACACACACACACACACAACCCGATGAAGAGGAGTTAATGAAAGAAAAAGGAGAGGAATGAGGCTAACGGTCTCTCATACCTTGCACGATTGCCGACCGTGCCACCAGTACATTTTGAGGGGATGCTCCGCTGGACGATACCTCCCTGACAGCTGGCGCATTGTCTCTTGCTTCGTGGCACTTCGTGCAGCTGGCGTCTGTTCAGAGAATGAGACGCGACCTTCAGGCGTGAAGGGAGGGACTTGGGTGGAGCCAGCAGCGAGTGGGTAGAGAAAGGCGGAGTCCGAAGCAAGTGGGTGGAGTGGCAGACACGATTGGGGGGGGGGGGTGGGTGGAGTCCGACGAGGCGTGAAGAAGCGGAGTCAGCAGGTGAGTGGGCGGAGACGGGTGGGTGGAGAAGGCGGAGTCAGCAAGCGGGTCGGTGAAGAAGGACGGGTGGGAGAAGGCGAGTTGGAGATCCAGCGCGTGAGAGAAAGGACGGACAGCTTCGCGATCCACCTTTTATCAACCCCGCAGTGCAGGGTGGGGGCACCATCCCAAAGCGATGTATCGTCACCTGAATCGGGCGCTCTGATTGGCCTCGGCCAATGCACGGCCCGGCCGTGATGGCCGAAAGCAGCTCCAAATCCGGCAAGATGGTTCCAAGCTGCAGAATCGTCTCACTCCGAAACCCATGATATGAATCACCTTGCACCGAACCCTGTGTTGTGCCCCAACGGCCCATGGTTGGTGTTGGTCAATGTGCTTGCTCCGTGGTATGCCACGCGGCCCGAGCGATCCGGTCACACAGCATTCCACTGCCTGGTAGCAGCTGCATCGAGGCAGATGTGCGGGAGGATGTCTGCCATCCGCGGGAGACATTTGTGGGCGTCGTGGTGAGCGAAGACCGACGGTAAGATGTTATTGTAACCCCATGCGCAGACCCGACCAAAGTTGTGTGTTATTCGTGCCCCGTTCTGTACGATGATAAAGTATCACGGCTGCGCGCGAGTCCGCCATTGTACACGTGGTCAGCGCGCGGGTCCGCCCGCCATCGAGCATCGTGTTCGTGGTTATCAGAGGTGGTGGGGTGGCACGGTGCCAGCCCTGATCTGTGTCAGGGACTTGAGGGAAAGGATTGGATATAATTATTAGATGGATATTTGGATTGAAAAGGGGACAGATATATTTATTAAAGGAGATTTGGATTGAAGAAGAGTGCGCCGCATGCATACTGTTTGTTGTTAGCATTTGGTGTGTTGTTTATGCCTCTGATCGCCTGAACGGTGGGTGGGGGGTCATCGTTGCGCTGCACGTGCTCCATGCAGCGCTGGCGTTTATTGTTGGCTTCCACTGCTGCCCTTGGTCTTCTGCGAGGACGTATTCTTACGCGAAGGGCTCGGCTGTGGTTTTTACTGATGGGTGTCCGAACGTAGCGCCTGCTGGCTCACGCGAGGACCCCTTGCTTGGATTTACCTCAGGAATCGAGAAAAAGGCAGAGTAGGATTGAAGTTCAGAGGTTTAATCAGACCTAGCTATGAGATTTACACAACGCACTGGCCCGTCCGACCTACGAGACGAGAAGGAAGGGACTATCTGAACGTACATTAATTAAATAACTGTCTGGGGACCACTGCATGTTGGCTGCTATTGCTGTTGGAGGGATGCGGTTTCCAGAACCGCAACTATATATATATATATATATATATATATATATATATATATATATATATATATATATATATATATATAGTTCTGTGCTTCGGCACGTGGAGAAACTCCTCAAACTCTTCACAACCTACTGTCCCCGACATGATGCATAAGTCCGCATCCAGGCGAGTTGTGAAACAACCATGAACGTCAATCAGACAGCCAAATCTTCCAGTGTTCCTCCATCTAACACCGTTTACCTGTTGGTAACGTGGCCCAACTAACCGAGGCTCGTGCTCTCGGATTACTGCCGAGTGGAACAGTGAGTGCAGCGATGGCTATTTAATGGAGCATAACAGTTGGGGTAAAACCTCCCAGCTATCACTAGTGTGGAGGATGTTTGAGCAATAGGGAAAAGACACCATGAGCAGGTTGGAAGAAAACATGTACAGGTTTATTTATATAGGGGGGACACGGGGGAGTTTGCATGACAAGCGTATGCAGTCAAGGTTTTATTCACAAGGAATGGCAAAGTACATATTCAGGGTGTTTGTGACGGTGTGACACGTATACAATGGGGAACATTTTCGTATGGCACGTATGTACAGCAAATTGAACAGACACAGAGCATAACTTGTTCCCTTGACACTTATGAGCCCCTTTTACAATCTTACTTAATTATCTGCACATGAGACTTGGTGCCAATTAGAATCACAACCAGAGAAATGTAGAGAGAAAGAAAAGTCGACAAGATGTAAAGCAGAGCGTGGGTACAGCTCCTTACCTTAGTCAGATGTGTGGAAGTTCATATCACATGCAGATTCATGCAAACTTGGTGGCTCTCGTGGTCTAAACAGGCAAATGTGAGTGCAGGCTTGGCCAAAGGACTCGTGGTAAGGGGACCTTGATAGATCGAATGTCCGGTAGATCAAGGTGCTCGGTAGATCAAGATGCTCCGAAGATCAGTATGCTCGGTAAAGCTGCTTAAATGTCCCTTGTTCAAGGTCTCCCACGAATGTTCTCCCACCATGGAGATTAAGCTAATCTGTTGTTTTTCTGTGGAGTGCAAGATCGCACTCTTTCTACCTCCTCTAGCCACGGAGGTTGAGCTCATCTGCACTTTACAACACCGAGAGAGGTTGATGTTGTTTGTTTTGTTGAACGATGTCGTTGAATGCACATTCTGACGCTGAACCACATGACATGCACATGATGTCAGCTGCAAGTTAATGATCCTGCAGCTCTAAATATGTTGCTTTCCAAGTAAACAAAAGAACCAAGAGATCACTGCAGGGCTAATTATAATTACCTTCATTGTGGTCGAATGGGGCTTTTGCATTCATTAAAAAAACAGATTTGGTGGTTAAAAAAACAAAAACCGAAAACAGATCAAAGCAATGGTGATGCATGACATGTGGACTCATGACGGGGGTAATTCGTGGCATGGAGTGGAAAAGGAGGGAGGGGTAAGTTTGAAGGGCAAATTGCAGGACTGACAGAGCACGAGGAGCCACGGGCTCAAAAGGTGAACATGGCGAGGGACCGATGATGGATGGGCATGTGGAGCCATCGAGGGATCCAAAGATGGATCAACAGAGGGGGTAGAGAAAAACCAAACATTATAACGATGCATACTTTTCTCAAAGTCCCTCTACAGGAAAGGTGGGAATCTATCTCACATAAACTAAAAATATATATGTTTGGGGAAAATCCTACATGTCTCTGAATGCTCATGGGGGTCTTTTCCATAACCGCAACACTATGAGAATCCCAATGCTACGCACCCACCCAGCTGCCGGACCAGTTTAATCGCTTATTGGCGAATCAACAGAGACAGCGCAGACAGAAATGCATACCAACGAGGCTCCCAAGCATGGAGCACGTGCAAATGTCCAAAAGCAATCAACATATAAATTAAGCACGACCGATATAAATGTTTGGACTACCCAGGCAGTTGAGAAATGCAATATGGTCGGATTAATCTTCCTTCACCATGTTCTCAACAAACGGATGAGTGCATGTGTGGTGCCAACTTCAAGAACTCGATCACCCTGAGCGCTTAGTTCCACCAGTGAAGGGTTCTGGAATGTTGCAGGGCACATTTTCCTGGCATGATTTGTGTGCAGTCATTCCCTTAGAAAGCAAGGTCAATGCCAATCGCTACTTAATGATACCAAGTGATCATCTTCACCCCATGTTGCAGCATTTCTTTCCTGCCGGGAGGGGTATCTTCCAAAATGACACTACCCCCATCCACAGAGCACGTGTGGTCGCCAAATGGTTTGATGAGCATGAAACTGATGTTATCCATATGCCATGGCCTTCTCAGTCACCCACCTGAACCCAATGTAGCAATTATCGGATCTTCTGAAACAATGCCTGAGACAGCATTTTCCACCTTCATCAAACCAGAGTTGATTGACTTTCGTGTGGAACAATGGTGCCGCATCCCCCCTGCAGAATTCCAGACGCTGGTGAACTCAATGCCATTACCATTACACATACAGGCTGTACTGGCCGCACGTTGTGGCCCAACACCCGATTAAGTGACTTTACATTTGTATTTCCATTTTTTTTGGTCCACTTCCTGTACATACATACATACATACATACATACATACATACATACGTGCCTACTTTATAACGAGCTTGGAGCATTGGGCCAATGCTTGCAGAGTTATACAGTGATACACTTCCCTTTGGAAAGATTGGAGGGAAGAATATGATCAGCCTGAAATTAGAAGATAATTTAATCGATGAGATTACGTGTAAAGAAAAGTTTGGAAGTAACCAGAAAGCTTATCCTTTGAGAGGCAGAGGAAGAGTCAGTTGGATTATTGGACAAACTGAGATTTGTTCAGGTGGGTGGGTGGAGGCTGTGTAAGTAATTATGTGACATTGATCTTTTTGAGTGAAAGGACAATAGTTTACATTTGAAAATTGACAATATGCTTTCATAAACCAGATTTGATCCACCCATTTACCTATGTCATCATGTCTTTACTTCTGGATTTTAAAACTTTCTTTTCCATTTTCTCTGGCAGAACCAACTCCGACAGAAGCACCTGCCCGAGGTCCTTGCCCGTCAGAACCAAGTCTTGGATATTGGCAGGTGTTGGCTGACTCCTGTTTCTTGTTTCAATCAGACACTAAACTCAGCTGGATGGGAGCTGCAGCCACCTGTTCCAGGCTCGGTATGATCCCATCCATATGAGCCAAAAGACCATGGGCTGGAATGGCTGCAGGAAAGGCTATAATGTGCAAGGGCTAAGTTGATTGCAAGGGGGGAGTTGGAGAACATTGTTGATGAAGTTTTACATAACACCTTAACTTTGTGCTGCCGTTCTCTTCATACTGTACCCCTCATACTAGGGGGTTCACTGGCCAGCTTGAAGAGCAAATTCGAAAATGATGTTGTGAAGCGGTATACAAGTTTCTCGAAAAAGAAAGCCAAGAGTTTTTGGATTGGCCTTCACCGAAGCTTTAACGGTCAGTGCCCCCTGCTGTTTCACTTATTGATTCCCCATGCCCCTTTTCTGATTTCTCTTTCTTTTCTGTTTCCTCTCATGTCAACTTGTTTTGTTTTATTATGCCATTTTTTTCTTCTTTGGGGTAAGCTTCAGCGGCTTTTGTTTAAGTTCGTTACTATTGCACCAATGTGAAATGGGACAGAGGTAATTGCAAAGTGCAAGAGAAGGGATTAAATCTAAAATGGTGATATTCTGTGCAGTCTCACAAAACACCAATTTTCCTCTTCAATGCATGCCTACCAATACTGACAAAATTATTGCAAAGCATTTAACCTTATATTATGGAGAGTTGTTGGAAATAACTTGTGTGTTTTCTGCTGTGCAGTGAGATGGACTCATTACTTCCACACCCGAAAGTGGAAGGAGGTTATGTTTTCACCCCCGTCTGTCTGTTTGGCTGCTTGTTACTTACGAAATCTAAAGATTTCGTAAGTATATTGATGACTTCCGTCATCTGTTTGTGTGTTTGTGTTGTTTGTTTGTATGTGTGTTTGTTTGTGTGTGTGTTTGTTTGTTTGGTGTTTGTGTGTGTTTGTTTGTGTTTGTTTGTTTGTAGGCACGTAACTCGAGAACGGAAGAAGCTACCAATGTCAAATTACACCACGTGATTCAGGAGGGTGATGGCTAGCGCTGATTAGATTTTGGTCAAAATCAGTCAAAGGTCAAGGTCACAGTGAGGTCAAACATTCGATTTTGATGTTTGGTACAGATAACTCGAACGGAAGAAGCTACCAATGTCAAATTACACCACGTGATTCAGGAGGGTGATGGCTAGTGCTGATTAGATTTTGGTCAAAATCGGTCAAAGGTCAAGGTCACAGTGAGGTCAAACATTCGATTTTTGATGGTTTGATACAGAATCATGTAGAAACTTCTGGTTTGCATCGCTACCTTCTCTCGAGACAGCTTTTATTAGACAAGGTCAGAGGTCAAGTTGACGATTTCGTAAGTACCAGTCTATGACTGCTTGTTTGTCTGTTTGTGTGCAGGATATCGCAAAAAGTTGTGGACGGATTTGGAGGGCAGGTTGGGTGTGTGACAAGGCCGAACTGATTCGATTTTGGTGAAGATCCGAATCTGGATCAGACTACTAGAATTTTTTAAGTGATTCTTCACCATTGAGAGATTGGGCTGAAACGATAAATATCGCATGATATCTCAAAAAGTTGTGGATGGATTCGGATGAAACTCGGTAGACAGGTTGGGTATGTGACATGGACAAATTGATTAGATTTTGGTGAAGATCTGAATCTGCATTCGGATACGAGGATTATTTAATTTTTAAAGTGATTCTTCACCATTGAGAGATCAGGCCAAAAACGATATATAGCACTCGTATACAGTAAATGTTTATTATTGTAAATTAACAGACTTTATAAGTGTGCCTGAAACAAACTTCACTAAATAACCAAAACAGTCACTTTATAGTATCAATCAATATTTTAGGTGTGTCTGTGTAAATATTTTGTATCACTTTGTAGTGTCAGTCAATATTTTGTGTGTCTGCCCTCTGCCTTCTTGGGTGCCACCACTCTTTACCAATTCTTCTTGTATAGTGTATACAAATGAAGCACTCTTACAGAAATATTGAGCCAAATATCCTGTGGTGCATTCCACAGTTCTGTAAGGTTAGTTGGGTTCCTTTTGTTCTTCTCTGTTTCTAGATAATCCCATATGGCTTCAATGGGACTCAAGTCTGGACTCTAGGTGGCCATTCTAACATAGTCAGAGCAGACCAGCTGTAAACTTGTTTTCCAATACTGTTTCACGATATTAGAAGTGTGTTTTGGATCATTAACTTGCTGGAAAATGAATCTTCTTCCGAATGATTTTCACAAGGAACTGCATGGTGCTGCAGTATCTGCTTGTACTTCTCTTTTGTTAGCGTCCCATTGGTTACGGTGGGTGGAGGTTATGTTTTCACACCTGTCTGTCTGTCTGTCTGTCTGTTTGTCTGCCTGTCAACAGGATATCTCAAAAAGTTGTGGACAGATTCAGACAAAACTTAGTGGACAGGTTGGGTATGTGATGAGGACAAATTTATTAGATTTTGGTGAAGATCCAGATCTGGATCCAATAATTTTTTAACTAATTCTTCACCATTGTGTGATAGGGCTGAAAACAATATATAGCATGTTATCTCAAAAAGTTGATGGATTCGGACGAAATTTGGTGGACATGTCAGGTGTGTGATAAGAAAGAATTGATTTGATTTTAGTGAATGTCTGGATAAGATAATTTTTTCATTTTTTTAAGTTCACCATTGAGAGATTGGGCCAAAAACAATATGTCGTATGATATTTCAAAACGTTGTGGACAAGTTATGACAAAACTAGGTGGGGGAGTTGTTTAGGTGACAAGAACAAGCCGATTCGATTTTGGTTAAGGTCCGAATCCAGGGTGGGATACAAAACGTAAACTGTTCAGCCTCACTGAGGTATGCACTCTACTGAGTGTCATTCTAGATTTATCACGTCTTCCTTCACTAAATGCTGAGATCCAACCACAGACAGTTTCAGAGCCTCCCCCATGTTTAACTGTAGGATGCGAACATTGCGTGTTGTAACGTTTTCCAGGTTTTCAGCCGACGAATGCCTTCAATCCAGAAAGTTCAAACTTTGATTCATCAGACCAGAGTACCCGACTCCATTGTTGTCACCTAATCTTGGTGTTGCCTTACAAGTTTCAATCCATTCACCTTATTCTGTGGTTTCTTTGCTGCAATTCTGTCATGGAGACCTGCTGCAATCAGCCTTCTGTGCACAGTGCTAGACGAGATGTTAATGTTCAGGCCTGCTGTCATTTTATTTGTCAGCTGCTGACTTGACTTTCTTATATCGTGTAAGCTGGGCAACTTTAAGTGCTTATCTTGCCTTGCGGAGGTTCACCTGGGTCTTTCTGTCCTTTTCTGGTCTTGTACTGAGCCAATTTATTTCGCCGAATACCCAATGGGGACCACAATCAAGCGGAGCATCAGGGCTTTGTACAAGATGTTAAATGGCGATTAGCGCACATTCGCGCTTTGAGTTACAGACGTTTGAATATCCAGATCTGGAATGCCTGCTATTGGTGCATTGCGCTGATGGCTCCCGCTACTCCAAAGGCAGTGGTGGGCGTCTGTGGTGATTGTAGTTGTGGCGGCATGGTGAGTGAGCTGTGATTGACATGGCACGGTGGTTTGTCAAGGCGTCGTGGTTGTTGAGCAATGGTGAATGTATAAGCGAACTTCTGTAATGTTATAATAATGGGGAGTGATAATAAAGGTGGAGTTTGATCATTGTCGTGGTTGGAGGTAGAGTGTGGTAAAAGTTGAAGTAATGTGTCAGTTCGATTCTGGTGCACGATTCAAACCTGGATTTGGTGCGCGTATGCAAGTTAGCTGCTTGCTTGGTGTGTGTGGTTGTGTGAGAGAGATTCGTGTGCAGGGAATTAAGATGGAAAAAGAATGGGGGGAAAAAATCTAACTTGTCCCACACAATACATATTCACCCAGAAGCCCATTACACAAAAGGGGAGGACTATCTGGAACAAGTAATAACGAAATAACTATCTCAGGATGTCGTGTGCCATTGCCACAGGGGTCACAGTTTTCAGAACTGTCGCAATACAAGGAAAAAAAAACTGTCCCTTCTTTGCTAATCTCCCTACCCCCCCCCCCAGAAAGTCTTCATCCTCCCCTCCAGAAAGTCCTCACCTTCCCCCCCCTCCATTTTCAAAGCCTCAACCTCCCTGTTACAACCCTGTCCCATCAATGCTCTCCCCTCCCCCCCCCCACCCATCCCCCTTTCTCCTATCCCAACACTGTCCTGCCCTTCTCACCCTCTGCCTGCTCATAAAAGCAAACAGGTATTCCCACATCGAAACAGCTGAATATTTAACACTTTTCCCTCCCCTATCATGCTCTCACTGACTTCACAGAAACTGCAATCGAAACAAGTCCTACAAACCACGATCGAAATAGTCATGGCCTTTCACGGTTACCTGTCCAACTCACAATCCCATGAGATATGTAGAAACCCCGTAGAATTGCAACTGACAAGTAACCATGAGACCCGAAACCAATGATCTCTTCTTCCTGATACATATATACACATTGTTAAAAGTAAACAATGACTGTTTGAAAAGATTAATTTGGCTATCTCTGAGAAAAATGATGACACGGAGACAAACATCTCTCTTATAGTAGAGATGCCTCATGTACAACACCATTCCATCAGCAAACCATGGCTTCTCTGTCTTCTCCTTTGCCTTGTGAATTGTTATTACTCAGTTGTTGTATTTTTAAAGTTTCAAAATTTGTTAAGTTGAAGTTTGGTGATGTGGGTTTGGAGCACCAAATAGGTACTGCCCATGTTTTAAGATGGCTGTTCATTCTTGTGCTCTGAACTGCTCCTTTTTTCTAGGTAAATATTCTTGGTTGGATGGGAGTTCAACGCGTTACGATCCTCGGGAATCAAATAGGCAAAGCAACAGCGATGACCCAAGTGGAACAAATGAGCGCTGTGTGGCTGTGACGATTGACTCTAAAGGTTTCAGCTGGAATGACCACTCTTGCACACACCGTGCTGGCTACATCTGCCGTGCACCCAAAGGTGGGTATTTGACTAATCGTGTGTGAAAAGCAGTATTCTGGCAGCTTTTCGGTGAAGTAAAGCTTTCTAATTGAATGCCTCATACTACTCAACTCTTACCCTGAGCTTGAGAAACACAAAATAGCCAAACCCTCCTGACTTGTTTCCACCTGTTCATAAAGTTGCACCTAGAGTGATTGAGAGCAGACCAGAGGCAGAAAAAGTGGTCCCTACAGCCCAGATTGATGGTGAGTCAAACTTGAACAGGTCGATGTAATAATCTTCTTCACTTTTTCTTGAATTGTATCATCTTACATCCCCTTCTTGACCTTCATCCCTCACACTTCCCTGTGCCTACCTTCTTAGTTGGTGCAGGTGATATGTTAGATAACCTGACATTTCTTTGCAATGCTTAAAACAAAGTGAGTGACCTCATCCATATATATATGCTAGTGTCCAACACCATCTTTATCTTTGAGACTTGTCTCCTTCCTTGGAGACTTGGTGATCTAGTCTCAAACGAGTTGTGAGGGTATGCCAATCATGTCTCTTTAATATCACAAGATAGTAAAATTTGCTTCTAATTTCAGCAGTTGATGCGGTTCCATCTTGTTGAAACCATAGATATTCATTATTCCTCACCCTGTTCCATAGGTGAGTCTTCTGCATGTGAAGATAGCAATCTGTCACAGTTACTGGTGTTTCGGTATTAGGGTGTTCATAGTAAAATTAACTTTTAATTTCAGCAGTTATAAAAGTAAACCCTTTCTCAAACTCTGGTCTACACTTTGAATGCTAATAGCTGAATAGATGCCTTCTACCCCAAAGGCAAAACATGACACGTTTGTTTTGATATCTCTCATGCCTTTGACAAGGTATGTTACGCTACCATTCTCATCAAGATCTTTTCAGTTGGGATCTCACGTCCACTTTTCAAGCTCAGACCTACATTTTCTGGAAGCTGGTGTGCCCAAGAGTAGATTTCTCAAAACCAACCCCTTTCTTTACATCAGCCTATGCTTTAATTCATGGAGGTGATATTTTCACTCAGCCCTTGCCAACCTCCAATCAGTAGCTATGAGCAGTTTGAGGATGGATAGCTTGTCCAAAAACTCTGATTTTGCTCAGAATCTCGCAAGGAAGTCACATCTGAAGATGCATTGATAGCACAAGTTCCTTAAGGTGGGTTTGGCCAACAAAATACTGACCCTCACCAAAAAGTCTCATCAATTTGGTGTGACTAACCTTCAGAGAAAACAGCTCAAATCCCATTTTTACCTTTAGGAATGAAATAAAGATCTCATCGATGCTCTGAAGACACTTTTCATCCACTTTGTACAAACCCCCGATCCTGGTTATTAACTATCCTGGCAGCACCTGTCTTCAGTAGCAAAATTATTCGAGTCCACTCGAGTCTTGAAGGTCGGTAGTTCGATTATGACACTGGTTGAGGCATACCAAAGACTTTTAAAATGGTTTGTGCTGCTTCCTTGCATGACGCTTGATTCTAAGCATTTAGAGGAAAAACCATGGACAAACCCCATTGGTTAGCGTTCATGGAGAAGAGGAAATTCCTCCTCAACTGCACCGCTGAATGCAGAGAGAAAAGTGACAACAAAGTGACATCACTCCCCCCGAGCTCAAGGATGGTAATCTGAAGCCACGTCCTGTGTTGTCTCATATATTTGTCCACGTGTGTGCGTCATTTGTGTTGCAGATCCTCCACGAGCCTCAAAGCAGATAAAAAAACTAAAAATGAAAACGTAATGTACTCCTCTCTTCCCAATGCTTATTAATGTCTATATAATCCACTTTAAACTAACCTACTGTTTCTGCTGTCACGACCTTTCCATGGAGAAAATTATACGCAATAACTACACTTGTCTCTGTGTGAAAAGACCTTGTTGACTTCTTCCTCAGTATCATTATTCTACCAGGGGAGCACCCAGGGGTATTGCCCTTTTATTTTTTTAAGATCTATTGATGATTCTGTTAATGTTGAATAAGGCCTTTTAGTTTTCTCGAATGAGGTAGTTTTCCTCCTGGTTTAAAGAGTATTTTATAGGATATACAGTCTAACAAAATAAAAAAATATATACATGAGCAATGATGCACAATGACAGGTACGAGTAAACAATAGAAGCTCTGCATTGTAATAGTCAGCCATCCAAAAGGAACAGCATTCATTCTTTGCGTGAATTTACAAAACAGCAAGGGATCGGTGCCCTGAATCACAAGCAAGAGGTTATGGGCATTTTTTT
>CM068964.1:66938626-66953915 GCA_035128595.1 Eptatretus atami
ATGGTTGCTTTGAGAGTGAGAGTGAGGGGTGAGGGGGGTGAGTTGGCACTGAAATTGGAAAAAAAGAATGAACAATATTTATGGTAACACAATCTCAATCCGTTGATATCGTCTGGCATCCAGCCTTGATTTACACGTTGTCTTCCTTTGGTATTCTGGAAACCCTGCTCAAGTGGTTGTTTGATTTCCTCTATCCACAGAAACTGTGGGTGGCCCTTCATGATGTCTTTTTCCATTATTTATTTTCTCATGGTCAGTTACTTGAAAAAAAGTTGACACATCAAGGCTCTCAGCAAAGCAAGGGGAATGAGGCATCAAAGTGATAATGGGGCAGTGGAGCCTCAGTTGGACACAAAACCAAGTCAATGACTGAAGAGGAAAAGATAAGGGGAGGAAACAAATGAACCTGCACGTTACAAATGTTTAAATGTGATTGTAATACCTTGAAACTTGTGTTGTTTCTCTGCCATGTGACACTCTCTCGCAGATGTTTTGATTTGATGCCCTCATGTTTTCCTTTTCTCAGGTTAGCAAGAGCGGAGTTCTTGTAACATTCTGCCGGTCATGTTGCTGCAACTGGGCCTACCAGGTGCTGTTCCTCTTTCGTTTTCACAACTTTATCAGCTGTCTCGAGAGAATGGAAAAAAGATCCTCACTCTTCAAACGGAACAAGACCACTAGATGATCTCTACTATCCTCTATCAACTAATGCTTCACATCCTTCTGTGTGAAGATGCATAAGATTAATTATCCATCTTTGTAAAGTAATTTGGATCGTGTTCAAAATGAAAAGTGCTCCATAAGAATTAAATAGACAATTAAATAGAAAGCTTCCTTTCCAAATGTGAACATTCAAACGTAACAGAATGAGTCAAACTAACACTGCGTTTGTATTGAAATTTCAAACACCATCAAGGGCTTACTTTCCCATTCCACTTCCATCAAGTCTCAAGCTCGTCGTTATGGACGGCTTTTGATCTTTTGGATAGCCACAAACACAGAGGCCAGGTCGAGCATCAGACTGTTTCCACATTCAACCATCAATTACATGATTCGATCAAAATAAATGATTACTTTGGCAATCAATATATATTTACACATTAATTTGTATGCTTTTAGACAACAGCATAAGTTCATATGTGGCCTTGCCAAAGAAACAGAGGATCAAAGAGAATGTATGTATAATACTAATCTGAATAATGATGCAGTAAAGTTATGCTTCAATAAAAACACAATGCAGATTCCCAATGTCATAAAGCTGATCTAAAAGGTTGAGGCTTACCCTCGGTTTGACAGCAGCAATGCCCGGAGGCCTAATAAGCCAAGCCAGGCTCAAAAACCTGTTCTACCTCTGGAAAGCAAATGGTGTGTCATGATGGCCATGCTCACCCAAAGCCCGAAATGCTGGAATACTCTCATCATATACGTACGTGACAAACTAGCAATGGGTGAATAGTGAAAAGGTTGGCCATTTTGAATTCATTTTTGGTAAATCTAGGTTAGCTGTGATCAAGATGTGGACTTTAAAATATATTAGCACACCACCCGTAGGGTGATTGCATCACTCCACCCCTCCCCCTCCCCCCCCCACCCCTCTACAATGACACGCACGCATACATTTTTATTGTGAGTAAACTTACATATGCAATTCTGACAACTCAACAAAAAAGCCCAAGCTCCCCCTTCCCATCATCTTTACGCTCACCCTACTCCCATTCATAAAAGCAAACGGGCATTCCCACGTTGAAGCAGCGGAATATGTAATGCTCTCCTCTCCCATATTATGCTATCACCGACTTCACAGAAACCCGTCATTGTCGCTTGTTCAACTCACAATTTTAAGAGAAAATAGTCGGACATGTAGCAAGGACCTGCATAACCTCCACAGTAAAAGCGTTGCTTGAGAGGAAGGGTTCTAAAGGGTAAATGCTAAAATTCTAGAGGGTTCTAAATGGTTCTTAAGGGTAATTCTAAAGGGAAGTTCTACAGGGTTCTAAAAGGTAAATTTTAAAGTTCTAAAAAGTTCCAAAGGGTGAATTCTAAAGTTCTAACGGATTCCTAAATTGGCAGCCGTAGTATAGAAATTGTGGGTGGAGACAGGTGAACTGTCCAACCAATGGGTGCAACTCGCGCACACAGACACACGCATAGCTCCCTTTATAGTGTCAATAATTTTAAGAGGTGGCCTTATGCTACCTGCAGATCCAACCAGGTACTCACCAGGAAACCTAGTGCAGCACAAAGAAAGTTGGTTGAAAATGTTTGCTTCCCAGGAGAGGAAATGGAAAAGGTATGTGAAACTGCTTTGAGTGGAGGGGGAAAGGGTGAACGGCGGTGTGAGCGTCAGGTGAGACGAAAAGATGGTGGTGTTGAAGATTGGAGAAGATATGTAATATATGAAGGATGATGTAAAACTATAACCCTTTCTGCCATTATAATGAGCCTTACAATACTTTAATAATAATTCACCATTGGAATAGCTAATCTGAATGTAAATGTAAAACAAACTATGTGGTTGGTGAGTAAGCTCATCACATTTGACAGCAATTGTAGTTCTATGATACTCTTCTGCAATGAATGAACACAGATATCAGTATAACTCTCATTTCTGTTTTCAGCAATGGAAAATACAAACAAAAAATAATCCTTCATTGCTTATTTACCTTTATTTCTACCCCCAGACCACCACAGGCAGCTTTGGTGGATTGAAGACAGGTTTGGGGGACAAAAAGAGGACAGATTATATTAGCGTTATTTTCCTAACCAAATAGCCATTCTTAATGCACTCTGTCTTTACGTAGCCTCCTCTTGATTAAACTTCCAAAATCTAGGTATACTGCCACCTCCACTCTTTTGTTCCTCCTTATTCCCGTTTGTGTAATTGCCTTCTGGAGGATGTTCAAACTCTTACAAAAATCTTACAAGTCTTACAAAAAAATGCGTTTCCCAACCCCATGAAATGTTACTTCACCTGTCATTCCAGTGTGATCTTCGTTAAATGTTCCTTCCATGAATCTGTCCCTTTATGTTCTCTATGGAGCGTCCTTGCGATCGTAGAGCATGCCCGGGATTGTGACATACTGAGAATTTGCATAATAGGATCAAAAGACACTGTAGGAGGGGCCTGAAGTCACCAATCAGGACCAAAGCTGCCTGAAGAAGGGGCCTGGGAGTTAGCTCCACCTCCATCCTCTGCATTTGTATGTTTGGATCAAAAGAGAGTATAGGTGCAGACAGAGGAGATAAAAGGTAGTGCTCAGGGTCAAGCTTTGCCTCAGATGTTACTGGTGTGTTCCTCAGTCCCAATGGTCCAATACTCCTGGTAGTGGGTCATTCTGCTCGGTGTGCTATGCTGGGAAAGAGGACTTGGTGTGTCTGGCTTGGTGGTCGGTACAGTTCATGAAGGAGCTTTCAACATTGCAGTGCTGAAGCCGCAGCAAAAACCCCAGCCGTTGCATAGCCAGGCGATCACTGGACCCACTCCTTGGACATGCCGGCAGGGTCCATCAGGGACCTGCCCAGGGTAGACTATGAGTGCCTCTTCTGTCACGTCCCATTACCGCTTGTCACAACTGTCGAGTGTCTGTGGGCCCCAAATTATCTTGGTAAGAAATCCCGTGTGTCGGTTGGTCTGTGTGTTCGGCACATATTATTAGTAGTTATATTACGTATTATAAGTGGTTTCAGTACAGTATTCTCGTTTCGGCTTTTTTGGGGATATCATTGTGCAGTGACCAAGATAATCCACATAAATAATATGATGGTGTCTGACTATCTCTCCCTTTGTCTGTGATTGTGATATCGTCAAACTTTGTAGGCATAATTAACAATGTTTTACCAATCCCTTGTATCTAGTTAGCAATTCTCATTTTTTGATATCTGACTTTTGTTTCATCAACTGCTGCAAAAAACAAAGTGAAGTTAAATTTCCATGGAATTTTATGCAAAGGTATGCACAGGTATACACCATATAAACACAGACTGTCAAAAGAATACCTTAGCATGTACTTTATTGTATTCAGAAACGACAGACCAATTTTTTTTATTGGATATATAGTGTGCATCATCTTGAGAGCTGGACTACCCAGCAGTTGCGTTAATTTGATACAAGGTCACATCGTGAATGAAAAAGCAGCGATAACAATGGCAGTTTGGGTATGAACAAGCAGTTAAAGGGGACAGAGATAAATGCTCTTTAACATACAAATCCACAAATGTTAATAAAAATTGGGTCACATAATGTTACATCAACAATTCAACATGTTTTCCATCAGATAACATCTACAAATCAAAACAGTTGTGGTCTGGTCACTGAAATCATGACAGGTGGTGGGGTCAATATCAATTGAAAACACAAGGTTTGATTGAGTTTTTGATTCATACAGCTGAGATACCATATCACAAAACCAAAATAGAAAACATAATAACTTGCACTCACATTATGACATTGTCAAAAGGGTGACGCTGAAGAAAAATCACGAGATTATCAGATACTCAACAATGCTGAGACAAATAAGTACTTTGAGGCTGCGGTTCGGCTTTTATCATACAACTTCAAGTAACTGCAACAGACACAAAGGCAGAAGCATATTGTGTGCAGTTTGGCCCTGGAGATTCTGCCAATTGTGGCAAAAGACACACCGTCTCCCTGCAATCACCAAAACTATCAAAGTTTTGGATGAAAATTTGGCACGACAACGGAGGACGAAGGAAAACATTTAATTAGATTTCCCACTAATTCTTGACAATACTTTTCTCAAGATAAAATAGTAATTACTTTTGCTAATTCCAAAAGGCATACATTGGCCTGAAGCACGTTCAAATTAGGAAACAGAACTATCATTATTTAACAATTACCAGAAGGTTTAAAAAAAACTGATGCAAGTTCTGCGTTATCCGACTTAAAACTTCACGCGTTGCCGTTACAAGCTCAGTTCTTTTATCCGAGAATCAAGTTCACGTAAAATCTAATGTATGGCATATAAATAAAATGATATAGATCATCAGCTTTTAGCAAAGCAGGACTCTTCTCTGCTAACAAACTTGCTCATAGCTGATATTCGTATAATCCAGTAATTACCTTATGCTGTCAATAAAATAGCCAATTGGGCATAGATATTAACTGGGGAAACAAGACAGTGAAATCATTTGCTTTACCTTTGGAGAGTGAAGCAACTGGTTCTGCTGTCATTACATCACAATTCGTACCATCCGGCTCCCTCTGCTCGAGCACAACAATTTACAGTGTTGTCTGACAAGACTCAATGTAGCAAAGTACCAAAGGTTTTTGATGCCGTGTCAAAGAGTGGGGATCAAAATGTTTTCCCCTCAACCATGAAGGTCCTGCACCACCAAAACTCGGCATGGATATCGGTCCTTTACACGTGGTTTCCAGCACAATTTTTCCTGGTTATGGTCATGTCTCTTGATGCCATTGGAATAGAAGTCATGTTGTTGGCTGTGAAACTTTTTGAAAAGGGGAAAAAACCTTTGACCCCATTAAACACCCCCAAAAAAACATCACAGAAACCATATCATGTTATTAGTGCAGGAAATAAAACTAAGATTTTCTACCAGTGCGGCACCACAACTCCAAGGAACAGAAACCTCATTATATTTATAGTGAAAGAGCAGCGGGGCGCAGTGCACAAGATACAGCAGCTAAAATACCACTTTGGTAATAATGGTGGCATCCTCAGAGACGCAAAAGGAATTGGGATGTGTGTACCCTAAACGATCTTATAAACTATTTATTATACTGCTTAAAGGTAGTGGTTGTACCTCATCATTCAGAGGAAGGTGATGCTGTAAATGCAGTGCACACAGCCACACATTAGGGTTTGGTACTAGCACATGGATTGACATCCACTTTTGCTGCTCAAGGCTTACGCGAGAACCATTATCTACAGGAGAGGTTTCCATAATGAGCCAGGGATTACTACACCCCAAAACTAAATAAATACGCTTCCAGCTCCGACTCTTGAGGCTCACCTTCGTGGCTTCCTACACCTGGAGACCAGACAGAAAGGCAAAAGAAAAACTAGATTCAGAGGCTAAACAAGTAAGCTGATGATATGTACCAATCGATATGGGATAACACAATAAGATTTAACAATGAAAACCAAGCAATAGCTCACTAAATTATGCCAGGCCTTGATACCCATGCTAATGAAAAATGAAATTGATGAATATAAGCAAGTAAGCAAAGCAGGTAAGCAATTACCGGCAACTGGTGCGATCGAGGGATCGACCGCGCTTTTCACAACGTCGAGCCAACAAGCGACAGGAGCAGTGGCAGGTGACCGGATCTTGTTGAAAACGGTTTGGGCGGCGTGCAGAACAGGGCTTGCAAGAACCACTAAACATAGACATATGAAAAATCTGTGAACAAAGTTGCAATTTTAAAAATAAAAGTTAAAAAAACAGTTATTTTATGTCATTAGCTTTGAGTTATTAACAAGCTACTTCTGACATCTCGGCAATACAGTGGCAAACTGACTGCGATAAGTCAAACACAAGAATTTTGAGCAACAATGTATGCATAAAACATTCACTCGAACGTGCTGTGGATTAAAATAATAATTGAAATAAAGGTCATAATTAAATCTATATTAGAATTTTACATTTTATTATTTTTCTTCTCTTGTACGCTGCACTTGGCTATATAATTTCTGGGGGTGCAACTATGCTGGAATGTACAGGGTGGGGCATTTATAGCTGACAGTTTTATTATCCTTATAAATTTTTGGTTTCTAAACGAAATAAAATAAAATTTATATACAACATAGGCACATACTTCAAATTTTTCAAATCAATTTTGATTCTTTATTTCTTAAAAATTACATCAGACAAATGGGCCCCTTTCGAATTCATGCATTCACGACAGCGGATCATCATATTGTTCATTACCGCATCATATTGTTAGAGCGGATGGTTGCAGTGATGTTTGCCTTCAATTCATCGATCGATGTTGGATGTTCCTTATAAACTTTGCCCTTCAGAAATGCTCATTGGAAGAAATCTGGTGGAGTTAAATCTGCCAAATCAAAGTGTGCCTCATCTGTCATGATGACCTTGTTTGTGAAATTGGCATGCTCATGGCATTTTAAAAAACATAAAAAATGTAAATAAATAAAAATGCTCATTGCATTTAAAGTGCTCCATCATTAAAAACTTTCAAGTATTATCTGTAATACAAAGAAAACAATAATTAGTTATGCCAAGACTGCTTCCGGCTAGAAAGATTGCAAATGTGTCAGATATAAATGCCCCAACCTGTACATTTAACTAATGGTAATAGATAACCACATCTGTCAGACAGCCATACATAATTGAAACCATCAAAAAGTTTTGGAGAAATCGGGAGTGGCTTTCAATGAATGCTCAGCCATGGATCAATTGTTTTGAATTTGACAGTCATTCATCCATTCACAATACACTGCATTCAATAACTTTTGTAATTCTATGACATCCTCTGCAAATGGGTAGTCCTACCTGTCAGTTTGCAATTGCTTCGAGTTCTCCTTCAGCCTGGAAGGAGTAAAATCTCAAGATCAGGAAATTTGAATCGGAATTATTTATGAGCAAAGGTTCAGCAAAGGTCACGAGTCATGTCACATAAAAATGGGGTAATGGGGAAAAAAATCATGTACAGCAAGCCCTAAGCTGAGCAACAACACACAAGAGATTTTTTTTTTTGAAAGCTAAGAGGGATGAATGTGTCAATGCATGAGTACAGATACACATGCAAGCACACACGTGTTTTTTCATTTCAGTTTCTCACAATTCTAACACGCACACACACACATTTATTAATTGTACAGATAGTATCAGCTATTCCAAAAATATAATATAATTCAAAGGATTGCTGTAAATCGTGTTAATTTCACAACATCCTAAATTCAACCAATACCTAAAAGAAGAACCTTAACCTATAAGCAATTGACTGGTTTCCCAACAGCAGGGAAAGCAATATATTATAGTAGCATATATATAGATATATATATATATATGTATGTACATGTATATATATATATATATATATATATAGTGTAATGTACATGAAATATATAATATTGTATTTGTATATATGTATATTATATATATATGTATATTGTATATATGTTATATATATGTGTGTATATGTATATATGTATATGTATATATGTGTATTTATATATGTGTATATATATATATATATATATATATATTATAGGGTTGTGGAAATTCACAGAACACCATTCAGGTTCCCAGAGATCGTTATGTCGATAAGTGTGTGTTCAGATTAGATTTCCCCACCGATGTCTAAGGGAATTATTCGTGTAACCGGGCTTGTGATCTTTGAGGTAGCATTATTATTTTGCTATCTTTATTTTTAAACAACCGCATCTCAACAACCACGCCATCCCCACCACAGCGCCAACCACGAACATCTCCTCACCAACATCTCCACAAACGAACAACATCGCCTCACCTTCTCTCCATTGCGCCGCCATCTTTTCGCCAGCCACGGCAAATCCCAACAAACAGCATCCCCACGACAGACGCGGGGACTCCCTCGTTGGGCGGGAGCCGATGATTTCCACAACGTCCGCGTGGTAAGGATGACTCCTACAACGTCGCGCCCGTTCGCGTTTCACAACGAGATCGATCAAAATGACAAAAGGGGCGGAGCCAGCGGGGGTGAAGGTTGAAGGTTAGATCAACTCACCCCCCGGACCCATAAAAAGGCGCGCTGGAACGCAAGCGAGCATCTGTCCTGAGTCGAGCTGGAGTCGGGGTGGAGAGCGCCAAGGTTCGAGTCCAGTGGAGGGCAGTCGGGGTCGTCGGAGCCAAGCCTGGAGCGCAGCCAAGCCTGCAGTACCGTGCCGAACTGTGGGTCGGTGGAGACGGCCTGAGAGAAGTCGCCAGCCAGCGACAGAACGGTCCGAGCAAACGCCGAGGAACGGGCGTGCTCGTAAAAGAGCATCAACTTTTGAAAGAGCAAAGGCCCGTTCGTTCCTCTGAGGTGTCGTCAGATAGGCCCGATCGACCAGGCCACATGGCGGGGCCTGGGCCAACCGAGTTGCGGTTACACCAACTGCCGTTACACCTCACGAAAACCGAGCCAAAAACCACCCGCCGTTGCATAGCCAGGCGATCACTGGACACTCCTTGGACATGCGCAGGGTCCATCAGGGACCTGCCAGGGTAGACTATGAGTGCCTCTTCTGTCACGTCCATTACCGCTTGTCCACACTGTCGAGTGTCTGTGGGCCCCAATATATCTGGTAAGAAATCCGTTGTGTCGGTTGGTCTGTGTGTTCGGCACATATTATTAGTAGTTATATTACGTATTATAAGTGGTTCAGTACAGTATTCTCGTTTCGGCTTTTTTTGGGATATCATTGTGGCAGTGACCAAGATAATCCACATAATAATAATGATGGTGTCTGACTATCTCTCCTTTGTCTGTGATTGTGATATCGTCAAACTTTGTAGGCATAATTAACAAATGTTTCAAATCCTTGTATCTAGTTAGCAATTCTCATTTTTTGATATCTGACTTTTGTTTCATCAACTGCTGGCAAAAAACAAAGTGAAGTTAAATTTCCATGGAATTTTATGCAAAGGTATGCACAGGTATCACCATATAAACACAGACTGTCAAAAGAAATACCTTAGCATGTACTTTATTGTATTCAGAAACGACAGACCATTTTTTTATTGGATATATAGTGTGCTCATCTTGGAGAGCTGGACTACCCAGCAGTTGCGTTAATTTGATAACAAGGTCACATGTGAATGAAAAAGCAGCGATAACAATGGCAGTTTGGGTATGAACAAGCAGTTAAAGGGGAAAGAGATAAATGCTCTTTAACATACAAATCCACAAAATGTTAATAAAATTGGGTCACATAATGTTACATCAACAATCAACATGTTTTTTCCATCAGATAACATCTACAAATCAAAACAGTTGTGGTCTGGTCACTGAATCATGACAGGTGGTGGGGTCATATCAATTGAAAAACAAGTTTTGATTGAGTTTTTGATTCATACAGCTGAGATACATATCACAAAACCAAAATAGAAAACATAATACTTGCACTCACAATTACATTGTCAAAAGGGTGACGCTGAAGAAAAATCACGAGATTATCAGATACTAAACAATGCTGAGACAAATAAGTACTTTGAGGCTGCGGTTCGGCTTTTATCATACAACTTCAAGTAACTGCACACAGACACAAAGGCAGAAGCATATTGTGTGCAGTTTGGCCTGGAGATTCTGCCAATTGTGGCAAAAGACACACCGTCTCCCTGCAATCACCAAAAACTATCAAAGTTTTGGATGAAAATTTGGCACGACAACGGAGGACGAAGGAAAACATTTAATTAGATTTCCCACTAATTCTTGACAATACTTTTCTCAAGATAAAATGTAATTACTTTTGCTAATTCCAAAAGGCATACATTGGCCTGAAGCACGTTCAAATTAGGAAACAGAACTATCATTATTTAACAATTACCAGAGGTTTAAAAAAACTGATGCAAGTTCTGCGTTATCCGACTTAAAACTTCAACGCGTTGCCGTTACAAGCTCAGTTCTTTTATCCGACGAATCAAGTTCACGTAAAATCTAATGTATGGCATATAAAATAAAATGATATAGATCATCAGCTTTTAGCAAAGCAGGACTCTTCTCTGCTAACAAACTTGCTCATAGCTGATATTCGTATAAATCCAGTAATTACCAGTATGCTGTCATAAAATAGCCAATTGGGCATAGATATTAACTGGGGAAACAAGACAGTGAAATCATTTGCTTTACTTGGAGAGTGAAGCAACTGGTTCTGCTGTCATTACATCACAATTCGTACATCCGGCTCCCTCTGCTCGAGCACAACAATTTACAGTGTTGTCTGACAAGACTCAATGTAGCAAAGTACCAAAGGTTTTGATGCCGTGTCAAAGAGTGGGGATCAAAATGTTTTCCCCTCAACGCATGAAGGTCCTGCCCCACCAAAACTCGCAGGATAATCGTCCTTTACACGTGGTTCCAGCACAATTTTTCCTGGTTATGGTCATGTCTCTTGATGCCATTGAATAGAAGTCATGTTGTTGGCTGTGAAACTTTTTTGAAAAGGGGAAAAAACTTTGACCCCATTAAACACCCCCAAAAAAAACATCACAGAAACCATATCATGTTATTAGTGCAGGAAATAAAACTAAGATTTCTACCAGTGCGGCACCACAACTCCAAGGAACAGAAACCTCATATATTTATAGTGGAAAGAGCAGCGGGGCGCAGTGCACAAGATACAGCAGCTAAAATACCACTTTGGTAATTAATGGTGGCATCCTCAAGAGCGCAAAGGAATTGGGATGTGTGTACCCTAACGATCTTATAAACTATTTATTATACTGCTTAAGGTAGTGGTTGTACCTCATCATTCAGAGGAAGGTGATGCTGTAAATGCAGTGCACACAGCAACATTAGGGTTGTGGTACTAGCACATGGATTGACATCCACTTTTGCTGCTCAAGGCTTACGCGAAGAACCATTATCTACAGGAGAGGTTTCCATAATGAGCCAGGGATTACTACACCCCAAAACTAAATAAATACGCTTCCAGCTCCGGACTCTTTGAGGCTCACCTTCGTGGCTTCCTACACCTGAGACCAGACAGAAAGGCAAAAGAAAAAACTAGATCAGAGGCTAAACAAGTAAGCTATGAATAATGTACCAATCGATATGGGGATAACAACAAATAAGATTTAACAATGAAAACCAAGCAATAGCTCACTAAATTATGCCAAGGCCTTGATACCCATGCTAATGAAAAATGAAATTGATGAATATAAGCAAGTAAGCAAAGCAGGTAAGCAATTACCGGCAACTGTGCGATCGAGGGATCGACCGCGCTTTTCACAACGTCGAGCCAACAAGCGAGGGAGCAGTTGGCAGGTGAGCCGATCTTGTTGAAAACGGTTGGGGCGCGTGCAGAACAGGGCTTGCAAGAACCACTAAACATAGACATATGAAAAATCTGTGAACAAGTTGCAATTTTAAAAATAAAAGTTAAAAAAACAGTTATTTTATGTCATTAGCTTTGAGTTATTAACAAGCTACTTCTGACATCTCGGCAATACAGTGGCAAACTGACTGCGATAAGTCAAACACAAAATTTTGAGCAACAATGTTGCATAAAAATTCACTTCCTGAACGTGCTGTGGATTAAAATAATAATTGAAAATAAAGGTCATAATTAAATCTATATTAGAATTTTACATTTTATTATTTTTCTTCTCTTGTACGCTGCACTTGGCTATATAATTTCTGGGGGTGCAACTATGCTGGAATGTACAGGGTGGGGCATTTATAGCTGACAGTTTTATTATCCTTATAAATTTTTGGTTTCTAAACGAAATAAAATAAAATTTATATACAACATAGGCACATACTCAAATTTTTCAAATCAATTTTGATTCTTTATTTCTTAAAAATTACATCAGACAAATGGGCCCTTTCGAATTCATGCATTCACGACAGCGGATCATCATATTGTTTCATTACCGCATCATATTGTTAGAGCGGATGGTTGCAGTGATGTTTGCCTTCAATTCATCGATCGATTGTGGATGTTCCTTATAAACTTTGCCCTTCAGAAATGCTCATTGGAAGAAATCTGGTGGAGTTAAATCTGCCAAATCAAAGTGTGCCTCATCTGTCATGATGACCTTGTTTGTAATTGGCATGCTCATGGCATTTTTAAAAAAACATAAAAATGTAAATAAATAAAAATGCTCATTGCATTTAAAGTGCTCCATCATTAAAAACTTTCAAGTATTATCTTAATACAAAGAAAAATAAATTAGTTATGCCAAGACTGCTTCCGGGCTAGAAGAATTGCAAATGTGTCAGATATAAATGCCAAACCTGTACATTTAACTAAATGGTAATAGATAACCACACTCTGTCAGACAGCCATACATATTGAAACCATCAAAAAGTTTTGGAGAAATCGGGAGTGGCTTTCCAATGAAATGCTCAGCCATGGATCAATTGTTTTGAATTTGACAGTCATCATCCATTCACAATACACTGCCATTCAATAACTTTTGTAATTCTATGACATCCTCTGCAAATGGGTAGTCCTACCTGTCAGTTTGCAATTGCTTCGAGTTTCTCCTTCAGCCTGGAAGGAGTAAATCTCAAGATCAGGAAATTTGAATCGGAATTATTTATGGCAAAGGTTCTCAGCAAAGGTCACGAGTCATGTCACATAAAAATGGGGTAATGGGGAAAAAAATCATGTAACAGCAAGCCCTAAGCTGAGCAACAACACACAAGAGATTTTTTTTTTTTGAAAGCTAAGAGGGATGAATGTGTCAATGCATGAGGTACAGATACACATGCAAGCACACACGTGTTTTTTTCCATTTCAGTTTCTCCAATCTAACACGCACACACACACATTTATTAATTGTACAGATAGTATCAGCTATTCCCAAAAATAATAATAATTTAAAGGATCTGTAATATCGTGTTAATTTCCACACAATCCTAATTCAACCAATACCTAAAAGAAGAACCTTAACCTATAAGCAATTGACTGGTTTCCCAACAGCAGGGAAAGCAATATATTATAGTAGCATATATATAGATATATATATAATATAAGTATATATACTATTATTATTATATATATGTATGTACAGTATATATATATATATATTATTATTCGTATATAATTTGTATTTGATATATGTATATTATATATATATGTATATTGTATATATGTTATATATATGTATGTATATGTATATATGTATATGTATATATGTGTATATTATATATTGTTATATAGTTATATATATACATATATATATATATATTGTTAACGGTTGTGGAAATTCACAGAACACCATTCAGGTTTCCCAGAGATCCGTTATGTCGATAAGTGTGTGTTCAGATTAGATTTCCCCACCGATGTCTAAGGGAATTATTCGTGTAAACCGGGCTTGTGATCTTTGAGGTAGCATTAATTATTTTGCTATCTTTATTTTTAAACAACCGCATCTCAACAACCACGCCATCCCCACCACATGCGCCAAACCACGAACATCTCCTCACCAACATCTCACAAACGAACACATCGCCTCACCTTCTCTCCATTGCGCCGCCATCTTTTCGCCAGCCACGGCAAATCCCAAACAAACAGCTCCCCACGACAGACGCGGGGACTCCCTCGTTGGGGCGGGAGCCGATGATTTCCACAACGTCCCGGTGGTAAGGATGACTCCTACAACGTCCGCACACGTTCGCGTTTCACAACGAGATCGGATCAAAATGACAAAAGGGGCGGAGCCAGCGGGGTGAAGGTTGAAGGTAGATCAAACTCACCCCCCGGACCCCATAAAAAGGCGCGCTGGACGAAGCGAGCAGTCTGTCCTGAGTCGAGCTGGAGTCGGGGTGGAGAGCGCCAAGTTCGATGTCCAGTGGAGGGCAGTCGGGGTCGTCGAGCCAAGCCTGGAGCGCAGCCAAGCCTGCAGTAGCCGTGCCGAACTGTGGGTCGGTGGAGACGGCTGAGAGAGTCGCCAGCCAGCGACAGAACGGTCCGAGCAAACGCCGAGGACGGGCGTGCTCGTAAAAGAGCATCAACTTTTGAAAGAGCAAAGCCCGTTCGTTCCTCTGAGGTGTCGTCAGATAGGCCCGATCGACCAGGCCACAAGGGGGCCTGGCCACCGAGGTTGCGGTTACACCAACTGCCGTTACACCTCACGAAACCGACCGGCAAAACAAAACAGCCGTCCCCTGTACAGCCGACCGCCCAACTCGGCGCTCTCAGTCCCACCTTCCCGGCGCTCGCTTCTCTAGGCCACTCCCCTCTCAGAGCGCTGGGCGGGGCCTATTGTCCGGAGAGGGGAACGAAGAAGAAGAACCTTTCGGTACACCACCACTGTACGAACATGAACATGCCTCCTACACCTCCCGACACACATGTAACGTCCATTTACCAACAACCTGGCTAAAATGCATTTAATGGAGATCTGGGATAATCCTATATTTTAATACACACTAAGGGCCATTTCACAACATATATATATATATATATATATATATATATATATATATTATATATATATATATATATATATATATATTTTGTGTTGTTTCTTTTCTTTCGGCTGCTCCCGTTAGGGGTCGCCACAGCGGATCATCCGTTCATGATCGCATACTGATTGGCACAGGTTTAACGCTGGATGCCCTTCCTGACGCAACCCTGGTCGCCTCTTATGACAC
>CM068964.1:66996161-67010302 GCA_035128595.1 Eptatretus atami
TGCAAGATGGAACTTTCAAACAAAGGAAAGGACGCAACGAAACGGGAAACAGTCCGACAAGTACATTTATTCCACAGACAAGGCAAGCACGTATTCACAGCCATACAGTAGGAATGCAATTTACAGTCAAAGCAATAGTTACGACCGAATAAAGCAGATAGTTATTTTACTGCACTTAACAGTTTACTACTTTACATAACACGGGCTCACAACAACGCATCTACGACAAAAGCAAGGAAAGACCCCCTCAAAAGGCAAGGAGTCAGACTGGCCCGTGGGCCTAATGCGGGGAACCTGGATGAGCGGCCAGGTCCACGAGACCGAAGGGTCCCAGCGCGCTCGGTGGCGATGGCGGGCAAGCCGCAATTGTCAGCGTAGCTGCGCCTGGCTTCGTGCCTGGCGTGTGTGGCGAGCTCTCTCGGCGCTCCCCGTTGCCTTTCCCGTCGGCTTCGAGCTCCGTCTCCCGACTCGACTGCCCGCGACACTGCAGACTTGACTTCTTCTGCGGACACTCCGCCGCTGCCACTCCACTACTCCCACTTGGTTCTCTGCCGACGTACTGCGCAACTTTACTTCCTGCTTGACTGCGACACTGTGCTGCGCACTCCACTGCTCACTTGGTTCTCTGCCGACGTACTGCGCACTTTGACTTCCGCCCGAGCTGCGCGTGCTCGGCCTATATAGCCCGGGGGAGGGGCGTATATGTAAATTTCTGGATCAGCGGGTTCGGAGGCGGGCTATGCCACCGATGCTGTCACTGGCATGGATGAAAAGGGGGCGTGAAGCCTTCCTGATCCGCTTTTTGAGGCGAAAGGAACGCATTCACAGCATGGCACGAGTGTGGTAGAAGGCGGAGGTGGTGGGAGTTTGGTTGTTGCGGGCGTCGTTTGAGAATGGCGGTGAAGCGATGTTTGCGGGATGGAGTTGTGGAGGTAAAGAGGCGAAGGTGTGGTGGCTATTTGGTTGCTGGGTGCGTTGTTGGTGGTGGCGATTTGGGTTGTTGGGGTATGATTGTTCAAATAATGATAGAGAAAAGAAAAACGGATATCTCAAAGGATCGCAGCCCGGTGAACACGGAAATTCCTCTAACAACGGTGGGGAAATCTAACTACACAATTACTTATCGTCATATGATGATCTAAGGACCTTTATGGTGTATTGCGAATTTCCACAGCCGTAACAATATGTATATTATGTATGTATATATGTATATATATATATTGTACGTCTACATACTATATATATATATATATATATTTAGTCGTCTACACATATATGACATATATACATATACACATACATACGTACCTATACTGTATTATGAATGAACAAGAAAAGATATGTATATGTGGGAAAATTACATACCCAGACCAGGAATAAAACCCAGGTTCTCTGGTGAACCATACCAGTGCTCAGCCATCTGAGCTATCTGGGTGACCCACTGGCTGAGCACACAATTCTCCCACATATAGAGATTCCACTCTCTTTCTGGGGCACTCACTGTCAACTATAGCAGCAGCGATGGCCTGTCTACGAGAAGATCTTTTCCCGGCAATCGTGAAGCGTGTCAAAGGCCAATTCTTACAAAAATGCAAACTGCCCTCAAGGCATAAGACAAACTAATTCACAATGGACCCCCAACCAATAATGGAACCGAGGGCACTTCAATAAACGAATGATATATCATTTCTCTTTCATGGTTGGGTCTGGCTACAGACCTGCCCAGGTTTGTCATTTATTTAAATTTTTTAAAAGTTATTGCCTATGATCTTAAAGTTGATCAACGATCCTTTGGAAAAAAATTAAGTGAGTCAACACTGAGGTGCTGAAAAGGAAAATGTGGGTAAACCGTTTAGGTGTGTTTATGCAGGACTACAGCACAAGAGAAGACGGAAGACAAAGAATAACAGCAATAAATCACCTTATTTCTTCAATCCACTGTTGCTCAACACTTGGTTCCTTAGGAAAACGATAAATACTGCAGGTATGACTCTCCGATTGGTAATTACAATCTGGAACGAAACACTGTACCATCTTCACCAAGCTAAGGCGACCATATTATAGGAGTGCAAAACCAGGCCGTGTGTTCTCATGCCAACGTGACATCTTCGCCTCGGTGCACTTTTCTGGTGTATTCATTTTTATATCCGATTAAAAAAAAAAATTGCTATGGTACAGGTGCAATACCCAAGACAGAATGTCACTTTCTTCAGTTGGGAATCATTGTTATTGCTTCATCTGTTATTGTGCTCGGCACAATGACATTTATCAACATTTTAAGGATGAACACCGGCAATTTTGCGATCTCTTGATTTGGTACTTTAATGATGTATTTTGGCATATTTTTCATTCTTTTTAGTTATGAAAAAGTTTGAGAATAAAAGGTATGGCTTTTAAATGCTTATTACTTCACTCCATAGTCGTTTTCTAAGCGTATAATTTTGTACATATTTTAATGGGTGGCTATTTCTTTCCCACGCCATCCTTACATATGGCGCACTATCGTCCTCCATGTTCCACCCAACATGTACACCTCCACTTACCTCTGAATCAAACTGTTATTCAAATATTCAAATGGTTATATATAATATATTTTTCTACATGCTGCACTGTGTCTCCGAGCAACAAATGAAAATGGTTTTATACACACACCACACACCACACACATGCTAGTTGTGACATGACACTGACATCATGCACAAAAGTTATGCCAACACATCATTTTCAAACTAGGACCGTGTCCATGTAGCACTCAGGCCTGTGCAGACTGAGATTTATGTCTTTATGGTCATGAATATACAAAAGCGGAGCCACCGATCCACTTTTCGCCCTTGTGAGCTCATCAGGATGACATACTGCAAATCATTGATTCGTGACCATACTAAGCTCATTTGGAAGTGATGTGTGTTAGCATAATTTATGTTTATGACGTCAGTGTCATGTCACATATCGGGTCAGTGTGCTCAAGTTGAATTTATTATTCCAAACTGCAAACCTATTATTCATGATTGCAAACCTCAGAACTGGTGATCATCAGAGTAGAGACAATGTGTTTGTGTGGGAGACGACACTTTTTGCGAACAGATCATGCAGTAAGTGCTGTGATGGGACTCAATCTGTGACCTGCTGCATCATCAAGTTAGGGGGTTCAATTTGTGTGTATACACTTATTTATTTATTTATTTTTCATAATAAATTTGTATAAACGAGGGGAAACAGCCCGTCAAAATTACGGGTGCACAAATCTCAACACGACACTGAAGATAACCATACACAAAGTTATGGATAACGTCCAATGAATTATCTGCAATAAGGGAATGTGAAAAAGAAACAGGTCGAAATGGGTCAAAACGTTAAGTGGGATTTCTTTGACGTGCTTCAGGCATGAATGTGAAATGCACAAACATATAGTGTATAAGCCCAGCCTTGATTGCTCCTAAAATTAAAAAAAATAATAACGTGAGTGATATATAAGTACAGCCTCATTCACTTCTGAAATAATAACTTAAAAATAAAAAAAACACAGGCGGTGTATCGAACGCTGTCTTGATTGCTTGATGTCTCCAAAAAAAGGCAACTCGGGTTATGTAACAAAGCTAAAACATGGCTCTTGCTTTTGTGCATATATAATACGTCGTGTTTATATAGCTTGGATCGATTCCAATTCCACTGGGCCATGAAGTAATTATACATTAGGCCGGAAGGCCTTGAGCCTAGGGCCTACACAAACTGTGTGCCTGTGACGCCAATGGGCTGCAACCTTAGTCTTTTTCACTGAAGAGAAAATTGAAAGGGAAGTCAGAGCGATTGTGAATATAGCACTTCTGTTTTGAGCCATTTTACCTCACGTCCTGCCGGGGCCTATTATTTAATTATATTGGGTTCGGGGGGGGGGGGGGGAATCGCTTTTACCAAAAAAAAACATTTCTGATTTCACTCTAGATTGACAAAATTATTAAAGCCATGAGTTCTGATCATCAAATATGGAATCAGATTTCGAATATCAGCTTTTAAAGCCTTGGAAAAAAACGCCATGATTAACTATCTTAACACGGATGTACACCTTCTCATGGATTTTGTCCAAGGCGAAAAAAAACCCTTGCGGATGGGGGCAAATGAAGTCCATCCAACCTCCATCGTGCGACCCTTAGTACTCCTGTCAAGTTTGGTTGAGATCAGACAGACAGACACCAAATTGCATATTTTAGTACAGGATGACATTCATAATATTTTTTTTATATTCGTATTGTATTTCACAAATTATATTTGGTGTTGTTTTATGATCTTAAAGAAAACTTGTTTTCATCTGCTAACTGTAGGTCCCGAGGTTAGCATATGTCTAACTAATTGTTTTAATCTATTGATAAGTTAGTTCAGTGCTGTGTGTGGTTGCTCTCACAATCCCAATCATTTCACCTGCAACTGGACCAAAGAATAACTCTATAGGAATGTTGCTGTTTAAGAAAGGCATTCGTACAATGTGGAATGGAAAAGCATCTCGTTTATTAAATAATTTGGTGTGAAATTTATTTTTATTGATATCGATTTGTAATTCCAAAAAATAAATTAAAGTGTTTCATTTTCCTTTTTTAATTCGTTATTTTGGATATATATATATATATATCATCATCATCATGAAGCTGATCAAATACAAACCCATCATTAATTGCTTGTAAATCATCAATGAATATAAAGATGTTTCCACACCTTCGCAGTTTAGTTTATTCCTGTACATGTGCTGGACCCAATCAGACTCACACACATGCAGGAATTAATTTGCAAAAAAAGGGGCTGGATCTGAACCCATGGGTATCCCCACTCTCTGCTGGAATATCCTGTTGCCAAATGTGAAGAAACTGTTGTTTAGGAGAAATTGAATACTTTCTTTAAGTTTTTTGTTTTTTTTACCTACATGACTTGATTTTGCTTTACACCTCTATTACTACTGAGTCTGGTTAAAATATCAAGTCATCACTACTATCAAGTCATCACCAGTTCATTATCAAGTCATCACTTGGGGTGTAATTTTTTTTAATATGCATTCCTTTTTGTAACATTTGGAAGATCAACCAATGGGCTGACATACCTGCACTCACAGCTGCTGTGCTCAATGAAGGTAACCGTTTCCACGTGTTGGCCATGTTTGGGCTGAATCTGCAGAATCTGTTAATGATAATAAAAGCAATGATGAACATGAGCTTAAGATTCAGGTTTGGTCTCATTAGAGCATAAAACTGTTACAAATCCTCTGATTGCTCACAACTCAACCCACATTGCCTCTGCTAATTTTCCTCGATCTCCTCTAAATACTCTTCAAAAATCTTGTTTTGCCTTCTTATATGAGCACATAGCTTATTAAATAGGAATCTCCAGTGTGTGTGTGTGTGTGTGTGTGTGTGTGTGTGTGTGTGTCCAGACCATAACTATATTTATCATTTGAGCATTCAGCAAAAGTACCCATTCTCAATGATGGAAATAGCAAGCATTTTGTTTTTTTCAATAAAAACCGAATTAAAAACAAAATCATACCCCGGTGCACACCCTTGGGTTCTGAGTATGCGTACAAAGTTTCAAGTTTCTAGCTGTCATCGTCATGGAGCTATGACACTGACAAACACACATACACACACAGACAGACACACAGGCTATTTTATTAGTATACAAGTCGAAAAAAACATTTTATAAAAACGAAAAAACATGTAGGGATGGAATCCCCCCAAAAAACCCAAACAAGGTAGGAAGGAATAAGACATGGAATGACACCACCACAATCCTTTCACGGATTGCCATCACGACGTCTTTTGACATTTTAGGCTCACCTGGACTTTAGCCCGGTGAGCTTAAGCGATCGAGCAGTGTCCGTAGGTGAGTCAGTCAGTCAGTCAGTGAGTCTGTAAACACTTCAGTCATTATTGCTTGAACCAAACACACGATTTTGATGAAATTTGGCCACAAGCTTCATATCTGATGCCTAACAAAGGTTTATTGACAGCATCAAAGGAGGGGTTGACCCCACAAAATAGGTATTTGCTCTTCTCTGAAGTTAATCCAAAGCAAATACCTATTATTGGTGAGTGAGTGAGTCAGTCAGTCAGTCAGTGATTCTGTAAACACTTCAGTCATTATCGTTTGAACCAACCACATAATTTTGATGAAACTTGGCCACAAACTTCATCACCCATAATGTACCAAAGTTTGTTCACAGCGTTAAAAAAAATATATATATATATCAGGGTGTAAGGGGTCTGCGGGGGGTTTGAGTGACTGTTGCTCCTGATCCAGGTGAGCTTTCGAACAAGCAGTCCTACTTTTGATATCGGTGGCAAGAGTAACAATTGTATGAAGATGTCCATGTTAGAGGTAGTTGTAGATTTGTAGTTTGGGTTGGTGTAATTGTGTATTTTATTTGTTGTGGGATTGAGATGAAAAAAAATGTCAAAATATTTCATGATGGCAATCCAAAAAAGGATTGTGCTGTTGCATTGTGGTGTCAATCCTACCTTAACATTCCTCATCATTCCTTCCTACCTTGTTTGGTTGTTTTTTGGGGATTCCATCCCCACATCTTTTTTCATCTTTATAAAATGTTTTTAGATTGGGAGATAGGACCAAAAACCATATCTATAGCATGATATCTCAAAAAGTTGTGAATGGATTTGGATGAAACTTTGTGGACAGGTTGGGTGTGTGACAAGGAAGAATTGATTCAATTTTGGTGAAGATCCGAATCCAGATCTGGATACGTTAATTATTGAATTTTCAAAGTGATTCTTCACCATTGAGAGATAGGGCCAAAAACGATATAGTCCTGTACAGCATAATATTTCAAAAATGTATTGGGCCGATATGTTCTCGTGGATCAGGCATTACGTGGCAGAGGTATGCGCTCCACCGAGTGCCCTTCGAGTTTCACTCTATTTTTTCCAATCTCGATACCACATATATATATATATAATATAATATACAGTAGACTAGGCGTAAGTGTCACATCGGGACCGAGAAAAAAGTGACGACTTAGACATGTGACGACTTACGCGTATGCGAACATTCATGATGACTGTGGGGTGAAGGATGAAGTTGCACGTGGCCTGGACACGTACGTGTGAGAGGGCGCAACAATCTCTAAGCCAGCTATTGTACCAAAAGGGAAACACAATCCTCGGGCATAGGTGGGGGTCCATTGGTTAGTTGGAAAGTGATCAAGCAAAGATGGAATTCATGAATCACTTTATCAAAAGTAAAGATAATGAACAACTGTAAGACAACTCATATACCATCGGTGATGGTATATGACCATCGACAGATGTGGAATGAATGGCTGTTAGAATTCATTCATTGGAATGAATGTAGAATGAGTTTTCATATGGAATGAAAACTCATATACCATAGACAAATTACATGACACACAGTCATCGTGATGACTACCACTCAATACCGATGTGTAAGTGAGTGTGGTGATGTACAAAACAAGCCAATATAAAACCATAATCGGACTTCAACATAAGCTCGATATCCTTTACTCCTTCGCCAGAGACTGCATTGCGCAGCCTGTCTAACTCTTCAGATGCATGTGGGACGGCGCGCTGACTGAGCTGAACGCAGCGCAGTTATAAATAGCCCACGCATCACGATTCCATGAAATCGGGCTTCTCACGAGGCAGCAGTTCCGTGTGACGAGTTAGGCGTGGTAATTTACTTGAGTTTGTATTATGCAGGAACGGACAACATCTGACGACTTAGATGAAGTGACGACTTAGAGATGACGACTTACAGACTTTATTCAAAGTCTGTAAGTCGATTTAACATTAGATAAATTCGGGACTTTTTAACGCTGCCGACTTAGGTGAAGTGACGAGTTACACGCTGCCGATTACGCCTAGTCTACTGTATATATATATATATATACAGTATATATATATATATATATATATATATATATATATATATATATAATGGCGAGTCAAAAGTAGCGCCCGATTTCTGTTTTTTCGGCTGTCAGATTCTTTCTGGGAAGTCATGTTGTTAATATTGTCTTGCAGATTATTAATTGTCGTAATTTATTTATTTTGATTTTGTTTTGCAGGTTATTGCTGCGAGTTTGTAAAGTTACTGAATTTGCACCAAATTGAACCATGAATTACCTTTCAATGAATCAACGCATTGGGCCGTGAAACATTACTACAAATGTAATGAACAACCAATGATGGCGGCACGCCGTTTGGCACAGGAATTCGATATTAACACACCTCAGGGAAGAAACATACGATTGATTGTCGAGAAATTTGAAGCAACAGGGTCGGTAGTCACTGCAAAGAAGTCCGGTCGTCCGAAAACGGCAACGAATGTAGCTAAGGCTGAAGAAGCCATCAGAAGACTGGAACAAAGTCCGCAAAAGTCAACTCGCCGTTATCTGCAGAGTTGGAAGTGAGCCAATCAAGTGTTATCCGTATCCTTCACCAGAAAAAATGGAAACCTTACATTCCACGCTTACTGCATGCCCTTCATGATGGAGATGATGACCGCCATCTTCAATTTTGCGAAGAGTTCTTAGCTAAGCTTCACGAAGAGGACACAATGCTAGACAACATCTGGTGGTCAGATGAGGCATGTTTTAAGCTTAATGGCACAATTAACAGACACAATTGTGTCTACTGGGCTGCGAATAACCCAAGAGTGACAGTTGAGAAGGAGGTAAATTTACCTGGAGTGACAGTTTGGGCAGCCATATCTCCATTAGGGATAATTGGACCCTTTTTCTTTGAGGGATCTGTCACTGCAGAAATTTACCTGGATATGCTGCAAACCTTCTTTTGGCCCAGGGTACAAGATCAGGACTGTTATTTCCAGCATGATGGAGCTCCACCTCATTATGGAGTTATGTTCATCAGTGGCTTGATGAAAACTTTCCAGAAAGTGGATCGGCCGCGCGGTCCGATCGAGTGGCCAGCACGCTCCCCAGACCTTACACTTCCAGATTTCTTTTCTTGGGGGCTCATGAAAGACCTTGTTTATCGTGAAAAGCCTCGTACCATTCAGGAATTGAAGGCTCAAATCACTGCAAAGTTTGAGGAAATTGATATCGAACTCTGCAGACGTGTGTGCCGCTCTGTGCCTGCTCGGCTGCAATTGTGCATCGATCACGAGGGAGGGCACTTTGAAAATTGCAAGTAAAACAGCTTGGTACAGTTCCGTAATAATTTTTTCTTGAATAAATGGTTAGATAAACATGTCATTCATTTATTTCTACCTTCTTGTACACTGTAATACAAATGGCAAACAAACAATCGACTGACAGAAATCGGGCACTACTTCTGACTCACCCTGTATATATATATATATATATATTATATATATATACAGCACAATATCTCAAAGGTTAGAAACAGATTCGGACGAAACTTGGTGGACATGGGTGTGTGCCAAGGACCAATTGATAAGATTTTGGTGAGGATCCCGATCAAGCCAGAATAGATCTATGTCAGGTCAAGCCAGATTAGATCTGTGCCTTGCTAAAGGTACCATGTAAACCTGTACTAACCTGTTTCATAGTCGGGTTGGCGGCGACTACCCCCACCAGGTTTCCTGGTGAGGAGGGTGTATGGATATGGACACCCAGCATGACTAAAAACAAAACCTGTCAAAGGGTGGAGGAGCTCCTTGTGAGCCAACGGCCATCCATATCAAGTGCCCAACTGTATCAAAGGACCTCCTCCTGCAGTTGGGTCAGTATTTTTAGGGGGTTGGTGGCAGGATTTGCACTCCGGCCACCGTAAAACATTTCATTCCGCAAAACCCACAAATGCAAAGAAACTGAAAACTCACTCCGTGGGAGTACCTCCAGTGCTGCTGCCCTTCACAGAGCAGCTCACCGGATGAAGGAATTGGGGCAAAGCCTTCAGGGCCTACATTCCTTGATGACAGGAGGAAAAGCACAGGGTAAACTACCTGGGTCAGATTGCGGTGGTGTGTGGTGGATTGGTGCTGAGGTGTTGTCCACCAGATGGCGGTCTCCTTGGGATTAACTTGAGGTGGTCCCTTCAGGTGGGTGCATGGAAAGTTCGATCCCAAAGAGAAGATGATCACCTGTCTCTGTTGTCATCTGAACTCAAGCGTTTGAACATCGGCATTGCAGCACTCTCGAAGTTTCGGAGACCAGATAGTGGCAAAAACATGGCGGGTGGTTACACCAACGATTGGTCTGGTCAATCTGATGGTTACCATGCCCAAGGCGTTGCTGTATCTGTGTCCAATAAGCTGATTCTAATGATAATTAAGGTAGCACCGGTCAACAAGCGTATTATGAGACTAAGGATTCATCACTCCTTGGGTGTCATTTCCCTGATCCCTGGATATGTTCCGACGAAGGCGAGTAATCTCACCTTGAAGGACGCAGCCTATGCCGCGATCGAGTCTGTGGTTGATCAATGACCCAGGTGAGATACTCTTCTAGTCTTGGGGGATTTCAATGCATCAAATGGCACTGATAAGGATGGTTATGAGATGTGTTGGTCCCCATGGGTCTGGAACTGTGAACCAGAATAGCACTAAGTTCCTTGACTGCAAGAAGTCATGGACTTAAGGTGGCTGGTTCGTGGTTTCAGCACCCACATGCTCAGCGCTGGACTTGGTATGGCAAAGGAGATCAGCCATGTGCTCTTTGCTGGAGTATGACTCAGAACTGCAGGGTCTACCAGAGTGCTCAATTACTCAATACCAACCACATGCTTGTTGTAGCATCTCTGAAGTTGCAGCTTAAATCCTGGAGAATGGTACCATCCCAGCCTAGGCTGGATGTTGACAAGCTCAAAGATGAGAGGGTAGCTGAGGAGTTAGCAAACAGGCTGAGTGGGGATTTGGGGGGTCTGGGTGCTTTGGCGATTCCTGAAAAGTTGTGGAGTGCCTTCAAGATTATCATCCCTGATGTTGCCAGTGGAGGTCTTAGAACCCACCGTAGGGTGAAGAAGAATCTTGTCACTCAAGGGACACTGGACGCCATTGAACAGTCGCAGGACCACGGTTAATGGCAGAGCTGGGCTGTTCAGGGAGTTGAGGCGTAAAACTGTATGTGTGCTGAGGATGGACAAAGAGGCCTTTGTGCGAGGAATCTGTGAGGTGGTAGAGCATAACCTGTGGTCAAGCGATTCTCGCCCTCCCTACAGGGGAATTCACGCATTGCGTTCCTCATAGCCCATCGCTCAGTGTACTGCAGTGAGAGCAGAGGGTGGTGGGATCTTGACAGAGGAGTCCGAAGTGAGGGCCCGCTGGGCCAGTTACTTTGAGTGGCTGTATCCGGCTGACCCACCAGCTGTTGAGTTGGATGTCAGGGGTGTTACTATCCAGATTGCTGACCCTCCAATCAACTGTGGTCCACCTTCGCTTGTGAAAACACAGGCTGCGGTGAACCGGTTGAAATGGGGTAAAGCTCCTGGGATCTGTGGCATCCATGCTGAACTTCTCAAGGATAGTGGAAATGCTGTTCTTGCGTCAATGCATGCAGTTCTGTGCTCTGCCTGGAACACAGAGGTCATCCCAACTGACTAGAAGAGGGACCTTATTGTCCCTCTCTGGAAAGGGAAGGGTGATCACCAGGACTGAAATACCTACCGAGGGGTGACGCTGCTCTCAGTGCTGGGCAAGGACTTTGCTCGGATAATTATTGATCGGGTTCGCCACCATCTGCTTGAGCAACAGTGCTCAAAGCAGTCAGGCATTAGATCAAAAAAGTCAATGATTGACCGCATCCTTGCTCTTTGGGTCTTCATCAAATGCAGACGAGAGTTTTGGCAGGGGCTGCTTGCAGCCTATGTTCATTTATGCACCGCTTTCAATTTAGAGAATCGGGATGCCTCTGGAGGATTCTTGGTCTTCGTAGAGTGCCACAAAAACTGATCAATCTGATATCTGAATGATACTCTGGTACTAAGTGCTGTGAGATGTGGTGATACCATCTCTGACTTATTTCCAGTTGTTGCTGGGGTTCGTCAGGGGTGTGTACTCATCCACACAATTTTCAGCACTTGTACGGACTGGATTCTGGGGTTGTTGTCAGAGAGATCAAGCTGCGGTGCAGCGTTTGGGAATGTCAAGATCTCTGACCTTGATTTCACAGATGATGCATTCATCTTTGCGGAGACTCTGGATGGCCTTTACGGAGACTCTGGATGGAGACCTTTTGGAGGCCTTTGAGGTGCTGAATGAGGAGACAGAGCCGCTGGGATTATGGGTTTCCTGGGTCAAAACTAAGATCCAGGCTTTCAATGACATATTGGATGCTGCTATCTTGTCTGTACCTGTTTGTGGTGAGGATGTTGAGGTCACTGAGAGATTCACTTACCTTGGCAGTGATATTCATGTCTCCGCTGGCTGTGAGCCAGAGGTCAATAGACGTCTGGGTCAGGCGTGGGGAGTCATGGATTCACTAGATCATGGGGTGTGGCGCTTCCAGTACCTGTGCAGGAGGACAAATGTCCAAGTCTTCAGGTCCTTGGTGCTTCCAGTCTTGCTCTACGGGTGTGAGACTTGATCTCCAACCAGGGATCTGAGATAGAGACTTAATTCCTTGGTTGCCAGGTCTCCTCGGAGAATCCTTGGCTATCGCTGATCGGACTTTGTGTCCAACGACCGGTTGCTAAGAGAGATTCAAATGACATTTGTTACCTCCATATTCCGTGACCGTCAGCTGCGGCTGTATGGAAATGTGGCTCATTTTTCTGACACTGATCCTGCTCACCAGATTCTCTCAGCGAGGGAGCCTCATGAGTGGAGAAGGCCAATGGGCCGACCACGTCCCTCGTGGTTGCAGCATGTTGATGAGCATCTCAAGGAGATGGGGATGGGCCAGGCATGTGCCTGGTGGATGGCCAGACGGAGGCCCCTGGAGTACCAGCAGAAAGTGGACGCAGCGACACACTGCTCTGGCACATGCCCCCATACCTGACCTGACCTGACGTCCAGCAACACATTTAAAAACTGTCGATCTTCTGCCTTTCTTTCTTTTTCACTGTACATGACTCACATCCATACATGCAAATGGAAATATCAGAGCACACACCAGCCTCCTCTTGGTTTGTATTGGCAAATCTTTGTCGTTCAAGATATTTGCCAATGCTGACATTGCTGTTCTCCCCAATGCTAACCCTAAATTAATTTCTCACTTAAATCTTAGAACCCAGGAAGATGAAACTTTCGACGATTTCCCCATGATTGTCTCCCAGTGAGAACGCATCGACTTTCTCAGTTGCCAGTATTTTAGTCTGTTTTTTAGGGTTAAATAAAGAGCATCTTTTTCACTTTCCCTCTTCACTGTCTGCAGCAGTTACATCAAGTCCTCTTTACTTTCTGTCAACGGAGTGGTATAATCAGCATACCTTAGGTGGTTGATAGATCTTCCTCTAATCCTGACTCCAGCCCCGATGTCATCCAAGTTTGATTTCTTTGTGATGTACTCACAGTACAGATTGCACTAGTCATCGAGATGAAGGGTAATTACGTTGAGAAATTAAGGTGAAAAGTTCTTATCTTGTTTCTATATACTTGAGATGCAAAACATTTTGAACGCCACTCGTACGTCACATGCAGGACAAAGATATTCATTGACATTAGTGTACTTTTACATGAATTACAGGAACATGAATAGACAATGGATATACACATGGAATATGGAATTTGAACCTTCATTCCTCAAAACATTAGCCAAGGGTTGAGATGGAAATGCTAGCAGGCCAATTCAAATTGTACAAATCATTTTTTTTTAATCATTTTTAAAAGACTGAGTTCTGTTGGGGCAGATCAGAGTGTCTAAAAATAAAGAGCAATATTTTAAGCATGAAATAAAAATTAAGTTCATTTTTCATCTTCAAATCTCATTTATTAATAAGATCAGAGGCCTTATTGAGTGGAAGGTGCATGGACAGGGAGTTAATGTTCAATCAACCAAATACAGATTGCATCAACATTACTGGGGAGTGGATATGCCACCACTGCAATACCCCATTGCAATGAACACACTGGGCAGTTTGCCATCGCCAAAGCAACGGGGTCGGAATTTGAACCATTTGAACATGCGGGCCTGGAATCACCAGATTACAACACAGAAGCTCAGATGTTTTGAGTTAACTCAGAACCATAGAGTTAATGGTGAG
>CM068964.1:67014957-67043645 GCA_035128595.1 Eptatretus atami
AATGGAGGTTACTGTTTCACCCCTGTTTGTTTGTGAACAGTATTACGGAAAAACTCCTGGACGGATTTCGACGAAACTTGGTGGGGGATTAGGTATGGTCCAAGGATCATGCCATTAGATTTTGGACTTGGTCCAAAAAAAAATTTTCGATTTTATTTGAAAAATATTTGATTTTTTTTTTGCATTTCTACATGTTTTAAGTGATTTCCAACCCCCAAAAAAAAATTTGTTAGAGAAAAAAAAAACTAATTTTGCAACTTTTTTTTCAAAAAAATTTCGATTTGTTTTTTGGCATTTCTACATGCGCGTCGATCTAGTTTAGTTTATTCAATCGTGGTTCAGTAGAGTCTGATCCGTTTTGACCTACAATGAATAGGATATCAGGTTCACTTAAGTGACCCAGCAGTTTTTGGCGGCGGAGGTTTTGCACTCCACTGAGTGCTCCCCTCTAGTTTACAGTGTTATGACCATGACAGATATCATCAAATGATTTTATACCTAAATACTTACAGGAGCGAACAGTTTCAATATCACCATTCTTGATCGTGACTGGCAGTACTGAGCTTTGGAATGCCTAAAGTCAAATATCATCTCTTTCGTCTTTTGAGTGTTCAACTTAAGAAAATTATTTGTTCCGGTTCGGAGTTTTTCGCCTATGTTGGTGAAAATCTGAGCTGTTCGTTCACAACTCACTAAAGCGGAGTTTTCTGAACCGGATTCATCATGTTTTTATGTTGTGTCTTCATCTAGGTCGGGGTCAGCAACCTGCAGCTCCTTTGCCACATGCGCGCTTTAGGGACTTATGTGCAACTCCCGACCCTGATCCATGAACCTCCTTTTTTCTCCATCAATTTTCAGAAAAACCTTTGTGGGTGTGTTGAAAGGATAAAATAATACTTGAGAACTTTGGCAATGATAAACAGGAAAATTCATCCGATTACTAGCGAATTCTACGAGATCATGTACACATTGTGCCCACACATCGTCCACTGCAGTTATTTCAGACATCTTGTCAGCAATACCGCAGCATCAACTTGTTGTGCAGGCTCAACCTCCAGCCTCGGTTTATAATTCACTTCGAAAAAGCCAGTGATGCCCTCATCTCACAATAATGAATGACTTGTGAAAAAAAAAACCACTGACATGTTTTGATTTAACTCCCCCTTCATTCAAAGGTGAGCAAGTGATGTCACACTTTGCGATTTCCATCTTGGATTACAGGCAAGTAAAGCAAAACCACACGTGGACTGCATCGTTGTGTTTACATTGTTTAAATAAGAGTTAAAATGGTGAAGTTTTGTGCTGTATTTTGTTGTGGTAATTGTGCTGATAAGGAGGATTGGTTGTTGTATCATAGACTGCCTACAAGCAACAATATAAAGATTTTGATATGCAGATTTACTTTGAGTTCTATGTGAATAGACATTCTTACGTGTGTGTGTGTGTGTGTTGTGTGTTGTGTGTGTGGTGGTGTGTTGTGTGTGTGTGTGTGTTGTGTGTGTGTGGTGTGTGTGTTCTGAAATGAGACCGTTAGGACGATAGATGTAAAAGCACCAATGTGTAAAGTGTAATGAAATAGAATATGTGAAAAGTTTGTGACCATCAATAAACATGTATTGCATTACAAATCAATGTGTGTGTGTCTATCCTGTTTTTTTGTTTTTCTTTTTTTCCTGCCTGTGGAACCAATTTCCACATTCTCTTCAATGTCATTCTTCCCTCCATGTCGACAAGACAGCTGTTCATCTCAGATCATCCACAATCCAAAACTATGATCTTTTCTACCTTCATTAACCCCACCCCAATCCCCCCTTCCAAATTTCCAGTTTTCCCTCCTGAGAGTTTCCTTCTGTATCCATTTGTCCATCCTATGCCTCTCTTTCTCCCTACACTCATTGTTTGTCAAAGTCTGTCTCTATCTTGGGTTTCAACTCTGCTGTTAGTGTTTCCTCCCCCTCTATTTACTGTTCCTTTTTGTCCTGTTACGTCCTGATCCGTTCAGTATACCAATTCTTCCACAACCCAAGACTATGTGTCCAAAAAAAACTGACCATCACAAAATGCTGTTGGTATTTCATCAAATATACAATTTAGTTGCCAGTTGCCAGCACAAAAGTCCACATGACTGGAAACATTCACGATATCATCTATCTATAATCCAGCAGTGTGTGTGTGTGTGTGAGGAGAGAGGAGAGAGATGAAGAGAGAGAGAGAGAGGAGAGAGAGAGATGAGAGGAGAGATGAGAGAGAGAGAGAGAAGAGAGAGGAGAGAGAGAAGAGAGAGAGAGAGGAGAGAGAGAGAGAGAGGAGAGATGAGAGAGAGAGAGAGAGATGAGAGAGAGAGAGAAGAAGAGAGAGAGAGAGAGAGAGAGAGAGAGAGAGAGAGAGAAGAGAGAGAGAGACAGAGAGAGAGACAGAGAGAGAGACAGAGAGAGAGAAGAGAGAGAGAAGAGAGAGAGAAGAGAGAGAGAGAGAGAGAGAGAGAGATGTTTCTCGACAACACTGTCCGATCTAATTTAAACTTGCCAGGTATATTGCTGGGAACCTGAGTATGTGCCTTTTCAAGGTTTGATATTAATCGGACTAGTGGTTCCCAAGTTATGGCCATTTATTTACCAAACCAATGACAGGAAACTGTTGCTGCGTAGACGTGGCCGATGGGAAAGGGCACCATTTAGTACACAATGACAGGACACTTGCTGTGTAGGCATGGCCGTTGGGGAAGAGATCCTCAGTTACCAATGACAGGACACGTTGCTTGGCGTTTTGCACCCACAGTATCTATCTTCTATCTATTATTCCAGCAATCTCTGTTTGTTTGCCTTTTCAAGGTTTGAAATTCGACAAGATGTTCCCAAGTTATGGCCAAGTTAGAGCGCGTTCCCCATTACGGGTTACAACATACGGACTTCCGGATAGTGATGACTTACTGTATTCTAATAATTTCTCGATTTCTTATGCGCATTTATAGATAAACACAATGCCCCAATCCAGTCGTCGTTAAAGGCCCAGTCACACCTTGACGTTTTAGCCAACGGATGCCGATTTTTGAAAAATTTGTCTAAAACGCTGGCACACGTTGAATACGTTATGGGTAAGTTTTGATAACATTGAGAGCACGCTGGAAAACACTGCCATACGTCGTTGCATGCTGGCTTTAAACGTGTACTTTTCGGTTGTCCTCAAATTTTTGCATGCTTGAAATTTCACGACGTATGCCGGCGTATGACTCACACGTTCCACTACGCTGGCCATAAGTTGTAGGCACGTTATGCGATCGTTGACAGACGTCAACACATGTTACTTGTAAGTTAATCATAAGTTGAGACACGCCGAGGTAATGTTTAGCTACCCGAAACTTATTCCTAGCCTATGAGTAACGTGTTGTAGGCACGTTACGCGATCGTTGACACACGTCGACACACGTTACTTTTAAGTTACTCATAGGCTGAAAGACGTCGGTATAATGCTTAGCGTGCCTGAAACTTATTTATAACCTATCAGTGACATGTTGCTAACACACTACGCGATCGTTGACACACTTCGACATTCTTTGCTTGAAAGTTACTTATACGTCGAATCATGCCGAGTTATTGTTTAGGGCAAAAGAGCTTTTATCTAACCTATGAGTGACGTGCTTTGCACCTGTGTGTACGCACCTCCGCCGCATACTGGCGTATGTAGACGTATTTGACGTTTACCGGACGACTACAGAACTTAACGAACGAGTTCCCAACCTACAGATACCAGATAATGATGTAATGGCAGCGATTAGGGGAATTGGTAAATAAAAAGGGTTTCACAGGAGGAACCCTCAGTGTTGCAGACTACATAGCGAGTACATGTCCATGACATTACGAGAGATGGAGTATCCGGCAACGATGACACTACAATATCTACCTGTCCTCCAACATCAGCATACCCTCACGATTTGGCACTGCACCAGTTGCGTGCCAATAGAACCGAGAGAAGAAGACGTGAACGGAGGAGAAGTACTGGGTGACACCATGGATCGGGATTTGATTTGCACCGATAAGATTTGCACCGATAAGACACCAGTTGATTTGCACCGATAAGAACACGTTAAGTGTAAACAATTGCGATGTTTGGCGCAAGCGTCTATTTCAATAGTGGAGTTTGAGCGATTATGCACGTTCAAAGAAACGCTTCAAATTTCCGAGCGCCAGCGTCAAAAACAAAAGGCGAGTGACAGCAATTTAAATCGTTCATTGTAAACAATTAAAATAGTTGAGTGGCACCGTTTAAAAGTCGTTGAGTGTAAAAAAATCCAATTGTTGAGCGTAAGCGTCTACTTTCAATAGTGGAGTTGCAGCCATTTAAATGTTGAGTGGCAGCCTATGAATAGCAAACCCCACGTCACCGCAAAGATAAACTGCCGCACGATATGGATAAGTTAGGCTATCGTTGGGCATAGGTTGTGGACGCCGGCTACACGATAATTATTCGTTGGTATACCGTATCTATAAGGTATCGAAGCGCTCTATGTACATTAGTACCTTGAGCATTTGTCCAACTCGTTATGAATACACCTAAAACGTAAAAACAAGCCATAGCTCATTGTTGAAAAAACCCCAAAAAATTAGCCGTGAAGAACTTGAACAATGGTGCAAAGATGTCTCCTACCCGTGGACAGCGGACGCAAGGAGATCCATCATCACCACACCCTCCCCATCACACTCACCTACTACTGCCAACATGAACAAACTACTACTAATACTGATACTGATACTGATACTGTTACTGCTGACATGGACATCGACTCAAAAAGGAGTCGAAAACACTGATGGGTTCCCCCTTGTGAAGACCATTTTTATATACCAATTCCCCAAACGCTGGAACACGTCATTATATGGCAGTTGTAAGTTAGAAACACGTTCATTTAGTTTTTTGTCGACCGGAAGACGTCAATGGAATACGTCTACATACGTCAATGTGCGTTGGGACTACGTAAAGAATTGGTTCAAAGCACGTCAAACATAAGTTAGAAATAAGTTTCGCGTAAAAAAGACATTACCGCGACGTGTTTCGACTTATGAGTAGCTTACAAGTAGCCTTTGTCGACGTGTGTAAGCGTCCGCATATCGTGTGTACAACTTATTCCCATCGCATGCGGAACGTGTCATACGCCAAGTACGTCGTAAAATTTTGAACATGTTTAAAATTACTTGACGTACTCCACTTACTACGACGTATGATAGCGTACTTATGCGTTCTATTCACGTATACCAAACTTACCCATACCATATTCGACGTGCGCCAGCGTTTTAGACACATTTTTCTTAGGTCGCATACGCTGGCAAGATCGCCAAGGTTGACTGCGATGTTGACACTTCCATTTCTGCGGCGGTTATGATTTGAATCGTTGTGCGTCAGCCTTTTAATAGGCTACGTCATCATCGTCGGCGATACGTGCAGCGCGCTATGCATAAGTTAGACTATCGTTGGGCATAGGTTGTGTAGGCCGACAACAGGTTCAGCATCGTTGGTATAAGTTAGCTATAACACAACGAAACGTTCTGTGTCCGTTACTAATACGTTATACATAGACCAAGTCGTTATGAATACGTCCGAATCTTTTAAAAAAAACATCAAAGTTCAACGTAAGCCAGCGTTTTACATACATTTTAATACGTTGCCATCGCTGGCTAAAACGTCAAGGTATGACTGGGCCTTTACGAGAGCGAAGGAACGGGATGTGTGGTTGTTTGAAAGTTTTTGGTTTTTTTTTGCACGTACGGCCACGTGAGATGGAGGAACAGCCTGTGTGGTTGTTGTTCTTGGCACGCGGTTTGAAAGTTTTTTTTATTTTTTGCATGTACGGCCACGCACGTACGGGCACGCACTAGTAAACATAATCACAGCAGTTAAACATCATAGTTTAAATCAATTTCTTTCAATTTCAGTTTTAATTAGTCTGATTCACATGGGGGGAGGGGATTTAGGCGTCTTTTTTTAAAAGATCAGACAGATCACAGAAAGGAGAAGAAACAGAGGAGAGGCATCACAGAAAAGGGGAGGAGGGGGGATGTTTAAAACTCATATCAAAGGGGATGTGTCATGAAAAATAAATAATTTTTACATGTTAATTTGCATCATATTGTGAATCTTTTATTTATTTATTTTCAAGTTTTTTTTACAATAGATTAATGTTTGAATTAAACCAATGTATTTACTCGCGTTCATAAAAAAACACAAAAAAAAATTGTAATGCCAACATGGTGATGGATATTACAAGCACATTCTGAGAGAGCAAAAAGGTGCTCTGTGACTGCAGCATGAAGGAAATCGCTTGGATATGCATTTCACTGAATGAGAGAGTGTGCCATTGACATTTCATGCTTGGATATGCATTTTAATGGAGGAAACACCAAGATAAAGACAATAAAAATATTAATGACTTATCAGGTCGCTTTATTTAACTTCTAGCTTGTAGTCTTACTCTGAATCCACAGTTGGACTGACAGTCAAGAAGAGCAAGCAGTTTAGCCAGACCAGAAGTTTTCAGCATCTATTCCGCACAATAGTTTCAGCAATTTATTGTTCGATTGGAAGTGTTTTTTGGAAGGCAGTGTACACAACATCTCACAGGTGCTCACTTTTTCAATGGTATGAAAACCCACATGCTAAGCAGTCATGCTGGGTGGGATAAGATGGCCAAAGTGCATCTTCAGAAATGTTCAGTACTGAGCTTGTCAGAAATGAAACACCATTACGCCAACATACTCTTCCTCGTTTCTACTTTACCACAATATAGTGTGCACTTCAAAGATCCTACTGTATTGCTGTTTGAAAAGAGTAGGTATCAGAAATGGGTACCAGTGAATGAGAGTACTGTAAGAGAGAATACAGTACTGGACTGTACATCAAATTGCCATCGCTCTATAATTTATCTCTTTTGATTTGATCAAATTAGCAATGTTTTGCCGGTCACTCACTCAAAGTAGACACATTTTTTGAGTGGAGAACAACTACTGGCATCCAAAAGATTAATCAGAATGGAGAAAGAAACAAATCAAAGAAACAAATTAATCAAATCAGAATGGTACAGCACTTCATTCACCCTCATAATCAGTGACAATGGGAATACCAAACATTGAGAGTGCATGTGCCTGTGTCAATAAGTGGCACCTTGTCAATGGGGTAACCTCAATCTGTGTCACTTCTTCTACAAAAACATAAAAGTGGAAATTGTGCCAGAAGCCATTTGGCAGGAGAAGAAAAACTTAGATAACATCGTTACTTGTGGTATCACATTTAATTCAATGTGAATGGTTTCATTATATATTAATTTCAACATTAAAAAAGGGAAAAATCATATTACATACATCATAATGGTAAACACCTCACTTTTTTATACCTTGTGTTTTATTTCCAAATTTAAATAGGCGGTTGATCGACTTAAATCTGCTATCCTTATTTTAGAGAGTTGAAAATGTCAATTGTATTTTTATGTATGACTTTCATAAAGGGATTTGGTAGTGCTCAAGGATGTCCTCGACAAATAGACAAACTCTGGTGACTGAAGAATTCTCCAAGACATATTGGAGAATTATTATATATTCCTTTACTCAGAAAGATAATCCCCCTTGTATTCCTTTCGTTTTGTGCTGCATATTTCTATTGCTTCGTGAATCCAATGGGATGTTAAGAGTACAAATGATGTTGTTGGCCTCTGCAAATTTAGAATCCTGTTTCACTTTGCTTCCTGGTACCCTAACATACAGCTCTGAAAAAAAATAAGAGACCACTCCAAAAAAATTTAAATCAGCATCTTTACATGTATGGCAGCCATTCCATTCCAGTGTCTGTTGAATTCAACACAGGCACACCTCATTCTACTTAGTGAGGTACTGATAAGGTGATCACCTGAACCGAATCTTATTTAACAAGGAAAAGTATAAAAACCACTGCTGTGGTCATCACTATCCTCTTGCAATAGGACCAGCTGGATGGCAAAAACAGTGCTAGTAGTACCTCAAAAGTAATTGGAATCAAAAAAATAACTATTGACCATGCCAAAAGAGATGAAAAGAAAAGTTTTGAGTGAGGAAAATAAGGGTTCAATTCTGGCTTTACTGGCAGAGGGATACAGTGAGCGTCACGTTGCTTCCATCCTTAAAATTTCAAAGACGGCGGTTCATAAGAACAAGGTCAAGCAGCAGACATTGGGGACAACAAAGCTACAGACTGGCAGAGGGCGAAAACGACTTTCCACTGATGGGGATGACCGCCAACTCATTCGAATGTCACTCAACAACCGTAGGATGACATCAAGTGACCTACAAAAAAGAATGACAAACGGCAGCTGGGGTGAAGTGCACGGAACAGACGGTTTGAAACGGCTCCTAGAGGCAGGGCTGAAGTCGTGCAAAGCTAGAAAAAAGCCCTTCATCAATGAGAAGCAAGAAGAGCCAGGCTGAGGTTTGCAAAAGACCATAAGGATTGGACCGCAGAGGACTGGAGTAAGGTCATCTTCTCTGATTAGTCCAATTTTCAGCTTTGCCCAACAACTGGTCGTCTAATGGTTAGACGGAGACCTGGAGAGGTCTACAAGCCACAGTGTCTCGCACCCACTGTGAAATTTGGTGGAGGATCGGTGATGATCTGGGGTGCTTCAGCAAGACTGGAATCGGGCAGATTTGTCTTTGTGAAGGACTCATGAATCAAGCCACATACAAGGTTGTCCTGGAAGAACACTTGCTTCTTCTGCTCTGACAATGTTCCCCAACTCTGAGGATTGGTTTTTCCAGCAGGGCAATGCTCCATGTCACACAGCCAGGTCAATCAAGGTGTGGATGGAGGACCATCAAATCAAGACCCTGTCATGGCCAGCCCAATCTCCAGACCTGAACCCCATTGAAAACCTCTAGAATGTGATCAAGAGGAAGATGGATGGTCACAAGCCATCAAACAAAGCCGAGCTGCTTGAATTTTTGCGCCAGGAGTGGCATAAAGTCACCCAACAGCAATGTGAAAGACTGGTGGCGAGCATGCCAAGACGCATGAAAGCTGTGATTGAAAATCAGGGTTATTCCACAAAATATTGATTTCTGAACTCTTCCTAAGTTAAAACATTAGTATTTGTTGTTTAAAAATGAATATGAAGTTGTTTTGTTTGTATTATTTGAGGTCTGAAAACACTGAATCTTTGTTGTTATTTTGACCAGTTGTCATTTTCTGCAAATAAATGCTCTAAATGACAATATTTTATTTGGAATTTGGGTGAAATGTCAGTAGTTTATAGAATAAAACAAAAATGTTTCATACTCAACAAACATACCTATAAATAGTAAAAAAAAATAGTAATATGTATATATAAATCACATACATACACACACATATATATGTATAAATATATATATATAGAAATAATATATATATATATAATATATATATATATATATATATATTATATAAATACATACGTACATACACACATATATAAATACATACATACATACACACATATATATATATACATACATACATACACACATATATATATATATATATACATACATAACACATATAATATATATATAATATTATATTATATATACATATACATATATAATACATATATATATACATACATATATATATATATATATATATATAAATACATACATACATCCATACAACAATATTATACTATAATACATACACACACAATTATAATATATATATATATATATATATATATATATATATATACACATATACGTACATACATATGTTGCGGTTCTCGGAACCACATGCATACAACAGATAGGTGTCCCAAGACAGTTATTCCATTATTATACGTGTAGATAGTCCCTTTCCTTTTGTTTAGCGGGACAACAAAGGGAGTGCGTTGCGATGATCTAATAGTTAGGGTTGCTTCCATCATTTTCTCCTTCATTTCGTCATCACTCTTCTTTTCATCTGATTTAATTATTCCTCAGGTAAATCAGCCACGTGCGCGCCGTGGTGAGGAAACTGCTGCACAGAGATCCGCGTTCCGGGCGAGCCCTAAACCCGGCATGTGTGCTTCGCCAGTGCGGGGTTGTCGACTCAAGCTTCCGATGGTCTGGGGAGGATTGCCAGTTGCATTAAAAAGGCATGCGAATACATACCTCTTAAGAGGCTGCACGAATGGCGTTTTTCACAACCCAGGAAACACAGCCAGCACGACGCCCACGCTGCACGAAACGCGTACGGAGGCCGATAAAGACGACTCCACGCCATGTTTGGCGGATTCGAGTGTGCGGAGTAGAAGCGGCTTGTTCCTTTTTAGCTCGCCTGTTCAAAGAACAGAGAGCTTATAGCGATACCCCGGCATGAGCGTCAGCGTCAGCGTGAGCGTGAGCATCAGCGTGAAAATGTTTAATTTTTTGATGCAAGTTATTTTCAACCTCCGCCATCGAAGATCGGAGGTTACTGTTTTCACCCCTTTCTGTTTGTTGTTTGTTTGTTTGTGAACAGTATTACGGAAAAAACTCCTCGACGGATTTCGACGAAACTTGTGGGGGGTTAGGTATGGTCCAAGGATCATGCCATTAGATTTTGGACTTGGTCCCCCCCCCCCCCCCAAAAAAAAAAATTGTTAGAGAATTTTTTTTTTTGCATTTCTACATGTTTTAAGTGATTTCCAACCCCCCCCCCCCCAAAAAAAAAATTGTTAGAGAAAAAAAATTGTAAGAGAAAAAAAATTTTTGCAACTTTTTTTCAACAAAATTTCGATTTCTTTTTTTTTTTGCATTTCTACATGTTTTAAGTGATTTCCAACCCCCCCCCCCAAAAAAATGTTGGAGAAAAGAACTATAACTCTGTCAGCACTGTTGACATAATATTAATGAATAAGATATAAGGTTCATTGAGTGACCCAGCAGTATTGGCGGCAGAGGTTTTGCACTCTCCCGAGTGCTCCCCCTCTAGTTTCCTTTCTAATGTTTTTATCTACCACACTATTTTTTATACGCCCAATATATATATATATATATATATATCGGGGCGTATTATGTGTACGGTCGTCCGTCCGTCTGTCTGTCTGTCTGTCCGTCCGTTCCTGTCCGCACTCTAACTCCCAAAGTTTTCAACTTTCACGTTTCATAATTTGGTACATAGGTACAGACTGTGGAGCCGTTGTGTCACGGCATACCTTCGTCATCTAAAGTGGTTGCCATGGCAACCGGGATGCTGTTTTCCATCCGTTCCTGTCCGCACTCTAACTCCCAAAGTTTTCAACTTTCACGTTTCATATTTGGTACATAGGTACAGACTGTGGAGACGTGTGTGTCGCAACATACGTTCGTCATCTAAAGTGGTTGCCATGGCAACAGGATGCTGTTTCCGTCCGTTCCTGTCCCCACTCTAACTCCCAAAGTTTTCAACTTTCACCTTTCATATTGGTACATAGGTACAGACTGTGGAGACGGTGTGTCGTGACATACGTTCGTCATCTAAAGTGGTTGCCATGGCAACCAGGATGCTGTTTTCCTCCGTTCCTCTCCGCACTCTAACTCCCAAAGTTTTCAATTTCACGTTTCATATTTGGTACATAGGTACAGACTGTGGAGACGGTGTCTGTCATACATACGTTCGTCATCTAAAGTGGTTGCCATGGCAACCAGGATGCTGTTTTCCATGTAGTAGCACAATTTTGTATATACCTTCTTGTTAGGGCGTATATTGTGCTCACTTGCGCTCTTGTTACTGATTACAATATACAAATACATATATTGCTTTATAATTATACTTCACTGCAATGCTTTATGAAAAAAATATTAATTATTAGACTCGTCTTTTAAAAACGATAAATGTATAAACAGGCGAGCATTGGGTGGCTTTGACACCAACTCTGGTTAACCTCAATATCCGACACGTATTGGTGTTCGCCCCGCGCACATGCTAGCGGAGTCGTGTGAACGCGAGCGCAGGCCACGTGCGTAATGGCGGAACTGCGCGCACTGTATGGAATGTGCTCGAAAGCAGACACATACGCCGCTCGTGAAACGTGCATGGATTTATCCATGGCGATGTACCTTCGGCCCTCGCTGGCAGCAGCGGATTCTCCACGGATGTGAACGTCTTGTCTTCTCTTCTCTATGGCCAGCGAAGCTGCGATCGAGCCGAGGAATATACAGTGCAGGCCACGTTGGCGCGCGCGAAGCGAGCGCGTTGATAGACGCTGGGCGAATGCCCGAGCGGGCATGCGGGACCCTCGACCGGTCGCCCGGGGGTTTTTGCAGGACGATTCGCGTGCCAATTTCGGTGTGGGCGATTTGTGTCATGTCGTGGGTCGGAGCGAAATATGTTCACTGTCTGGGATGGCCTTGCCGGAAACGAAGTGAGGCGGTTTCCGGCCAAAGTTGGCGGGCCACGTGAGGGGTGGGCCAATCGGAGCGCCCGATTCAGGTGATGACGTTTTGATTTGGGGTGGCCCCTCCCCCGAGCTGCGAGTCCTATAAAGGCCGGAGCAGTCTCTCTCTTGCCGCTCTTGCCTCTTGCTCTTTCTCCACCTCGCCTCGTACACCGCCACGACCCGCCTCCTGCTGCCTGGACTCCGCCTTCTCGTCTCCGCCCACACGACGTCGCCGACCCCACCACCTGCCTGGTCCCGCCTACCACTCCACCCTCGCTCTCTGGACTCCGCCCTTCTCGACTCAAGCTCCTCCTTTCACGAACACAGTCTCCACACATGCAGCTGAAGCTAGAGACAACGCGCCCACTGTCGGGTACCGCACCACAGAGCATCACCCCCCCCCCGCCCCGAAACGTCTTGGTGGCGCGTCGTGCTATCAGGCGCAAAGGACCGAGATCATAGCCTTAACTCCCCTCCCTTCCTGGTTGCAAACCCCCTCATCGGATTTCTGTGCGTGTGTGTTGTGCTGGTGTCTGTCTGCTTAAGTAAGACTGCAGAAGATCGTTATCATTATTATTGTTATTAATTTCGCGCTAATCTGCTCTGTGTCCTTTTGTAAGTTGCCTATTAATGCTATAGACGAGCGTTGTGTGTCTATAGTCTTTTTTTTATGTTTTTTGTTTTTTTATGTTTGTTTATTATTTGTATATATATATATATATAATATATATATATATATATATATATATACACAGGGGGCTGCAAAAGTAGGTATACAGTAATGAATAAAAGTACAGTCCTTACTGTATACCTACTTTTGCAGCCCCCTATATATACATATAGATGTACATATATATTTGTATATATATATATATATTTATATGTATATATATATATATATAGGTATAAATATATATTATACGAGGTCCGTCTAAAAAGTAACGGACTGACCTGCTGTGTGCTCCATTTATACAACTTGAATGAACGGGTTGCGTCACAGTCTTTCGCAACATTCCAGCAATATATATGATTGGTGATGGTTGACTGCACTCATTGCGTGATTTTTTACAGGTCGTGCTTTACACGTTGTCTCGTCTGAGTTGTCACGCTATGAGTCGTGAGTGGAGAGCCAATCTGAAGTTTCTTGCCAAGCTTGGCAAAACACCTTCTGAATCCTTCGCATTGCTGCAGCAAGTCTACGGGGAAGAAACAATGTCACGTACACATGCATTTGAATGGCACAAGAGTTCAAAGAGGGACGGAGGAGGTTGAAGACGATCCACGGTCTGGAAGACCTTCAACAACAGAACGGCGGACAACATCGAGCATGTGAAGCAGATGGTGCGCGCAGATCGTCGACTCACGGTGCGGATGATTGCCGAGGAACTTTCCATCAACAAGAACACTGTCTGGAGCATCATCACTGAAAATCTCGAAATGCGCAAGGTGTGCGCAAAGATGGTCCCCAAGCTGTTTTGGGATTATCAGAAACAGCAAAGAGTCACTGTCTGTCAAGATATTATCGAGCGCCTCGAGGACGATCCAGACCTGCTCAGGAGAGTCATTACTGGCAATGAATCGTGGATATCAAATACGATCCTGAGAACAAACGGCAGAGTCGTCAATGCAAAAGTCCGGCATCACCAAAACCAAAGAAAGCAAGGATGTCGAAGTCGAATGTCAAGGTGATGCTCATCGCATTTTTTGACATCAGGGGCATCGTCCACTTGAGTTTCTACCACAGGGTCAAACAGTGAATCAATAAATGTACAAGGAGATCCTCCGCGCCTCATGAGATCAGTCCGGGACAAGAGGAGGATCTGTGGAGGAACAATGCCTGGATGCTCCACCATGACGACGCCCCTGCTCACAGTGCCCTGACATCTGACAGTTTCTGGCAGAGAGGAACGTGCCAACTCTGGAGCAACCCCCGTATTCGCCAGACTTGGCCCCTTGTGATTTTTTCCTATTCCCAAGCTCAAGAGGGTGATCAAGGGGACCCGATTTCCTGATGTGGGGGCCATCAAAAGGGCCGTGACGACGGAGCTCTGGAGAATTCCAGAAGAAGCCTTCGGGGGTGCATCGAAGCGTGGAAGAGAGGATGGACAAGTGTTGAGACTGGAGGAAACTATTTTGAAGGGACAAGCTGTGATTTCAATATATTTTTTGGAATAAAATTTCTGTGAAGTCAGTCCCGTTACTTTTTAGATGGACCTTATATATATATATATATATATATAATAATATATATACATATATATAATATACATTATTATATATAATCTTTTATAACATAATATATAATATACAATATATTATGTATATATTGTACATATAGTTGTATTTTCTGTCTGTCTGTCTATCCACCGATACAATCGGACCCACCGGTAGTAACCCCATCATTTTGCATGCTCTTGGAACTCTAAATTCCTTCCACACAAGGTGCGTGTACCTCTGTTAGCATGTTATGAGACATCAAAAAATATACGTTTTGTTCTGTACACTCTGAATTTAAGACTCTTGCTGTGACATACAGTAGTGTATGTAGGACATGATGAATAAAGAGTTACATCAACCATTCCACCAAAATCTTAAAAACTAAAATTATAAATCAACCATCAGAAAATATTTTTCCAATTGAGCTTTTGCATGACATTTTGATTCCGGTCTGATTATTCATTTTCCCCTTCTCTTTATCATTTTTATCTCTTTATAACCTGTAGCTGAACAGGCTGTGTCGCCGAAGGTTGACAGACTCGAGCACCGTCGGTACAGCAGCCGGTGCAGCGCCGCAACTGGACACAGACTGGTCGTACGCTAGCGCCTGGAGCGAGCTGCACTTCCCCAGCAACTCCAACCATAGTCTCCACTGGGCGACAATAACTTCTTGCCAGCACCTCCTCAAAGGGCAACACTGCCACATAAAGAAGGATAAACAGACATGCTTTGGTAAACTACAACACACAAACTATGAGCCGAAATTCGATAAGCAGGTAAACAGAAATTGATGGGATCCATGCTGCATAGACATCTTGCCTAACAAAGCAACAAGATAATTAACAAATATTACGAATGTTCTATTCAAGTCTTGTATTACAGCATTGCAAATGAGACAATTGTTGCAACCTTTAAAATCTGCATGTAAAATGAAAACTTCCAAGGCTGCCAACTACACTTGTTTTGATGACAAAAATAATCAGCTGCATCGTTGATACAAATGTACTCCAGAAGCTCATTCCTAGAAACTATCTGAAAACAAACAACAAAATAAAATACAAAGAAAGACCATTGAATAGTTTGCGAAGTTTGAGCCTGGTACTCGGATACAAATTGAAGACTGTAAGGCCATGACATCATACAGAAGATGACATAATAACTGCACCGAGACAAATTCATTGAAAGGGATACTTTGTTTAACTTGAGATTTTGGACAGAGGAAATTGTTGGACTTTCTCCTGTCCAAAATCTAATCCTAGCCATACCTACCTGTCATATCCCTGATGGGTTGAACAAAAAACAGCCTGTTGCACTTCACAAACATATTGCATACCTATTTGTGAGTCTCAATAAGGCTGTTATTTTTGCTGTTATTATCATGGCTGTGGAAATGTGTGACTCAGCTCGTCACTAGGAAGATAGATGTCAGTGTTGGGACATCTGCCAGTTTATGATAATTACAGTGTGAGAGCGCAAGCGTGATACGGTATATCAACAAGAGACATAATGGACCAAGTTCCAGACCAAGACATGTTGTAATCAAGATACTGTTTAGCAAGTGGTGAAAGACCTGTAAAGAATAGGCCATTATGGTTACTCCATGGCAAATTGGTATTATTGCAAAAAACTTACTTTAGGACCATTCTGCTGGTTTAGATGATGCCAAGGTTAAGTTTCAGGCCAGGTAAGTTTATACAAATACCCAAACGATCTAAGAGGACTTTTTTCCAACAGGGGGGCTGTCTGCAAACCTCAATCAAATGGTACACCAAATACTGCATTGGAGTCATCAGAAGGAACCTGAAGAAGCAAAAAGCAAAGATGGAGTCATCAGGTGGAACCTGGATAGGATTCGGGTTTCAGCCGCACCCTCAAACCCATCCAGGTGCAGCCAAGAGAACCTTACAGAAAACTTTCTGCAATAATTCACTTCTCCTAAAGACAGATAGATAAAGAAAAAGAGAAATAAAGAAAAAGCAAGAATTAGAATTAATAAAGAGAAATGTGAAAAAGTAGAAATAAATGTGAAAAGAACAAAGAACAAAGATGTCGGGAAGATCCTGGATAGATAGATTTCAGCAGAAACTCCCCAGGCTCAAAAGCAGCAAACAGGTACAAGTTACCAGAGGGTTATCAGCGGGGAAGCACAGTCCACACAGCATCAGGATATGGTACAAACATAATCAAATGGAACAAACACTGCATTGGAGTCATCAAAGGGAACCCGAAGAAGCAAAGAGCAAAGGGATCAAACACAAAAAGTGGGTCCACAAAGACAATTGTAAAAAGAGAAACAAAATCTTTTCTTTTTTTTTTCTTGGGTACAAATTTTCATTTAACATAAAAAATTTCTTTTAACCTAAAAACACCCGAAATGTACAAGTAGTGGACAAAAAAAATCATGGAAACAGCAATGTAAAGTCACTTAATAGGGCATTGGGCCACCACGTGCGACTAGTATGCACCATGGCATAGAGTCCACCAGTGTCTGGAATTCTGCAGGATGGATGCGACACCATTCTTCCACGAGAAAGTCAATCAACTCACACCTGTTTCATGAAGGTGGAAAATGCTGTCTCAGGCATTGTTTCAGAATATCCCTTTCATGCTCAATTGTGTTCAGATCTGGTGACTGAGAAGGCCATGATGTATGGATACCATTATGCTCATCGAAGCATTGGGTGACTACACATGCTCTGTGGATGGGGGCATTGTCATCCTGGAAGCCATCCTACAACATGGGGTGAAGATGATCACTCAGTACCATTAAGTAGCGATTGGCATTGACCTTACCTTCTAAGGGAATGATAGCAGCCAAACCATTCTCGGAAAATGTGCCCCACAACTTTATAGAACCACCAGGACCGTTCACTGTTGGAACCAAGCACTCAAGGTTTCAGAATGCTTTTGGAAGGCGCCACACGTGCACTCATCCATTTGGCGAGAACATGGTGAAGGATGATTCATCTGACCATGTCACATTTCAGCACTGCTCGGTAATCCATTGCCTGTGTGCTTTGCACCACTGGACTCACAAACATGCATTGCCAGGTGTGATGAGCGGTTTGTGCACTGCAATGCAACTATGGTATCCCGCTCTGTGGAGTTCTCAGTGGACCGTTTTTTTTTATGAAACTGGCTGCTTGCGCCCCAGGTTGAGATTTACAGTCAACAGTTGCTTGCCTGCTTGATCTTGCACTTCAAATTAATGCAGACATATCACGATCCTGGAGTATGTGCTTCCACACACTGCTGCCCTTTGCTGATGATGTCTTTCCTTCAGAGTCCAATGCCAACATCACAATAGACACCATTGCTCATGAAACATAAGCAAGTAGAGCTGTCTTTGTCACTGAAGCTCCTGTCAAATGTGGCCCAACAATCCCCCCTCTTTCGAAGTCACTAAGGTCTCCTTTTGCAGCCATGCTAGCCATAATTATAGGCAACCAGGCCAGTGCAGCATTTTTATACATGACCATAAGCATGCTGGGATGTTATTTGCTTAATTAACACATGGGCCACATCTGTATGGAAGCCATTGCTTTCAATGTACTTGGTGTCCCTGTTTACCCAGGTGCTTCTATTTTATTGTCCACTACCTGTATATTTCTTAATTACAGTTCGCCTTCTGAGAGGAAAAGAGCTAATATTACCGCTCTGCATAAAAAGGTGCAAAAACAGATCCTTGCAACGATAGACCAATCAGCCTTCTTCCAATAATCAGCAAGGTTATGGAATCAATCATCGCTTCCGACATTAAATCCTTCCTCTTCTCCAATGGCCTGATTTCCAATCATTAATTTGGATTCAGACCAGGTCACTCTACCCTGGATATGCTGCTTCTGCTCTCCCAACAAGGGATGGAGATCCTCAATGCCAGACATGAAATCAGAGCCATCTCCCTGGACATATTGCGTGCTTTCAATACGGTCTGGCACCCTGCCCTGCTCACCAAACTCTCTTCCTTTGGTATCCAAGGCAATCTCCACTCTTGGCTCGCAGACTTCCTCTCCTGTCGCAGTCAATGTGTGGCCCTTAATGGACTTCTCTCATCCCCTCTTACTGTCCAGGCTGGAGTTCCTCAAGGTGGTGTTCTGGGCCCAGTGCCTTTTCTAGTTTTCATCAATGATCTTTCCGACTCTCTGGAAAATCGTCTTTATCTCTTTGCTGATGACTCCACCCTCTGCCATACCATCTGTCATCCCTCAGATCAGCAAGCAGCAGCCTCTTCACTCTCTGCAGATCTGGATAAAATCACAAGCTGGTCCAACATGTGGAACATGTCTTTCAATCCTGATAAATCTCACACTCTCACTATGTCTCTCCGAAAGGACTGTCTGGAACCCCCCCCCCAAATCCACTTTCCCACCAATCTTCTTGAAGAAGTCCTTTCATTCAAACTTTTGGGCCTCACTATCTGCCATGATCTTTACTGGGAAAGCCACATTTCCAAGCTGTCCTCCAAAGCCAGTCGCCGATTGGGCATCCTCCGTCGTGCAAAATCGTTCCTCGGCCCACCTGAGCTCCTGACCACATACAAAGCTTTCAACCACAGCCTGATGGAGGACTGCTCTCTCCCCTCTGAGCTGGTGCTCCTGCCTCTCACCTTTCTCAGCTTCACACAGTGGAAACCGAGGCATTTAAGATCATTGGTATCTCCCGCGATGAAGTTGAGTCTTTGGGTCTCTCACTCTCTCGCCGCAGGCAGGTCGGTGGTCATTCTGTCTTCTACCGTCTCCTCTTCGGCCTCACCCCCCCACCCCTTCTCTCTCTGCTATCTCTCCCACCCATATTTCCACAGGGCGCTCAAGGTCCACCAGCAACCCCACTTCTGGTTAAACTACAACATCAAGAATCACTGCTCACCTTCATTCTTTCATTCCTCTTTTTTCCCACCTTTGGAACAAACTCCCACACACTCTTCAATCCCACTCTTCCCTCCAGGTCTTCAAAATAGATGTTCACCACCTTCTCTTATCTTCCCCCATCCAAAACCATGATCTTTTCTACCCCTGTTAATCCACCCCAAACCCACCTCCTTCATATTCCCTGCTTTCCTTCCTGAAAGAACCTGTAGTGTCCATGTTGTTTACCCCGTGTACCCTGACCCATCCCTCCCCCTGCCAAAGATCTCCTCATGTATCTATTCCGCCCTGTTTTGTGCTTCCCTCTCCCATCATACGTTCATACATTTTATGGGGCTATTGTAACTTCTGAGAGGTATGCACACTCCACTTTGAGCTGTCTACTTTGGGTTTGAATCTTGACACAGCTATAAAGCATCATCATGCTGTTTCACACTCAGGGTGAGACATCACCGTGTTCACCAACCATCAGAAAGCCGTTGAGGCAGAGAAGTCGCCCGCCATCAAGCGGGGCATTGGTGGACGTGATAATCCCCATGGTGCCTTACGGAAGGAGTCGGCAAGTTATCGCTGGCACCTCGGCTAAATTCCAATTTCCTACCAGTCGGATGTTAGGCCTGGCTATCTGGTTATGTAAAGAGTTGAGCAAGACCCGTTTCCCCAGACCGACCCCATAAGAAGGTGGGAATCATTGGGGCAGGTATAAGAAAAAAAGGGAGACAATGATAATAGCAACAATGACAATAAGAAAACAAGACATTGCATGAGCATTTTAGATTTTGGTAAACAACCAAATATTAAACTTTGTATTACCAGTTATAACACTGGAGTGACACATGCATAGTGTAGTAGGAAACAGTCGAAAGAGAAAGGGGGGAGATAAGTGTTGTGAGGAACATATGAGCGTGCCTCATCGCCTTTCAGGGGCCTCAGAAATCGTTTCGTCGTCTGGTCGAGGAGGAAGGTGGGCGATCGTTGTGAACGGACCTGGTGCAAGAGAGGAACGGTCGGCAGATTCGCTCATGAAAAGAAGCTGCACGGCAGTTTCTGAGCCCTGGCGTTGAATACCACCATACGAATACCTCGCGTACGTTTCCCACCCAGAGAGCGGCTCGGCGCCATTTTGGGTGCGGCTTCCCATGCAATTTCGACGATATATCACTTCTGTACCCGAAGCTAAGTGCCAGAATAAAGATGGGACTTTTCTTTTGTATTATGTTTTCCCCTTGTCCGATTTTGTCACTGTGTGTGGAGGCGCCTCAAATAGGAATTTTGGTTATCTCACGTTTCATTATTTCCATTATAAATATTTGATTTTATGCTCATAAACCCCTATTTATTAAAGATTGCTCGTGTGTCTCTTCGTTGTGGGTTCAAATATAAACCCTTGTCCTCCATCCTGGTGAACGCGTATGGAACGTGCTTTGCCACCCACGTCCCACGCGCGCTATAATCTCCAAGGGTGACATGTTAGCCTCCAAGGTAGAACTGGTCGGCTATCCATCCAGGTCGGTGTTAACCACCCGTCCACAACAATTGGGTCGGGGTAATTGGCTTAACCCCCCTGGACATGACAATAAATATATATAATTATTATATAATAATTATATATATATATATATATATATATATATATATATACATATACATATACATACATCTCTTTTTGAGATATCGTGCTATACTTTTTGGCCCTATCCCTCAATTGTGAAGAATCACTTTAAAGTTCTAGTAGATCCGGACGCGGATCTTCACCAAAATATAATCAAATAGTCTTTGTCACACACCAAACCTGTCAACAAGTTTCATCAAAATCCATCCACAATTTTTTGAGATATCCTGATAATACTAATAGACAAACAGACAGACAGAGGGGAAACATCACCTCTGTCCACCTTCACTGCTTTTCAAGTCAAAACCTAACTTCCCCAAAAAATTACCTGCCCCCCCCCCCCCCCAATCCCATTTTCCAAGAAAAATATTACCTCCTTTCCCCAAACAAGAAATATCATTCAAAACATTAAATACAATAAAGGAAAGTCATTGCAAGTAAAACCACGATAAAATCTGCTACAGACTTGAACATTGGCTTTAAAATGATATTTAGTTGTTTCTGAGATGATGCCATCAAAGGCCCAAAAACCACACCCAGCCACACCTTTTTGTCTGGCATCCACCAAGAACGATGTTCTGAGGTGAACCCATTGCACAAAAACATGTCAAACTAAAGTTTCCAGGACCGGGGCCAGATCTTTTTCCAGAGCCCTTTTCTAAATTGGCTTCTGGACGAACCTGGTGAGCCTGCAAAGATGGGATATTGCTCATTTTGTCCGTGGTGTCGGGAGAAGAGCGATGATGGGTATTTCTGCTTGTTGAGTAATATATAAACCGGGTTATCAATTATTACATAATCCCTCCGTTATAAACTGTAAATTGAAAGGAAAATCACACCCTACCGAGCTGAAGTGATCATGTGACCAGCGTTTTCATCTTCAATAACACTTCTACCTTATTCCTCTGAATCACTCGCATAAGACTCGAAACGATATGGCTCCACAATTTCGACAAAAGCATTTCCAACACAAATTTTGTCTCCAATAGTTTCTTCAAAATCCCACTGATCAGTTTCAACATTCTGAGAACCTTCAGAGTCTCTAATGATGGTGGAATCAGTATCGGAATCCAAGCTCAATATGCACTGTTTCTCTCTGTAAAGCCACCTTTTGGATCAATATACTGTTACGAATTTGGAATTCAATCACACACAACACACAGGTTCCCTTAGTCAGCTATGTCGATAAGTGCATGTTCCCTAGATAGCACCTTCCATTGTTTAAATGTTTTGAAATCGATTAGATGTGCTCGGATCAATTTAATAGTTAGGGAAAGAAACAATGGAGACGTTCCTCCCCTCTTCTGCGAAGAGGAAGAAGAACCCTGCGGTGACGTCAACAACTTCCTCCCACCCGTGGTTGAGCGGGGGTGGATCACGAGGCATGAGTCACGCCGGGTGGCGGGGAGGGGTGCAAAGGATAAAGAGGACATCTTTTCTTTGTTGAGAGAATCCCAGAGAATCCAAAAAGAGTTGGTGGAAAGAGTTCGTGGAAGTCCCGTGAGAAGAATCCCAAAAGAGCTCGTGGGAGTCCCGTGCAGAGTTCGTGTGCTGAGTCCGTGGGAGGAGTAAGCTTTTTGCTTCGGCAGTTAGGGGAGTCGGGAGAACCCAGAAGCCAAGGAGCTGCGTGGAAGTCCGGGCGTCGAGAAGGAGACGCGAGCTGGAGGCGCAGCCTTGCCTACTGTGTCGCGCAAACTGCGCGTTCGTGTGGAGAGTGCCGGAGAGAGCTCGCCTGCCACACGGAAGGCCCGAGCTCGACCGCGGCTACGCTAGCTGCTGTGGGAAGGAGCATCGTGGGTCGCCCCAGCCAGACATCACGAGGGTGCAGGTAACCTGCAACGGTCTCGTGGGACTCGTTCGGTCTGCCAAGTCCCACGCCATAAAGACCCAAGAGGTCCAGTCTGACCCCATTGCCTTTGATGGGGTCTTTTTCCTGCTTTTCTTTCGAATGAATGTTTGTGCGCCGAGTCCCGTAAGTAAAACTGTGTAAGTGACTGTACATTAATAATTGCTTATAGACGGTTGTAGTTCTTTTGTTGCTGTTTAATTGCATACATGTTTCATTATTATAAATGTCCTTGTGTTAATGTAAACCTGCTCGCTTCGTCCATTCCCTCATTGACTGAACATTTCGTGTGTTGGGAGTTAGAAAGCCGTTGGTTTGCCGTAATAGGGGACATTGGACGACGGTTCTCGGCGATTACGCCGCTCGGAATCGCGCACGGACAAGCTCGCCTCGGCGGTTTGTTCCGTACGAGATCCGTCGAGGGTGGAATACCCCGGTAGTTGGATCACGTGGGTATTTAGGTACATTGAAGATTGGCAATCAACCCTACCCCACGTGATCTGCCGATTGGCGTATTTCGGTTCTTGTACAAGGACCCGTCGCTCGGATTATCGGCGGCGATCTCTATTCGGGCGATCGGTTCGGGCCGACTCGACTTGCGGCTCCGTTCAGAGCGGTCGGTTGGCGGCCGACACCCGGCCAGTAACAATACCATAGCTTCAAGATGTGACATCACTTGCAAAATCGAAAATCGACACTCAAGGGCTTTTTTCGACACTTCGTGGTTGGGAAAAAAATTTCGACTTTTGTTTTTCTATTCAAATTAGACTGATTAATGATTTTCAATAGTTTTCAGGAAAAAAAATTGCATTTGAGTTCCTCTTTAAGTAGTGTTGTAGTTGAGTCCACCTGGTTCAAGTCCAAGTTCTTGGCATTCTGAGTCAGTCCGAGTTTTGTGCTGAAAATGTATTCTAAAGTAGTAAGAAAAAGAAAGAGTGAATTTAATTGTGCTGATGTATTATACAAATGAAGACAATAAAATATCAAAACCGACTAACAGTGTAACTTGTTATTTGCATCGATTATATTCCATATTATGGTCCTCTTGCTGTAGTTTCCTCAAACACCCACATAATAATAAATAACAATAAAAAATTTAAATGGTAAGAGTTCAATTCCTGACGCCTTGATGTAGTATAAGGCCTTGTTCGGACTTGGTTTTTAATTTAAACTAGCAGAGCCTACCCATTGTTTCACTGATGGACCAATTAGTTGTCGTGTTTGCGAAAAAAATTATGGACGAGGAGAAGGAGAAGGAAAGGAAGACAAGTTTACCCGTGCATCAAGTGCTTTAAGCCCTCCCCATCCTCATGTCCCGCTCCCCCCTTTTGACCCCATCGTCCTGATGTCCCTTCCAGCTAGAAATATTTAAAACACGATAACAGGCTTTAACAGGCCCCTCTGTTTTTTTGGGGGGGAGGGTTGTGGGAGAAAGGAAGGGGAAGAAATTTACCCATGCGAAGAGTGCTTTAACCTCAGTGTTGCCCAGGTTAAAAAGGAGATTATAATACCCTCTGCCACCACCACCAGGTGGCGCGACATGGTACACATTTACATAGAGAATTTACGTCACCCCCCCTCCACCCCGCTCCCTCCCCCTGAACCCTCGCGTGAGGTCGCGGCCACATAGCCTATTTTATCCCACACACAAAGTTGTATTTTAACCCGAGTTTGGAGTTTGTCGCTTTAAAAATGTAGCCGTGCATAAAGAGCAAAGATCGACAGCCACAGAGCAAGAGACATCGCCATTTATATACATAGATTAATTAATTAATTTAATTTAACGTATAAATGTTCAGCTACGGACAATTTTGACTTTTTTTTTTTAATTGAAAACATTTAAGCAAGTTCTCAAATATTACGCTTAAATTTTGATATTTTTTTTAAAAAATGAAAACATTTAGGCAAGTTCTCAAATATTACGCTTAAAAAAAAATTGAAAACATTTAAGCAACTTCTCCAATATTACGCACGGCTTAAAAAGAAAACAATAAAACATCCTTGAATCAACCATGGAAGGGACAAATGATTACATTTTCAGCAAGAGGAGATAAATGTGATCTTACACATTAACTTTCATCCCTCTCTCTACGTTTAAATGGAGATGTCTGACTTCAAAGTTTTACATCAAAAAAAATGCAGTAAACTTCACACAGACATTAGCAATTCCAGATTGCCAGGAGCAAATTTGAAAAATATTGTTTTTAAAGATTATTTTTTATTTGAAAAAGACATTTTGGGTTACTTTCTGTCAAGGAAACCGATTCTGACCATATTTAGACGATTTGTAACTTATTTAATCCATAGTGTTTAAAATCTTCAATTTTACTCCTTATTTATGCTCCAATTTGTTTGTTTGTTTGTTTTTGGCATGCAGGAATATCCGACCACTTTATGTGCTCATATAAATCCCCTTCACACTGTGATGCGATTTGTTTTAAAATCGCACGTGGAATTGCATAACCCCAACCATAAAATTTACCCACGCAAACAGCGATGATGTAAAATAAAATTAAAACATACATTTTTGGGTTACTTTTATTGACGAAACAGATTCTGACAATATTTAGATGATTCGGTTGCTTATTAAATCCATAAATCGTGTTTTAAATCGTGAATTTTGCTCCTGTTTTGATGCTCCAATTCGTTTATTTTTGTCATACAGGAACATCCGACCACTTTCTGTACTCATATCAATCCGCTTCACACTGTGATATGATTCGTTTTAAAATCACACGTGAAATTATGTAACCCTAAACCGAACAAATCCTAAGTCTAACCCCAATTTATAAATTAATGTTTATTTGGTATGCATGTAAATTGCTAAGCCTAACCCTAACACCTTGGCCTTGCAAAACGAACCCCATATCTAACATAGAATAAAGAGAATATGATTTATAAAATCGAGAAATCGAACCAGCTGAATTTAAATTCATATACATACACCTGTCAATGTTTTTCTCTGTGTGAGTGTTCAACATGTAACCACTCACAAAACAGCTCACCGTGTATAATCACATGTCCTCTTTGACATGGCATCCGTATGACTTTTCTTCCTGATACTATATATTATGACCCAATGGTTTCAAATGAGTGTTCCAATGCGAAGCATATGAGCAACATAACTACATTAGGATATGGTTGCAGTAAACAAACAATTACGCATGCAGCCCAGTTAACCACACCGGAAAAGAGTATGTGGAGGCGGGGCCTAGTAGCAGCCATTATGGAGTCCTACAGGCAATGTGGTGGCCCTCACACTGTTGTCTTATCGGCAAAAGTGGCCCACCCTCTAAAACAATAGTGAAGATCGCTGTAGTAGACTAAGCAAAGGTGCCAGATACCCAAATAAATGAGAAAGGAGAGGGAGCAGGTGAGAAGTGGTGGTGGTGAGAAAGAAATGGTGAGGGGTCATCTATGTTCCCAGACACACCTTCACAATATGGCTGGATTGTGGCCATCCAATGGTTTGGTGGTTCTGGCTCGCCTCCTGCACGCAAGCTCAAGTTGGTAATGACAACAGTGGGGACAACAGCTGATAATGCAAGGTGAGGCAGGCAGCTCTGCTGCGAGGCGGGCAGTGTGGTAACAGCTGTGCAGTGGCATAGGTGCACCGGGCTTGACGTTGGTGTCCGTGTGTAAGGTGAAAGAGCCGCTTAGAGTGAAAAGAACAAGTCGAAAAGTAACTGAAGTGTAAAGAACGTCGAAAAGTGAAAAAGAAGCGTGAAGTCTGGAAGAAAAAAAAAGTCGGAAAGTGTTGAAGTGAAGGTCGGAAAATAAAGTCAGAAAGAGGAAAGCATCTGAATCAAAGTTGAAAGAGCAAGCGAGTGAGTGAAAAAGTGCAAAATCTAGTTTCCTTCCTCACATCTCTCCCTATATCTCTCCCCCCCCCCCCCCTCCCTTTGTCCCCATGGCTCCGGGACCCCCCATTGGTGCAGGGAGACTCCGAACCCCCATTCCGGGAAGAGGGGGAGGGCGAGAACTTGGCGCTTACCTGCCACTTTTGATGGATGGCTTAATCTTGGGGGAGATTGGCCATGAGGTTGCTTGTCCCCCTCCCCCTAAAGCAAATTGCACCAAATTATCCCCTAAAGTGAAGGACGTGGGGATGGGAGAGTGTGTGCGTGTGCGTGTGCGTGTGCGTGTGTGCGTTGCTGATGGGAAATGGCTTGAGTACAGGATGTAGACAGGAAAAGGACACAGACTTAAGTTGACTCAAATTTTCAACACACATCTATCCACATGAAAACAATATATCTTAATTGCAAAACAGAATACTAAGTCATAACTAGCTTTAACCTATGTGGATGTGCTTTGTCGCTCCAGGGGACTCACAACCATCACAATATCAAATCATTATCGTTCATTAAAATAATATGAAGCTTTTAACTTACATTGTTTATATAACTTACATTGTTTGTTAAACAAATATAAAACTTACAATATTTGAAACACTCAGCATGAACAACAGCACACTCATGACTCCTAGCCTGCAGTCAGTCATCAACGTGAGACAAAACTTAATTCTTGCAACAAAATTAAAAATCCCAAAACAAAAAGTCAGGAACTAACTGTCCTAAAACAACAATATTAATTATCCAAACAACAAACAAGTGAGGGTCTGTTCAATAGGATACAATATTATGTAAATTTTCAAATTGCAGAGCCATGAATTTATCTTGAAAGAACATGATAGAGAAAAAAAAATTTTTGTATTTCATCTTTGAAATGATGTGGATTATTTGTGAATAAATCCCAAATCTAAAAATGGACGACATTTTAAATAGAAAGCTTAACTCAAAGAAACCTCTCAATGCATCATTCATGAAAGACAAGGTCGACTTGGAGTTGTTCTCAAGGGATAGTCTAGTCGGAAGAGGGGGGTATCATGCACCCCCCGGAAATATACTTCTAATCAGTGTTTCTAGATTAGAAAAAGTGTGTAGAAAATGATGAGTAATGTTAAAAAGTTGTCAAAATGTCCCATGTATCATTTTTATGCAAATTAGTGCCCCCATTATCAAAAAATCTAGTTTCACTATATCTCAGCCAATAATGCAGATAACTGAACAAATAAGGTGTCTAGACCCATGTTTTGAGGGTCAAAGATCATAATAAAACTATTCCTGTAGTGGCCACATGTATCTCTGGCATGGTATTATGCAAATTAGTCCTGCCATTACTGAGGAGCAGAAGCTGTGGGCAAGGCCGCTAAAGCTGACTTCATCAGACGCATACAGAGTGGAGAGCCAGGAAGCTTCTTCGACCCAATCAAGAAGAAGAAACTCAAGACCATGGACACTTACAACAAGAGGGTCACCCTCACATCCTCACAGGGAAAGGTAATGAGGTGTTCCAATACCCGAGGGCTATTGTATTTTTTAAATGTTGTATTTTTAAATGGTAATCTGTATTTTTACATTTTTAAATGTGCACCCGTATTTTTTTATGTTAGATGCCATATGAACATGTTAACCATTTATCATTCCAGGTCATACAGTTTCAAGAGCAAAGCAACCTTGCATTTGTGCTCCTCATCAAGTCTCAGAGTCAAGATGAGCCATTGGACTTGGAAGAACTCATGAAGTACTGCCTGATGCCTGTGCCTCCCAGCCTTGGAATACCGGATGGATTTTTCTCCAAGACCACCAAAGCCTCTATTCTGCACTACCTTCTAGAGGACACCACCCCCAGAAGATCTGCCATACCCCAAGGATGCCCTGTTCACCCAGGATGGCGTGGCGCTGCTACATACCCTTGCCAACCTTCCCCCAACCTGTGGTG
>CM068964.1:67045596-67057036 GCA_035128595.1 Eptatretus atami
CAGAACATTTTACCCATGAGATAGACTGTAAATAAAATGGGATAAAAGTGATTGCATGGAAGCATGCAAGTCTTAATAAAAGGTTTGTGAAAGCAACAAGCCTATTTTAGAAACAGATCGCTTCCAAAGGTTGGAGACAAGTAAGAAACATTTTTTTCCAAATGTAAAAGATGTATTGATAGTACACCAAAAAGTATTGTTACAGCCTGGGGTTCGAGGTATGCCACGAGGGGAAACATTTGAGTTCCTCCCGAACAGCCGGTCCTGAGGCCACCATCTGCATATAACTCCACGGCTTGGCGGGTTGCTAATCAACCATGAACGGTGGGCGATTGGTACCACCAATCCTGGCAGGGTGTCACTACTTCACATGATTACCTTACCTTTTGACAACGATATCAAAGGGGGCTCATGCCCTCAGTGCATACTTGATCATGTGCAGCTGAGCGGAGCTGCCAAGTATGCACTGGTGAACAGAGCAAATCATGTGGGGTAAAACTTCCTGGCTAACACTATGTGTGGACACTGCTCGACCAATGGAGCAAAAGACACTACGAACTGGGTACATTGCAATAATAGCAATTTATTTATAGCAAGGGTGAAGAAAGGCATGTGGCATAACAAGCAAGGGATTTAATACATGAAAATATGTACAGCAGGGGAAAGCAAGGATTGGTGAGGTTCAGCAAAAGAAAAACAATTATTTACAAACACAAGAGACAGTACAGAGTTACCCCGATCCTAAAACTTCTATAATCTTATCTAGATTAACAAAACAGGCACAATCAGAATCATTCCCCCGAGGAAATTAGAATAGCACACAGAGCGAGAAAGAGAAAGAAAGAGAGAGAGTTTGAGGTGGTTTCAACCTCTCGATTACTAGGCGAGGTTGATGGACCAACACAAACCCAGTGGTTAAGGAGGGGTAAGGGAAACTGAGGGTGTCTATGGTGCATCGTCAGGGGAGGTGCAGTGAGGGGTGTGGTGATTGGCAGTGATGTGTAGAAAGGAACGTGTAAAGGTGTGAGGTTAAGGGGGGTTGGAAATAAAGCAAAGAGCATGTGAGAAGATCATCCGAAAGTGAAGTGTAGAGAGGTCTGTACATGTAAATGCTAATGGACTAACACTGTGCTCAGTTTGGCATCTGGCTTTCCCTGCTTGTTCCGTACTCTGCTCCATCACTCACCACACGGTGATCCCAAGAATAAGAATGTGCAGCCAGAGCGAGTACTCCTTTATTAACCCCTAGTGGGGGCAGCGCCCAAGAGCGGAACAGGCAGAGCAATGGGTGTTTTCCAGTGCCCTCATTGGTGTATGGACGATTACCCCAGCACTAGCTCTGCTCATGCGAGGCTTCGGAAGCAGAAATTGCCTCACTTGCCTCGAACTCTGCCACATGATCCATCTCCGAGGTTAACATGACGCCGGGGTATTCGGTTGCACTCTCCAGCCATGAAAACATGAAGGACACCCAATGAGAGCCGTAATTGAGCATAGCGCTCGGGCTATTCATACAATGTCAAACAGAGCCTAACGCATACTTGCGTCCAGATATCTACTATGATGTCTACGTTGCAGATATCTAATATCTACTATGATGCGCCAGGCTCCCCTGTCTCCTGCCGGTCCAGAGAGAGGGAGTGAACGTTGGTGGTGATGGTGGTTGAGCAATGGCAGCGGTGGTGTTGTGTAGCGGTTGTAGTGTGGTGATTTGTGGTGGTTGAGGCGTCGTAATTGTGGCGGTTAATGGTAAAGGTAAGTGAGCTTAGGTTGTGGTCCGATGGTGTGGTGATTTTTATAAAGGAATCTTGATGGTGTTTGAAATGTTGTAACATTGGGGTTCGAGTCTTGTGAAGTCTGAAGTGGAACGTCTGTTGGATAATGGCATGCAGTTTGAATGGGAAATCCACGCGTATGCAAATGATCTGCATGCTTGTGTGATAGAGAGCTCGTGTGTGCAGCGAAGTAAAATAATGTAAAGAATGAAAGATGGGTAAAGAATGGAAAGAAAAACACTACCTAAAGCCCTTGCATTGCATATTGTCCCATAAACCCACTACACATAACGGAAGGGCAATCTAAAATGCATACCGATGAAATAACTGTCTCGGGAACCGCTATATGTTGTGTGCCATTGCCTCGGGGGAGTGCTGGTTTTGCAGAACTGCAACAGGATGTAAACAACATAGGGATGGTCACAAGAGACTATCATGTGAAACCATCCCTACATCTATATTTGAATAATGGTTGTTGCCTGTCCATCCCTCCATCCATTTGCAATGATAGTTCATGTTGATTGTCTCCATGTACAAATTTAACCAGTGATATATTAAACAGTTAACGCGCAGGCACGCGCGGACACACACACACTATTGTTTTTGGTGATTGTGACCCCAAATAGAGAGAGCGAGAGGGAGAGAGAGCGAGAGCGAGAGCGAGAGACAGAGACAGAGACCGAGACAAAGAGAGAGACCGAGACAAAGAGAGAGACCGAGACAAAGAGAGAGACCGAGACAAAGAGAGAGACCGAGACAAAGAGAGAGACCGAGACAAAGAGAGAGACCGAGACAAAGAGAGAGACCGAGACAAAGAGAGAGACCGAGACAAAGAGAGAGACCGAGACAAAGAGAGAGACCGAGACAAAGAGAGAGACCGAGACAGAGAGAAAGAGAGAGATGTGTAGTGTCATTTGAGGGTATGTAAATGGAACATTTTCAATTTCAAAGTGGTATTGCTAAGGAGTTGCTGAACCTACGTATACAGATTTAATTGGAATACTGAATAATGGAATGGTTTTAAGGTTGATGAAATCGAAGGCTCTTTTAGAAATTATAAACAAATCTTATTGGTTCCACATTATGAAGAAATTAATTTTGGATACAAGGATGTCTCCAAATCCTGACTAATGCATGTTTATAAACTATAGTTTGAAAGCTTCAGATCATGCTGAAGATGGGGAAAACTTCAAATTACCAGCTGTATATCATTCAATGAGCGTCATGGTGATCAACTTGTGAATTAATGAATACAAACAATTATGGTGCATCACCTTTCATATGGCAAATTATGTCATTCAGTTATCAAGCTTATAAAATGATATTGCATTAATTAGCATTTAGTCAAGATTGGACAAGTATGGACGTATGGTTCTGAAAGTCATAAAGATCATATATTTATTACTTATAAGCTACAGGGACAATGGATGTATTGCGTGAAAGCACAGAAGCAGACAAGCTTTCAGTGTTTAAATACGGTTTCCTCCTGCTCCTCCACCTCACTGTTGTCCTGCATGTTATCAATCAGCTTTAATATCTCTTAAACGAGCTTGTTCTCAGCTGCACATGATCACAGTAGGGTTAGCCAGCTGAAAACTGTACATCCACCATTTCTGTATGATGAGTCAAACAAAATAAACGTAGCTGTTGTTTAGCATTTATGATAAATTTAAGAAATGGAATTATTGATTTTTACACACCATGTACTATATGCTTACTTTTTGGGTGGTCAAAAATTTAATAAAAAGAGATATCTCAAACCTAACATTTTATTACAGTCACATGTTGACAGTTTACGCTAATTCATGGTGATCCGATCGTTTAGATTTTAGAACATCCTGCAGCAGTATGAAGGCCTATGAAGGCCAAGACTGTCATATGCTTCCCAGTTGTACTATGAATGCGATAATTACTCCCAGGACTGAAATACCCATGAGAAGTGTGTGGAAATAAAAGTTAGGCTGGTGAATATCATTTGGGTGAAAAAAGGCAAGGTTCCACATTTCATCAAGAGCTGTGAACAAGAAAATGAAAAGAATAAGCAAAACTGGAGTTTGTAATAGTAGTAGTTAAGGTAGAAAGCTGAAACTCTCCAAACGTGATGCTAAGTTATACAGAGTGCATGCATTCTTTACATGATTGATGAAGGCCAAGTACAGATCTTGCCAATTGGCTTGCTTTAATTTAAATACAGATGTGAATATTGCCTCAAGAAAAGTTGTTTCAACGGTAGTGTATCTGCTCGAAAAAGACTGCGGAGGAGATGTTACCAAATTAAAACTAGAGCGAAGTTGACGACGTGCCATCGGAATTCCCTACGCTTCCCACCTGAAGTAAAGTAGCAAGATAGCAAAATGTTCCACCAGGAATGACCCAATATCAACTTTTGAGTTAAAATTTTTCTTCCCTTTTTGAACCCCCGTCACCCTAAGTCCCCACCCACTGGCGAATGAACTGGGATTCAAATCCAAAAATCGTTACATATTTAATTTGTTCCCCAATGTTGATTGCAAGTGCAAAGTTTCATTTTTAAATGTTTTAAAATGTGCCTGTAATTGCATTTTTTGGTACTTGACCTTTTGACCCTGCCACAGAGGGCATGTCAAAACTGACACAGCTCTTGCACCTTCATGCCACGTGTTGATCATGCTGCCTACAAAGTTTGGTGAAATTCTGCCTAACTGTTTGGGAGGAGATGGTGTGACGGATGGACGGACGGACAGACGAACAGACAGACAGAGACAGACAGATGAAGCAGATTACAATATCACCCTTTTTATTTTTCAAAAGGCGTGGGGATAATAATTATCATTGGACGACAAACAGCACGTGGTAGGATAAATGTTGAAAAAGGCTCTTCACAAATAAATCCATAATAAAAATTTTCGGCAATAATCAACGGCAATTTATTTGATGGGCAAAGGAAGAACAGCATCATATTCACTGTTTTGAATCCACAATTGTTTTATGAAACCTTTGGCAAGTGAAGATGTGACAAAGTGACAACCTGGAGCCCATGATACTTGTTGGCTGTACAGTACTTTATCTATATCAATCATGTATCATGGCAAAATAGAGATTTTGTTGTGTGAAGTTGTAAAAGATGGTCTAGGCATTGTGATTAGTGATGTTCAGTTATCAACATGAGGAGCACTTATGGACAACATAACTGTTATTAATACAGAAATGCAGGACTGAAGCCATTTTGAGGCATTTAGAGGAACAGACAATTTGAAATCAAATAAAATGATGTCCATCAATGAGGAAGGGAGTGGTGAAGCAGGAAAGATATTTGATTGGAGTGCAAGAGATTGAAACGGTAACCAATGAGTGAATTAAAAGTCTGGAGAGTGAAAATCCCCATGCCAGGTGGAGGTGAAGAGATCAATGTGCAGTGGAAAGTGGAAGAGGTGCAAGGATCAGCACGGTTGGAATGCAATACTAACATTCATTGCATAGACATCATTAATTTAGCTACCCAAAATACTGTTAAATTAAATATTTGGGCTTGTGGTGGGGATTCCTTCCAAATGTTATGCAATAGCACACCGTCAAATTATAAATGCAGCACATGTAATAGTCAGGCTTTCAGCAATTTTACCTGTATAACAAATAGGCAGGATGGATGTGCTTACCATGCTGGTGACTGGTAGTAGGGGGTGCTTGGTGCATAGAGACCTGCAATACAAAGAGATGTAAAGATTAGAGGAAAACCTTCCCTCACTGTCGCCAGTTTGTTTTTGTCTCACTTGGGTGGAGGTAAAGCGGAACATTTACGGAAACAGATTCATGAGATGATTCCTTTTCTCTTATTGGTTCGCGGGCGCCAGCAGTGGCCACTATTTTTGTTGTGTCTGTGTGTCTGTGTTTCTGTTGGGTGGTCGCTAGACTACCCTTATTCTCAGGTTTTCCGTCTGTCTGTATGTCTGTCTGTTTGTTTGTATGTAATGGACAGCTCTGGAGGCCAGAGGAGTCAACCGATTTTGATGAAACTTGACTGGTAGGTTCATACCAGGATCTAGTTGTATGCTTTTGAGCACCGTTGCTATGGACGCCACCGTTGCCTAGCAACGGGACTTTGAAAGCTAAGAAAAAATCCGAAATTTTTTTTTTCGAAAATCAAAAATCAGCTTCTGCACTTTTATGCGCACTATAATCAACCTCTTTGTCAAAAAAATTCAGCCCAATCCGTCAAAAACGGTATGACTAGTATGCAATTATATTACTATATGCTTTCCCCCCCAACGTTCACGTTGGTATTCCCTAACGTAGGGTTAGGGAATCGAACACAAATGATGAATGGACAGTTGCTCGTCATGTTCCTATGTGGAACAACGAACGGCAAAAATGCCATTTGATGTGTTCTCTTATCTACATATTTCAAATTCACCTTAGTCTAGCGACCACCCATGTCGCCTACCGGCTTGTCTGTCTGTTTGTGACCCTCTCCAGAGCATAGCTCCGTGACGTTTGATGCGATCTTGATGAAACTTGGACACAAGCTAGATATCATGGTCTAGTTGTGTCTTTTTGTATGAGGGGTGTCCCACGCCCGTTGTGGGCGGAGCCACGCCCACTTGAATTTTTTATTATTTTTTTATTTTTTTCCTCGATTTCTTTCTCGCAATTTCATTTCCTAGAAGCTGTGCGTAATGTCCATAAGTACAACATATAAAAAAAAATCCGATTTGATTTGGTCAATTTTGACGGAAGAGATAGGTTTTTACGGTAGGGCTTCCTCAAAAGCTTCCACTAACTCAATTGTACCTATCGTGGCATGTTCAATAATGCCCGCGAACCATCGTCGCCTCCCGGCTAGTTCAAGGTTTTTTTTTTTAATGCACCTTGTTTTTGTTCATCAAATATAAAGCCCTTTCCCGTGTCTTTCCCCTTCACCCCCCACTCCTCTTTTTCCATTCTTGCATTTAACTTTCCATTCATTGCCCTGCCAGCAGAGTGTAGCTTGAGAAGGTTTTGCTTTTTTATTTTCTTGCTTTTTTTTTTTTTTTACAGGATCTAAGGCTCGTGGTGGAGCTGCCACACAAATCGCACACACATCGATGGACAATTACACAAGACAGAACACAGGACTGTTTGATGAGACAAACACAGCCACTGAGCTTGGGGGAAGCCGTCACCTCCCTGGGCACTGTGGGTACCAGTGACGCCACAACAATGGCGCCGCCTTTCTCACCGCACCAAGGCAAAATTTCTTAAGGAGGAATTTCCTCCTTCCCATGGATACCAATCAATAAGGATTGTACATGCTCTTATCCTTTTGAATGCTGAGTGTCAAGTGGGGAAGCAGCCATTATGAAGTCTTTGGTATGACTTGGCCAGGTTTTGAACCACCGATCTGAACGCTCTAACCATTATGCCACCGAGTCCGAGATATATATTTACTCAAAATGGTGGCATGTTCTCATTACGCAGCTTTCGACACACTTATGTGGAAGCACGGCCTGGTCTGCATACCTCAGAATGAGGTTAATGTGGAGGATATTGTAATTACTTTTTGTAATATCGTTGGAATAGATAAAATGTGCACTGCCTCACGGACGAATAAACCTGTTATAATCGTTTACGAGGAAAAGCTGGTTTATGAAACTCTCACTCATTGTTTGTCCACCGCCAAACGATACTTTGATTTGGCCTCAATTTCATAAACTGGTGCATTCCTGTTTTTGTAAAATAAAATAAAAATTAATTGAAAAAAACCATTAATTTGTATCTGAATTATACTGCGGTTTCATAAATTCAAAAACAGCAATGATACCTCTCTGTGCTGCTGGAATGAGCAGGCAAAATATATTCCATTCCATTGTTCTTTTTATTCTCCACATGAAACATGTTAAATTTTCATCCAATAGCAATTAAATTCAAAAAGGGTGCATCACATCCTTTTCTCATTAGCAATATAATGTCCTTTTGACGACAGGCTTAAATTTTGCTTCCTCCAAACGTTGAAAAGGTTCTAAATGTTTTTAAGTTTCACATCGACAATCATAATTATCAGATTTATGCTTCAACTGAAACATTAACAAGTTTCGTCAGTTGTGAGATTTGTCAGCAGGAATATATATATATATATATATATATGTATATATATTATAATAATATATATATTGTTACGGCTGTGGAAATTCGCAAACCACCATTCAGGGCCCGTAGGTGAGATATCTCTAAGCACATGTGTAGTTAGCCCCAAACCCGTTGTTTAGAGGGAATTTATGTGTTCATTCGGGCTGCGACGCTTGAGATAGCCGTTTTTCTGTTCTATCTTTATTTGAACCAACCACGTCTCAACCGCAACCACCTTAACCACCACGCCAGCCATCGTCACCAACTGCAACCACGCTCCAACCCTCAGACAACAACAACAACAACGCCAACAGCCACGACCTCTACCTTCACAACTCGCTCCCACATCATCGCATCATGCCATTCCAAACGGCACCATGACCATCAAAGCACCACCAAAAATCCTCCACCACCCTCACCTCTCTCCTTCTACGGCCATTCCCGCAGCACCTGTGAACACTGAGCGTCGGGCTGTCCTGGCCTCGTTCAGCGATACGCACGAGCCGCGAGTGCAAATAGCGGCCTTTCCGAGGAGAATTCGGATCAGGAATGCACACGCCCACTTCTGATCCGTCCAATTAGCAAGCGCGGGCGGCTTGGCCCCGCCTCCAGGCGCGTCTGTGTGGAATCGAGATATGCAAATTCTAGGATCAGGGGAGATTCACGCCCCTTTTCCTCCGTCCAATCGGCGAGCGTGGCTCCGCCCCCGAGGTGATCCTGATCCGGGAATTTGCATATGGGTTCTCCTGCCGGCCTATAAAACGCCGAGCACATGGCAGAGGGTTTGGGGGCAGTCAAGTCGGGTCTGGAGAGCCGAGTGGAGCCTGAAGTTTTAAGGCAGTCAAGTCGGGTTGGAGAGCGGAGTCGAGTCGGTGGCGAGGCATCGAGGTGGTTTCTGCAGTCGGCTGAGGAGAATTGGGGAAGAGGCCAAGGAGCTCGGGTCGAGGCAGGGAAGACGGCGACGAGGTCGCGGTGGGATCGCTCGTCGCGAGACCCAAGCAGCCAGCCATTCTCCTCCCCCAGGGCATCAACAATTTCCCCCCTTTTCCCCCACGCTGAGAAAGTGCAAAAAGGGGCCCCGTTCCCACCCACTCCAAGCGGTGCCAACGAAACCGCGAAGGAGCACGAAGTCGGGCACCGCGCGCAGCCACATTTGCGGCTCGTCACGAGGACGCGGGTAGGACCCCCCCCCCCGTCTCGCGGACCTGGCCGCTCCTTCAGGTCACACGCACATATGGCCCACGGGCCCCGTCTGCCCCTTGTCTTTGAGGGTGGCCTTTTCTTTTGCTTTCGAATGAATGTTGTTGGCGCCGTCTGTAAAGTAGAACTGTATAAGTGTTGCCGTGTGTTCGCGTATTCGGTAGTAGCTCTGCATTGTTGTTTTGTTTTAATTGATATATGTGCATTTTTATTGTGACTGTAATATACGTGCCTTCCGTGCTGGTCTGTGTGTGAAATAAATGTGCATTATGTTGAATTGTTCCCCGTTTCGCTGCGTCCTTTCCTTCGTTTGATCTCCATCTTGCCTCACGTAAAGGGTTCGTAGTGGGCTTAATACGCCCGTAATTAATCGGAACCGTCGAGGCCAACGATAAACCGCTCGGTTATCCCGATAGTACGGAACGGGCCGCCCAAGCGGCTCGCGTCCGGAGTCGACCTGCGGCGAGGTGCGATCGCCCGGTTTACCATCCGCGTGGGTACTTAGGTAGGTCGAGTTTGGCGAACAACCTATCCCACGCGGGTGGCCGATTGGCACGATCGTGGTGAGGCCGAAAGGCCCACCCGTGACCAGCTCCCGGCGTTAGTCCGAGAGGGTCACGACAGAATTGTCCGTCCGGTGGGCGACGTGCCGCGATTCGAGTCACGTGGCCGTTCGCACGCCGGCGGGCGCGAATTCGCAACAATATATATATATATATATATATATATATATATATATATATATGTTCCCATCTTTGGGCCCCATCCTATCTTCACGAAAAGTCACATATCCCAATGTGAATATCAGTACACCTCCTTCCCCCTCTACTGTTGCAGATGATGCCAACTTAACACCAGATGTTAATGCTTCCAACAGTTGTGTTTCAAATTTTGGGGATGGTTTTACATGTGCATCCTCATTGGGGAAGAGGGAAATGCCTAAAAATGGTGGTTTTGACATTCAAGAACCATTTCCTGACAACTTTATCTACAACTGATGTCAAACCCACTAATAACCAATGAGGACTGACAGGATGGCTCTAAGTTATCTATCCGGGTTTGAATCTCAGCCCAGCTATAAATTGCCATCCCGGTGTTTCACATGTTGGGGGATTCATCAATGTGTGTGTGTGTGTGTGTCATCCCTCGGATGGACATTAAATTGAATATCCTTTCTACCGACATTAGTTGGTGGATGTTAAAGATGCCATGGCTATCGCCGGTACGATGGACAAGTTACAAATGCCTGCCCTAACTACTGCTGGGAAGGCAATGGCAAACCACCCAGCATAACCCTTGCTGAGAAACTGCTTCGGCAACACTGACATAACAGAATATGGTACATCAGAATCAGAAGAATAAGCAATGAGACATTTTAAGATGATGTAGACCCTTTGCCTTCTGCAAAGACCATTTTTTCTAGTTATCTCAGAAGGTCAACAAACTTCATCTTCAGAAAATCTTGATAAAGTGTCCTCGATTCCTTCTCAGGTGAGTGACAATAGTTTGTACAAAGACAACTCAAGGGGTTGGAAAACATTAATTAATATTGAGTGCATTTCCAGTGACCCCCATTATCACAAAACTTTGTCCTCAAGTGACCCACCAATCTCAGTAGTTGGTGCAACGTCCATTTCTGAAGGAATTTCTGAACACAATGTCATTGAAGATTCTAAATTTACTGAATCTGCAACAAGTACTGATTAATTTGTCCCACCTAGCATTTCTTTCCCTGGCCCATCAACACTTCACTCAAACTACCCCTCTTAGTCCCTCCTATGGAAATAGCACAGGTCAATACCGGTACACCACCAATTATTGGTGTGTTGTGTGTGTGTGTGTGTGTGTGTGTGTGTGTGTGTGTGTGTGTGTTTGTGTGTGTGTGTGTGTGTGTGTGTGTTGTGTGTGTGGTGTGTGTGTGTGTGTGTTGTGTTGTGTGTACGTTGGTGTCAGGACATAGCTTTATTGTTTAACCATTTGGGCTTTTGTCATCAAATGTTCAACAAACCTTTATGAACAGAATATGGAGAAAACTAATCTATTGATGAATCTGCTGCTACCACCTCATAAAAGATGAGTTTTCCAAATGAGATTTGTCATGTTTTTCTGTTATATCTTCATCCCTGTGTTGCTGTTATATCCCATCCAATTTTCCATGTTAAATCATACCTTGTTATCTCCGCCACAGTTTGTGCCGTACAGTATTTGTCAAATTTGTTTTAGTGTTGTTCAAGGCCCTACTTTAGCCACTCCTTGCATAGCAACTGTTAAAATTCTGTGTCCCTTTTATCTCTGCATTCCTCTTTTTGCTTCTTTCTTCCCAAATATTTTACTTTTTCCTCCTCAATATTATCCTTTTCCCTCTCCTCACTTCAGAAAAAAAA
>CM068964.1:67057492-67073425 GCA_035128595.1 Eptatretus atami
GCTTGTCCCTCACCCCGCCCCCACAAAGCCTCCCTCTAATCCTGCTCCCGCAGAAGCCTACCCCTGTCCTGCACCATCCCAACGTCTCCTTCGTGTCCCTAACTGTGTGGACCTCAAGCATCTGACGTCTCTGCTCCAACCTGACAGATCTCTCAATCCAGGCCGCTGCCGATAAAACGGACATCTGTTTTACAGAATCCTTCCTCCCACAGGATATTCCTGACTCCTTCGTTTCTCTCCCCAGCTATCGTCTCCTCTGATTTGATAGACCTGTACCCAACCCTGGGAACTGAGTTGCACTTTACATCACAAACTCTATTTCTCACTACCTTTGTACTGATTTCCCTTCAACTCCCATCTCATATTTGTCTGTGTGTTGTTCCGTCTTCCTAACAATGATGACTCCGTCTACATCTCTCTCAGACAACAAGGACAAACTTTTAACGACTTATTCCAACTCTCTCTTCCTCATATGTGGTGACTTCAATCGTCACCATGCAACTTGGCTGGGTGTTGCTACTTCTCTCACCAACCATGGTACTTCAGTAAAGGACTTCTGTGACTCCATGAAACCAACAATCTGTAAACTTCCCAACCTGGATTTCTCCAAATGGCAAATCCTCCATTCTGGACTTGGTGATGACAAATTTCCCCACAAATGTCTCCTGTTATTCTTCTGCTCCAATTGGTTCATATTATCATATGCTTGTGAGAGTCAACATTTATCTGGCAATTCTCAGAGAGTTTCCTCAGTGTCGGTGAGTCTGGCTGTTCACTCAGGCAGATTGGCAGGGATTGCAAGCAGCCATCTCACATCAGGACTGGTCTCCTATATCTACTGCCTCTGATATTAAATCAGCCTGGAAATTCTTCAACAGAAACCTGCTCTCTCAGCACAGATTCATTGCATCTCATCTTCAGTTATCCTACCCTTCCCCCACCAATGATACACTGAATGCTGTGGTGAGGAAGTTGTTCTGAAACAACTCGCTTTCTCTTCCTGTAAAGCAAACCCGACTGAAGGCAATCTCAGCTCATTCCACAAAGCCAGTAACAAGAATGTGTCCACTCTCAGGAGAGCCAGAAAACAACACCTGTCCAACCTCAGGAATGAACTTTTAAACTTGTCTCTGTCCTCGAAAACCTGGTGTCGTCTTGTTAAATCTGTCTCCCCCTTCAGAGTGCACTCCCTTTCCGTCCCTTCTCTCCTTTCAAATGGCAACACAGCCAACTCCACTCAGGAGAAGGCCGAATGCCTCAATCCTGTGTTTACTTCCAAATATTGTCCCCAACCCCTCGACCTCTGTACCCACCCGACCCAGTTGCCCCCAACTTTTCCTTGGCTCTGTGTCTTTTGTTGCACCTGAGAAGGTGGAGATGTTTCTGACAACCCTAGACTTTGATTCTGCATTTGAAGCAGACGGCGTAAGCTCACGTCCAAAAAACCTGCTCGACTACCCTTGCACATCCTCTTTCTGCTCTTGGCCAAATTCACACACGTTCTCTGTATTTTATGCACTCCTAAACCAATGGATGAGATTAATTGAAAGTTGGTGGATGTACTGTGGGTGTGCATGGAAATGTTCTACTAAGTTGGCATGGCCACCTCCAACTTAGATTTTTACTTTTGTGTGAAAGCGGGGAAATATCACACCTGCTAATACACTCCTACATGCCTGCTGTTTCTAATACACTTTAATACACCATATAGTCATATACGGTTGCACATCAGTGATGATGATATTATAGTATTGTTACCGTTTTGGAAAACTTACCCCAGGGGGAGAACATACATGGAAACGTAAGTGACCCAAGGATGAGTTATTTCATTAGTCTTTGTGTAGATAGTCCTTGGTACGTTGCCAAAGGGTTGTTCAAGGGGGCATGCGTTGGCTCATTTGTATTTCTCCGGTGTAATGTCTTCTCTCCTCACCACCCCCCTCTGCTACTTCCAATCTTTCTTCCTTCACCACCATCGTTCTGTTTAAACCCTCTGTTACCTTCAATCATTCCTCCTTCACACCATCGGTCTGTTCCTCCCTACCCCCCCCCCCACCCCACACCCCTCATCTGCATTTCTCAATCCACCAATAACCTCCCTTCACCAAACATCCTTTCGATAATCCCTCCTTCACCCCATCATCTTACCTTCAACCCCGTTGTCGTTCGGTCATCCTCCGGTCCGGCGGAATCCCTCTTAGTCCTGGATCCAGGTACCTATCCGCAAAAAGTGGTTGTGCATCCAGTTTTACTGCAGAAAAAGGTTCTACGGTAGCGAATGAAATAAATTAATTTGGGTAGACATTTCACTCTTTGGACATTTTCATTCTGGCGGTCATTTTGAAAAAAATGTGAAATTATCATAAATTACCCCAATAACTCAAAAATACCCCTGTTAAAATGACCATTTTGATGTAATCAGACATTTTTGGGTCGGAAAATATTAATTTTAGGTTACTGTAAAAACCATTCAAAGTTGAATTTTCAATTCAAAATTCAAATTTTTTTTTTGGGGTCTACCTACACTATGTTATGAGGTTGCAGGTCTGTCTTAATATGTATGTGCTCTAAAGTTGTCAAAGTAAATACGTCAGGAAAGCTTAATCACTGATGACTAAATTGACGCCTCATCTTTGCAGATATTCACATCATGGCGTCAAAAGAAGCTTCAATCCCAGCGGTTCTTCTGAAAGTCAGCGAAAGTAGTCCACTCCAGAAGGACAGATGCATCGTGTGTCAAAAGAGAAAAAGTACAAAGCTTACCTCAACTGACGGTGGAAAGAAACGGTTACGAGAGGCGGCAGCTTTGAGAAAAGATGATGTATTCAATCGGCTGAAGTTAATCCCAGAAACTGAGAAATTTTATTATCACATGGACAATGACTGTTATAAAAGTTACACTCTTAAGAAGACATTAGATCGAATACGTAGTGCAACCGACGATGGTAATACTAGTGAGGAAGAAGAGAGTGGTACATCAGATCCTAACTCACCAGTTACAAAACACAGAAAACATTTGGCCAGTCAATAAAGACCATCGTCCGAAAGGCACAGTCTTTATGTTCTACTCAAGAAATCCACATCGTCTTAGACAGTTACTTAGATAAATCAACCAAAGAGTCAGAAAGAATCCGAAGGGCATCGTCCTCGGGAAGCATGGACTTGTATAAATCTGTTCAGAACACCAGTGCCTGTCCAGTTGGAGAAATTCTGGGCATCGTCAACTAACAAACAGAATCTACAGAGCCTCGCCATCACTGAAGCCAGATGCATTCAGCACAGAGAGTAAACCACTTGTAGTGAGTGGGGTTATAGTGAATGGTGAGGTTCTTCCAGCTCAGAGGTTTACAAACGGAGAAGCCATTCCCTCATGGAACTGAAGAATTTATTGAGGAGGCAGATTATCGGCTTGTACCATCAGTGTTAACTGGGCAGCTCAGCACAACACTAAGAGGGTTGTCCTGCTTTCGAATGACAGATGTTATCCGCATCATGCTGCGGTATATTGAGACATTCAAATCTAAAGGGCTGTCAGAACTTTGGACAAGTTCGGAACTGGCGAGAAACAACAATTACTACCACTCCATACTCTCCAGAAAAGACTTGGCCCTGATTTAAGTCGTGTGTTAGTCAAAGCTCACTTAGCCTCTGGGAATGATGCTCTCAGCAAGATAGGCACGAAGCATGGAGCATTGGCTGCTGATCCGGTGTCATTCCTAACCGACTTTGGCGAGACAGATAACCTTTCTGATACTGATGTACAGAATCTCGAGATATATCTTGTTAAAGTCTGGTCAACTAAGGCACAAGTTGACACGTTTGATGAACTTCGATATGAAGACTATCACAACACCTAAATAAGTCACTGGCTACTCTTCCACCAACATCCAGTGTCATAGAGGGACATATACAAGAACATTCCTTGCTGTTCGTGAAGCTGTTACTCTTTTGGACCAGAGAGTTTCCCTTGAGCCTACTGACTATGGCTGGGAAGAATCTGCTGGAGTACTTGTACCATCAAAACACTAAAACCACTTCCAGATGTCCTACTAACTGTTTTGCGGCTGTAAACACTGTAAAACGAAACGGTGTAAATGTAGAAAGGCAAACCTCAATTGTTGTGTATTTTGCAAATGTTCTACTTCATGTGATAATACATAAAAGACATTGAAAAGTTCAAGTTGAGAACAACTCTCTGTAGAGATAACAATACAAATATATCTGTACATAATAAATTCAATTGAAAATTGTTAAATCAAAATATTGTTGAGTTCTTAAGCACCGGTTTGGTTAAACCATCAACATTGCTGAACTGGCGGCGGTCATATTGGAAATTGCATAATGCGAGAGTCTAATCATTTATGCATTCCCTTTGTCCTGCAGCTTGAAAAGGCAAAGTATCACTTTATCAGTCCTTTTCATACAATAAAATGTTGAAATTTTGGTGATTTGAGTGTTGGAAACAGCCTTTTGCCAAAATGGCTGCCATCCTGAAAATGTCCCATCGTGCAAATGTCTAACCAAAATAATTTTGACATTTTATGTTCATAGATTGCAAAAATCTATTTGAAAATCCCTGCACATCAACTTTTTTGCGACACTTTAGGCTGGATCCAGGACTATCTCCATTCTCATGTGCACGTTCGTGGCATGAGGTGGGGTGATTCTCGCTGGCACGGTACAGTGCAGGACTGTACGGGTGAATGCTTGCACGTGAGGGAGGGGGTGGAGCCTCCCGGCGCGCCCTTGGGCACATAAAGGGAGGGGCAGGAGCTATACCGATCGTTCCCTCAGAATGACGTGGCATTTTCCACAAGCCACATCGTGGACCCACCCCCATCGGCTGCGGAACAATGAGGGACAGGCTTTCACGAGCTGGGACAAAAATAGCTCACGAGAGGAAAGAAAAGAAAGATGCAGAAAGCTCAGAGACGGGAAGGCTTGTGAGAGAAGGAAGGAGAGACGCAGAAGGCTTGCGAGAGAGGGGAGAAAAGTTATGTGAAGAAGGCTCTTGAGGGGAGGAAAAAAGCGTGTGAGGGTGAAAAAAGAAAGGTTTCATGAGCAGTTGGTGTTAAACTTCTGTGGGAAAAGAACACTCCTTCCACGAGCGTCATCCTGTGGTCTCGATCCTGTCAGCCACGAAGGACGAGGACGGTGAATGGCAGCACCTCATCGACAGGGGCCTGAGGAGGAGAAGCTGAGGCAGAGGAGGGTGAGTTGCACATCTCGCTGGCATATCTGGGGATGCCAGAGCGGACTCACCTGCTGGATCTGGACACCGCGAGGACACGACTGTGTCCCATTGTGCCACATCGCGACTGCCCATCTTCCCCATCTTTTCACCCAATTCTCTAGTACATTTGAGCTTACACAGCCGTCAGGCTGTGTAAGGTGAGGGAGAAAAGAAAAGCAGTCTTTTCTTTTCTCCATACTTTGTTTCTTTATTTTCAAGTTCTTCTGGTATTATTCTTCTCCCCTGAGTGAATGATAGCCATGTGTCCATTGTGGAAGTAAGAATGAATAAGAATGAATACATGTATGGTTAAATCTGCTCTGATGTGCCTTTTGCTTTCTTGCTTGTAGAGACTTGCTTTTAAATGATTGCTTGCTTGTGTGTGTGCAATAAAGAATTGTTTGTTGTTATTTCCAATCTGTCTCGGTTGTCTTTTCCTTTATTGGTCCGACACAGTGCACAAGTATAGTTAGACAGGAAGTTGTACCCCACCCAATTTGCTTTGTTAGCCAGCACACACTCACTGTATTGTTCTGCAGTAATCCGGGCGTGGCTGAGGACACAACCCCTACAGCCGTCCACAGGTATGGTATCACGCGAGGTCGTGTACCCTGCAGGATGGGCAGTGCCAATCGGTATTCATGGTTGCTTGGCAACGCGCCCGGTGCACGGAGTTATCTATGCCGGTGGCCCAGGACTGGGCGTTCGGAAGGGACCAGAGTGCTTTCCCCCCCCCCCCCATGGAGGTCCTGAACCCCGAGCCATACAGTATTGTTAATGAGAATTTGTTGCATTTTATTGGTTTGACACCCTCATTTGATGATGATCAACAGTATATTTGCAGACTGGTTTTATAACAAAAAAGGTAACAATAACGACCTTGTTTTATAACAAGGTACCTGTGGAACATCCGCACAATGCAAAATGTAACTTCAAGTCCTAACTCCACCCCCCCCCCACCTCCCAAACCACAGTCATCAAGCCCCCTCCAAACACCAAGTCCCTAACCTCCCCTCCCAACCCAAAGGCTTCAAAATCCCCTCACCACTCCAACCCTTAATAACCCTCTCCCCATCCCTCCCTCCCCCCATAACAAAAGTTCCCAACACCCCACACACCCTCCTCTCCACTCATAAAATCAAAGGGAATTCTTACATTGATTCATTACATATTTAACATTATGTCGCCAAGTTTGAAAAGGACTTACTTCAAACCTCATCATTACTTGTCCAAACAACGATTCAGTAAAATACTCTGGAGTATTTTGTGTCACTGACAATCTCTTGAATAGGTTCCTTACCACATTCGGTAAAAGTAAATAAAAAAATAAAACCCGCTTTTTATTCCTACCAACCTGCTTTTCGTCGCCTCTAACATGTCACTTATGATTATTTATATCACGTGACTGACATTATACACATGTAAAATACAGTTTGTTTATAAATCCTGTATTTGGACACTATTCAGCCCTGAAAACTCAGGCGGAAACCAAAAGGACAGGTTGGAGTTTTTTTTTGTTTGTTATAAAATACTTTAAATATCGGGTTGGCGGTGACTAAACCATCTCCCCCACAATATTTCCTGGTGAGGAGGGTGTATGGATATGGACACCCAGCAGGATTAAAAACAAAACCTGTCAAAGGGCAGAAGAGCTCCTTGTGAGCCAACAGCCATCCATATCTGGTGCCCAACTGTGTCTGCAGACATCCTCCTGCAGTTGGGAAACTCTTTCTAGGAGGTTGGTGGCAGGATTTGCACATGGGCCACCATAAACGCTTCATTCTGCAACCTACACAAAAAAAAACACAAACAAAACTAAGAAAAACCCACTCCGTGGGAGTACCTCCTGTTCAGCTGCACTTTGCAGGGCAGCTCACCGGATGATGGGATTGAGGCAAAGCCCTCGATATCCCCATTCTTTTATGATATGAGGAAAATGACAGGGAAAACTTGCTGGTTGCAGTGGTGTGTGTCAGGGTGGTGCTGAGGTGTCGTCCACCAGATTGCGTCTCCTCGGGTTAGCTTGAGGCGGTGCCTTCAGGTGGGTGCCTGGAATATCATATCCCGAAGAGAGGATGATCACCTGTGTCTGCTGTCATCTGAGCTCCAGCATTTGAACATCAGCATTGCAGCACTCACTGAGCTTTGGAGACCGGATAGTGGTGAGATCATGGTGAGTGATTACACCTACTACTGGTCTAGTCACTGTGATGGTTACTATGCCCAAGGAGTTGCTGCAGCTGAGCTGTGTCCAAAAAGCTGACTCTCACGATAATTGAGGTAACACCAGTCAACAAGCATATTATGATACTGAGGATTCGTCACTCCTTGGGTGTCATTTCCCTGGTCTCTGTCTATGCTCTGACTGAGGCGAGTGATCTCACTGTGAAGAAGACAATCTATGCCACACTCAAGTCTATAGTTGATCAGTGCCGCAGGAGTGATACTCTTCGTGTTTTGGGGGATTTCAATGCCTCGATTGGTACCGATAGAGATAGTTATGAGGCAAGTGTTGTCCCCATGGGTCTGGAACTGTGAACCAGAATAGCACCAACTTCCTTGACTTTGCAAGATGTCGTGGACTTAGGGTGGCTGGTTCATGGTTTCAGCACTCAAAGCCACATCGCTGGACTTGGTATTCCAATGCTGGTGGTACGGCAAAGGAGATTGACCATGTACTCATTGATGGTCACTGGAAAAGGCTCCAGAACTGCATGGTCTACTGGAGTGCTGAGTTCCTCAATACTGATCACAGGCTTGTTGGAGCACTTCTGATGTTGCAGCTTCAATCCAGGGGAATGGTACCATCCCAGCCGAAGCTGGATGTTGGCAAGCTCACAGACGAGGGAGTAGCTGAGGAGTTTGCCAACAAGTTGAGTGTGGTCTGGGTGTTTCGGGGAGTCCTGAAGAGTTGTGGAGTGCCCTCAAGACTACCATCCTTGATGTTGCTGGTGGTCGTCTTGGAACCCACCGTCAGGCAAAGAGGAACTTTGTCTCTCAAGGGACACTGTATACCATTGACCAGAGTCACAGGACCAGGGTTAATGGCAGAACTGTGCTGTTCAGGGAGTTCAAGAATAAAACTGTACATTCACTGAGGGTTAACAGGGAGACCTATGTGTGAGGAATCTGTGAAGGGGTGGAGCATCACCTGTGGTCAAGTGGTTCTCGTAATGCTTACAGGGGAATATGTGCATTACATTCCTCCAAGCCCATCCCTCCGTGTGCTGCAGTTAGAGTGCAGGGTGGTGCGCTATTGACAGAAGAGTCTGAAGTGAAGGCCCGCTGGGCCGGTTACTTTGAGCGGCTGTACCAGGCTGACCCACAAGCTGTTGAGTTGGATGTCAGGGATATTACTATCCCTTTTGCTGACCCTCCAATCAACTGTGAATCATCTTTGTTTGTGGATACACAGGCTGCGGTAAAGCAGTTGAATGGGGGTAAAGCTCCTGGTATCTGTGGCATCCATGCTTAACTTCTCAAGGCTGGTGGAAATGCTGTACTCATGTCGTTGCATGCAGTTCTGTGCTCCGTTTGGAGCACAGACATCATCGCAACTCACTAGAAGAGGGGTATTGTTGTCTCTCTCTGGAAAAGGAAGGGTGATTGCCAGGACTGCAACAACTACCAAAAGGTGATCTCACTGTGAAGGAGACAATCTACACTTCCCATACCCCCTGTGAAGGAGACGCTGCTCTCATTGGTGGGCAAGGTCTTTACTCCAATAATTCTTAAGAGGGTTCGCCACCATCTGCTTGAGCACCAGTGCCCAGAGCAGTCAGGCTTGACACCAAAGAGATCAACGATTGACCGTATCCTCGCTCTTCGTGTCCTCACCGAACACAGACGAGATTCTCAGCAGGGGCTACTTGCAGCCTGCTTGTTGATGCCAAATTTTATTTAGCAACCAGGATGTTTTGCCCTCTTCGACAAATTCAACCTCCGCCACATGATGTTGCACCACCATTTTGCAGTGGGTGGTACAAGTAGCTCACTCAGATCTTTGGCTTTGCGTAAAACCAAGAGTGTAACTCAAATTAACTTTTTAAAGTCCATGAAATATTACTTACGATAGGTTAACTTGAACTTTTCCAGTCACTGGGGACGGATACTTTTACTAGCTCTTCCCGTCACTTGTTATGGCAACAGTGTGTTCAGAGGCAATGGGTATAATATAGATTAGATATTTCCATAATGCATGTAAGCATAAGTGTGCATTTTGCGATGTAAACAGAGATCAACCTGTGTCGATGCATGTTTGAGATAGTTAATCATCACCCCTTCATTACGGATGTATCTCATCTCTAACCCATCTATTCCACAAGTTAATTCTACCATTAACCCCAATGTCATCTGTCTAGGTGTTTTCCTTTTAATCCGTTTGCCACCCACCCATGAATGGACAAAGTCGTTCACCACTAAGCCACTTGATTCAAACCAACCGCAATAGCGGAAACCAGTTACGACTGGTATGAATCCGGGTGAAAGGTCTCAAAGGCCACCGCAATGACGTCACTCGAAGGCTGAATGACTTGGCAAAAAGAACATTCAAGATGCATCACGTGGACACACAGGTAGGCAAATAAAAAGACCAAGTTGGTTTGACAGAGTGATTGTTGTTGGTGGTTATTGGCATGGGCCGTTGTCGTGAAGCTCCATTGGTGCTTGTTGAGTAAGCTGCTCTCGGGATCGGCATGATCAAAGTCCAGAAAAGTTGTGAAGCAACTCGAAGACACGGGACCCAGTCAGCGGAAAGAGTGAATCCGGACTACACATCTCACTGGCCTGGAACTCGTGGTAACCCTCAACCGCTCACCTCATACAAGGAAAGGTTTTCCCGACTGTCTTGTGAACCCTTTCGTCTTACTCATCGTGTGTGGCTGAGTTGAAATACTGTACTTAGGCCGTTTCTGGGATTTTGAGGGCAAGTGGAGTATAAATGTTACGTGCGTGCCTCTCTGCTCCTCTCTCTCTCTCTCTCTCTCTCTCTCTCTGCTCCTCTCTCTCTCTTCATCATTTGGTTATTGCTGTGCAATAAACCCCAGTTATTAAAATAATCTTTGAGTGGTTTACGGTTTCATTCCTTTGGGCTTCACATCGCCGGGTAATTAGTAGGAAGCACCTCATGGAGGAGGTTTTTTTGCAATGTTGCGGTCCATGATTTCTCTGGGGCGATTCCCCTGGGATGCGCTCAGCCCGATACCTGTAGCACGAGGAATCTCACCGTAGGCTGCAGAACTCGTTGGAGATTCTGTACGCTGTCCCAATGCAAGTATTTATTTTGAACTCCCAACAAACAGTGTATGGCCTCCATCGACCCTTCTGCCACCGCTAAGGTAGTGACTGGCAAGTTTTTGCCTCATGTCCATATACATACATACATACATATTACATGGGGCATTTATAAAAACGTTGCTGTGGTCTAACAGGCTGAACAATCACAAGTTCTACAAGTAAACTTCAGGAAAAAAAACAACACCGATCGGAAGGGCCTCGATTGAGGAAGCTCACCTGGACGGTTGAAGCTCGGACAAAAATGAGGTGAAGTAATACCAAGAAGCAGACAGCCATAAATCCAGCACAATGCTGCATGTCTCCCCCACACTCCTGCAATCTCCATTGCCTAACACCCGGCCCCGGCTTGCGGGACCAGGTGGGCAGGTAGCGGGACAACGAGCGCACGACACTCAATGTCGGTGCCGAACGTAGCCTGTGCTTTCGTAGGTCGAGAGATGGATGGCCAAGCGGTTCACATATCGTTTTTGTAACCAGCTGTCTGCTGCACACATAAATCAACACTGTATTACTTCAACGTGATACTCACATCACCCAGATACACAACGCTATAAAGTACAAGCGATGAATGTGGGGGGGGGGGGGGGGGGGGAATACAAAATTGATAGCTGAAATAGGTTGCATGTTGTGAAATCAAGTTATTATAGCCCAAGCAGTATAGCCATCGCAAGCTGCCCTACATGTTCAACAGGCTACCTTCTCACCTTGATTTCAGAACCAAGGTTAACCTCGCACACGTGATTTTACGTAATGTTCAAAATACATCTCTACTCTAGACGCACGTTCACCATTGACTGTCGTCGTTGGCATTTCGCCAACCAAGGTCGGCATTCTGTTACACCATCATGATAATTGCTGCCAAGGAAGGATTGCTGTTGGGGTTGAAAACTCAGAACTTTCTGACTACTAGAAAGATTAAAGTTCTCGAGTTATATACACTCAGACACAATGGCGTGCGGAGTGAGCTTCCAATCAATGAGTGTGTGTGTGTGTGTGTTGTGTGTGTGTGTGTGTGTTGTGTGGTGGTGTGTGTGTGTGTGGTGTGTGTGTGTGTGTGTGTGTGTGTGTGTGTGTGTGCGTGTGGTGTGCGTCGTCGTCATATCGACGACTACGACTACAACTACGATTACCCACAACGGTCCTACACCATGGAGAGTCTGAGCAAGATCAAGCGGATCACAGCGGGTAATCAAATCCAACAGACGGACGGAATACCATGTAGAGGACAAACGCACAGACACGGAATGTGACGTACAAATCACAACCAGACGCGGACAATCAACAGAGACGTGTGCAATAAGCAATCGGACAACGGCACGGACACGGACGAAGGGCAGTCGGACAAACGTACAGAGATAAAATCATGTCCTCATCCGTCTTCAGCGTCCAATTATCCGTGTAACCTTTATCATATTTCTCTCTCCAATGACTTAGCTTCCGCTTCCCTCGACCCCCCCCCCTGCTCGTTTTAATGGCCATCACCGTCACACGGCTACATTCTCACACTGTACCTGTTTCCGTCGAATTATTTCTCTCGGCACTCTTCCTCCCTCGTCTTTCTCTGTCTCCTTGTACAGCAGTCTTTCTCCCTCCCCTCGCCTTGACTACGCGGACACTCACAGCTCCAGTCCGACGACTCTCCTCCTCTCACCACTCCCCCCACGCCCTCTTTCCCTCCCTCTCGTGAATTCCTATTCGGTTCTTCTTCCTCTTTTCATTTCCTCGATCTCAACAGCACCTACCACAACCCGCATAGCTGTATTGCCTGGAGAGATGTCTCTTCTTCTTTATGAATAATGTTGTCTCAGCGGGGCAGATAATTAGGTAGGAAAAAGAAAGATAACAGGGCGTGATGGTGATAGGGGGGGGCGTGGCAGAGGGTTGCCTGTGATGGGCGGTAAGGGAAGAGATAATATTGGAAAGCAGGGAAAAGAGGGAGGTGGCTAAAAGTAAAGGGGGTGTGGCAACTGATGAAAGGAGAAGTAAGGGACGAGAAGAAAGAGCAATGGGGGAGATGGAATATAATATATAAGGAGGGAGTAGGGAACATCGGGCAGGCTGATGAGAAAGGTGAAGTAGTAGTGAAAGAGAAGGGAAATGGGCAAGCAAAGGAGAGGGAAAATGTGGGGAGGTAATGGAGGCGATGGATACGTGCGGGTGGGGTTACGTGGTGCTGAAGGAGGAAGTGAGGGAGGGAAAGGTGATGGGAGAGCATGGAGAGGGAAGATGAAATGAGGAGGAGGAGGAGGAGGAGGAGGAGGAGGAGGAGGGGAGTGGTCAGATGTATGTGTTGGGGGGGATTGCATGTGTGATGAGCGATGATGATTTGGGGGAGGGGCCGAGTTGAATGTGTTGGATTACACAGGTGATGAAAAGACGACTGTGGTGTGTAATGACTAACATACAGAGGGTGTTAAAATGAATAAAAGATGTTAAAAGCCTAAATTAAATAAAATAAAAAAGTGACAAAAAACGTTCCTCGTGACTCTCGGCAATTCAATGTGACGATCAGGTCCACAACGAGTACACGACCACCACATTGCCTTCCCTCCCCTTCCCCCTTGAAGGTAGAATTCGAGAATGGACAGAAAAGGTACGAATTCGAATTCACAAGCGCAGATCAAACTATGAATTGCAAACATGGTGGATTAGGGCGATTGAATAATTGGGAACCAAGAAAGCACAAAACGACGAAACCAAAAAACAATCGCACCGACGAATCACCTGAAGTAGATAGAAGTAGTTTGTTTTTTTAAGGTAAAAGACTTATTTTATAATTGAACCTCCTTCCAGAAGCTGTTCTGTCTCACTCTACCCCCCTTTTTCCTCTGTCTCACTCCTCCGGGGCTTCCGGCAAGCAGTGCACCATCACCATCTCATGTCATCCCCAATGCTGTTCCATGATCTTTATTACCCTCGTTAACCCTTTCTAACTCAACCATCTTACTTGCTAGTTTTATTGTTTCCTCCCCTCCTTCCTTTCCTCTTTTTGTTGTTCGTTCATTTATTTATTCCCTTCATTTTTGTCCCACTATCAGTTCTACCTCGCTCTTCCATGAGCCTTGCTCCTGTAAAAGTGGCGCGGGGGGGGGGGGGGGGGGGGGGATTTAAATGTTTGTTAGGCGTCTTGTTTTTCCCTGGTTTGTTCGTACAACTATTGCTTGACACCTAATTACTATCAAAAACAAGAGCGAGAATTGCTTTGCAACACGTGTCCCCAACCAATGTGATATTTTCTTCGTCCAAAAAGGGCATAACTTTGTGAAAAATTGGTGAAACTCCCTGAAACTCGAACTTCTTCTGTAACTTATCATAATAAAGCAATGTACCGAGTTCCAGTTGAATATGTTTAAGGGTCTGGGAAAAAAGTCTGAAAATCCACAGGTGAGACGGATGGATGGACGGACGAAGAGCAAACCTATAGACCACTCCGATGAAACAGGAAGGGGACTAATAATAACACTGCAATGAAAAGTAAATTATAATGTTCAGATACCTTTATGATATGCAGCATACACCATAACTAATCAGTAACTCCACACCCCCTTTATAAACCAAGACAATTCCCCTTTCACCTCCTTCCCCACCCACTTTCATTCACCCCTCTCCCAACCACTTTGAGTCCACCAACCCTATGTCATCCATCAAAGTTCTCTGCATGACGTTTTCTCTCTCATTTCAAGGCACCACGAGGCCGATGATCTGTGCAACATGTGACGAGGTGATGTCGCAAGGGTTGAGTGGAAAGAAACTCAATGGTGGTTTCAGAGGGATTCGGTGTTAAAGAGGACAGATAATGAAGGGCAGGGAAGGGCATGGAAGGACGGACCAGGGAAGGCACTTTTTAGCACGATGCACGAGCGTTGGTGCTGCGAGACAAAAATAGCCACATTGAGAGCCAGCTCAAACTCCTCGCCAGACAAGGGGACAAGTACATGGAGAGGGCAATGACGAAGCTGAGAACCCCACGGCACCGGTACGCACGTGTTCTAGTCACCTGCGTGTCTCGGTGTCCGTGTCAGCGCGCACGTCCCACCTGCGGTAAACGATGATCGGCCCTCCCCATACAGTTTCCATCCCATAGCGTGGTAGTAGGCGTTCCCTGTCAGCAAAACATAGCAATTGACAACCTCGCAGCCAAAACAAGCTACTGATTTAAAGTGTAACTGATATGGAAAATGACCTTGCAATGATATGAAGAAAAAAAAATGAACATTCTTTTTGAGATAAATACAGAAATAAGATGAAAAACCAAGAAAGTGATACCTAAATGAGTGCAAAAAAATAAATAATTCCAGAAGACAAAACACGATTAGACCATACTTTAAAATATGATCACAATGGTCCAAAGGATGAGCTCACTGCGATCCAATCATAGAACAACTGTCGGGCAAGAATGTCTCTCAAAAGTTGGTGCGCCAAACCCCAGCAAACGAGCTTTGAACTTCATTCAGGGATAAACTCTGAAACAGGTTTTACAAAAGATAAACTCTGGATGATTGATAAACAATGCCGAAGTCAATACCTAAACTTAAAAATAGGGGAAATACCCGAGGCGTTCACCTGGTAGAACAATGTACTGAGGAGGAAGTCAACGTGGGACGGAATCAGAAAAATGTACCAATGAACCAATGCTATGACCCCAATTTGTTTTAATGACGTGAACAAACTTTGGTACATCACGGGTGATGAAGGTTGTGGTCGAGTTTCATCGAAATTGTGTGTAGTTTTTGAGAAAAAAGCAAATACCTATTTTGGAGGGCATCCTTCCCCCCGTAGACTCCCTTCGCCCCCAATTTTTTTTATGGTGTGAACGGTCTTCCTAACAAAGGAAGACCGTCCACGCGAATCACCTCACATACGTGACTACAGAGAATGACGGCGCCATTTTGGGTAGGTCTTTCCGCACAATGGCTACGCGGTTTCAAGGATCGCCAGGCTCCTAAAAGGTCATCTCTGGACACACAGCTAAGTGCCGGAAAAAAGAGAGGATTCTCTTTTATTTTATCTGTTCCCTTGTCTGCTTTTGGGACCAAGTGGAGACGTCTGAAATTAGGTTTTAGTTTACCTCACGTTTCATTACCTCATGCCTTGATTTTTTTTTTCATTATCACGCATTGATGTATTTCCATTATTACTCAGCGATTTATGTTCATTAAACCCTCATTTGTTAAATTTACAGTGTTTGTCTATTTGTTGTGGGTTCGAGGACAATCCCGCGTTCTACCGTCTGGTGCACGCCCTGACCGCCCTCAATCCCGCGTGCGCTATAATCTCTGGGGATCTCGGCTGTTTGCCTCCAAGTATAACCATTCAGCTATCCATCCAGGTCGGTGTTAACCGCCGGTTGAACATGACTATATATATATATATGTAAAAGGTTGTGTGTGTGTGTGTGTGTGTGT
>CM068964.1:67089156-67101475 GCA_035128595.1 Eptatretus atami
AAGAAAGACGCGGACAGGACGGACAACCGGGTGGCTAGTGCAGTGAGGAGGACAGGGACTGAGGGAGCTGAAAAGGGAGAGGGAGGTTGGGTAATTCAGTAGGGCCCCAAACAGCGCAGTGGGTACCGTAGCAGAATAAGGACAGCCGATCGAGGTGAGTCAAGCTAGAGAACAGGGGGATGGCATGAATGGCGTAGGAACAAAAGGAAAGCATAGGGAGATCAGCGGGATAGGTGAGTGCAGTGACAGGGGTGGACATAAGCAAACAATGTGGACATGAGGTCGGGAGTGAAGAAAAGCAATGAAAGCAGGACACACATGAGCAGAGCACATACGCACGGAGAGAAAGATGAACGACTCAACCGAGGCGACACCAGGGACGACAGATAAAAGAGGCAAAGGGACCAATCAGGAGGCAAGAAACTAGAGAATAAGGGACCAGGGTGAGCAAGGCCACAAAAATGCAGTGGACAACACAGCGCACACACCGGGAGGACGAACGTGCCAATGCAACACCCACACACCACACAACACAGACCAGCAGCAGGCATGAGTGCACGCTACAGAACAATAAGGACGAGGGAAAAACGCGGACAAGAAGAAGATGAGGCAGTGGACAAGTTGCACGAGAAAGCAAGGGGGTGGTGGTCGGGAATTCAAGCCCAGAGGGGTGGTGGAGATTCAGTTGGGACAAATCTGGCCACCCAGAGGGGTTGTGTGAGATGAGACTAGTATGCATAAGGTCGGACCACCTGAGAGGCGAGTCGGAGCGACGGGACGGGATTGGGCATCGAGTGCAGCTAACAAAGTCAGCAGGTGGCGGACAACTGAGTGCAGTAAGACAAAGGGAGACACCTCGGGAATCAAAGACTGCAGTGGAAAGGGGGTCGGACCATGAGAACATGAACGACTGCACAACAGGGGGTGCGGACATCGCACGTGCACGTGAGCAGCCGGGACAATGGTTTACGCAATGAACTCGGCACGCTGGGACAGAGGGGAGTGGCGACGTTAAATGTGAGCAAGAAGGGGCGGTCGCAGCTGCAGTGGACACGCGGGTGGGCTCGGAACGTTCAGTGGAAACAGGGGTGGGGCATGAGTGCAGTCGGAGATCCAGGCGATGGTGACGATCGCACCCAGGGCGTGAGGGCGAGAGATAGCAGCTCGCCGCAAACAGAGGGGTGGGTGAGTGCAGTGGAACAAGGGACGTGGCGACATGAAGTGCAGTCGGACCATCGAAGATCGACTAGTGGATCAGGCTGGATGAACAAAGCATCGGGGACGCAGGAGATGCGTTCGTTATACTGCCATGGACAGGGTGTTGAGGCTGAGTCAGTTGCGGTAACAAGGGGTCCGGCATCAGAGTCAGTGGGACAAACGGGGTTTCCGAGTGTACATGGGAGAGTCAGGCTAGACGACGAGACGCTAGGAAGCAGGTCGGTGACAGAGACGCATGCTGGATCATCGGCGCGTGGGGGATGAGGGCAAACTCAGGGGGCCAGGCGGGGTAGAGATCGTAGATGACAAGCGGAAAGCCCAGGCGAGAGTTCACTAGAGCCAGACCATAGAAAAGGTTGCAGTGAACAGAAGGGGGGAAAGAAAGGAGTAAAAGATGGACCACAGAGGGCGAGGGCAAAGCCCCGGTAGCCAGTGTGTCCGAGCAAAAGGCAAGATGGGACATACACGACATGAGTACCCAGTGAGTCGACACCACCAGCAGGGTCCGAGAAAGAGACTCCAGGGCATAGGACGACGTGAAGCTGAGAAATGCAGCGCAAGCCACGACGGACGGGCATCCAGCAGTAACACGCCGGCATAAACGCATCTCTACACAAAAGAATGGAGCATTCGGACCAAGACGAATTTGAATTCCGCCGAAATAGTCGGTCACAGATGTACGGATCTGAAAACCACCAAAAAAACGAGAATAATAACCAAATTACGCATTCGGACAACGTAACATTTAACACGACAAAAACACTTGGCCTAAAACACCCAAATAAAGGAACGAACCAACGATCTCAGAGAACATCACGATAGCCACAGCAAAGACCATCAGCAACAACCCAAAGGCCGAGAACCAGAAAAAGAACAAGAAACATGACACCAAGAATGAGAGAAGAACAGATCACATCACAAAACCCAAAAAAAAAAAACGTGGACCCTATATAGAGCCAAGGTAAGTTCTTTTACGTCATAACCGCTAAATACAATACGTAAGCGGGTACGTCGAAGGTAAGGAACTCAAACATCTTCGTTCTATCCCATGACGACCCTCAATGGGGCGCATAACCCCACGTTATGGCGCCTCCCTGAAAGGGAAGACGAACAACGAAACCAAACCAGCTACTCATTCACACACTCATGCGCCCTATGGCCGGATGACGACAGTAAACTTGCTTCGGGGGCACGGACGAATTTGGCACTTTGAATAGAAACGACCACGGTGAAAAACCTCAGTACTCTTTCAAGGGGAGTCGGATACAACTGAGAAACTAAAACGACAAGTTCAACCAGACCCATTCAACTCACCACTGAACTGGCTTCTCCTCCAAAAGAAAGCCCACTTGCAAAGCAAGCGCCACTTTAACTCCACTATCCCTCAACAGCCCTCGAAAGAACTCGGGCGCCCCCCCCGCAAGGCAAGCACAGGAGACGAAAGATCCAGACCACAAACAAGCCCTCGGCTGCTCAAGAATCAAGGCACCTCCAATCAAATAGCGAAGCCGCAATTCATCTGTGGCGGGTTAGTTCAATCAAAATCCTAAAAAGACCGGTCAATCTCGAAAATACACGGACGCGACACTTCAGAAGATGCGCCCGTAGACCAGACCTGTCGAATCCAGCGTTTGAACAGACTGAACAGGACGCACCCACATCTCGGGGAGCTCAATCCTGCGATCTGATGAGCACAAATGGTCCCTCACACCCTGAATTGACACAGACGAACCGGGGTAAAAACCCCGGGCGCGATGCCCACGGCTTCCACGATCACATTCTATCCCTCCGATACCACCCGTCTCAAGGCGGACGGCCTTCGGACACACTACGCTACGAACGCGGGCGGGGTACGGCTGGACATCATACAACCAGTCACAAAGCACTATAAGACACCACCAGCGTTACACCTGGCGTGTCAAAAACCGTTTCCACCAGTATGCAGCCCAGCACCCGAACTACCGAAAATCACTGGCTCAATTTCATTTCGGAAAGCAGTCACCATCACGCCGGAGCTTGCGAGCGTGGTTCTCTAGAGCTGGACAAGGATCACACCTCAGTACAATGATTGCGCCGCCATGCCCGACGACATTGAAGTACGAAATACCCGAAAAAAAAAAAAAAAAATCCAGCCTGGGGAAAGATCAACGCAACTCAAAAGCACGGGGCGAATTCGCCCATGCACCAGACCCGCAACACTTGATCAGGGTGCGGTCACTACATAAGGAAACCTGCCGCAGGCATGTGGGAACGATGCTGACTGGTGCTTCGACAACCATCCAGAAGTCTGAAAACTCATGGCACTACATTCCACATGGACCTTGACGTGAGCCCAATGACAACCGCGTACGTCAGAAAATGCAGAAGAGCCCGTCACACAAATTTCCCGTAAAAGATCACTAGCAGATACGAGGACCTTGCAGCGCCCATGATCCTACAAAGTTACATATCCGCGCAAACACTGATGATATTCGAAACGCAATCACCACTCAATGTCATATCATCAGCATAGCAGACCACGCTCGGTTCCTCTGACAACCTAGCGAGAAGCGACACTGATAAAGAAAAGCCAGTTGCAATCGGCATAACCTCCATCTTCCGTCAAAGAACGAAGCAAGGGGACGCGGGTGCGAACAACAGACTCGTACCGACTGGCCACAATGCAAAGCGATTCAGACTCTGTAAATTCTGCTGACCAATTGAGTAACCTTGTCTGAACGAGACGGCTGTGATCTATCGAGTGAATAACTTTCTGACATCCCTTAGAGGACGACCTCCCTGGGCTGTTCGTTTGTACCCACTGGCCTATAACCGCCACTTGAAGAGAGATCACTCCTCACTGCTCGACTGCGTCGTAGTCAGACACGGCGGTTCAGCCGACAGATCGGCAGTCAACGAGAGACATCTTGGTTGCGCGGCATCACAGCACTGTTTGCGATTGTATCTGACGGCCCCATCGTCGCCTTCGTCATGGTCCTCCTCGCTCCCTTTTCTGACAAGCACATGCGGAACAGTCGGGACGGAATGGGTGGTCTTGATGGTCTGAACCACACCCTCCTGTTACATATTGACTGTCGTCGAAATCTCTGAAAAACCAAAAACGGAAAGTACGGTGACACTCAGTTCAACAATGAAAGTACAAATACATTGCAACGAGAACCCGGACAGATCCTGAACCCGTCAAATGTGGAAGATTCACAGAACGTATCGAATCGGGAAAAAACAACAGATAAGATTAGAAATGAAAAAACAGTTACCTGCAGCCCAGCTATTGTCATGCTTTGGCCACTGACCGACCTCGCATTGAAGATGAATTTACGAAAACGCAACACTATTCCTAACTAATGGTAAAAACAATAAAAATACTTACGGCTGTGTGGTACGATGGGGATAATTGCAATCTGGTGACACTTACGTTCATCTTTGGATCCGACTTCAGCGCTCCGATTGACGATCCGACAGCTCATTCAATCTACTTAACCTATACACGATCCGACGTCGAGGAACTGCAACCGCTGCAATTACGACAAAAGAGGCACGTGTAGCCATTCCCCTTTTACATACAGCCAAGCGACGTCTCCGGTCCTGGGAACGGGCATCACCTTCCCGGACCACAGAACACCAGGTTCATCAAAAAAGTCAAATGGACGAGAAAACGAAAAGACGCGAACAATCTAATTTCGCCCCAAAACACATCAAGTGATTGGGCGCAATAACGCCAGCAGCACTGACCGGGCTAATGACCACAAGCGCTGCATATGAGACAAAGTTGCCAAGACCTCTTAAACGCACGGAGCCCATACGTTATCCAGCGTTCAAGAACCCAACACTTGTAAAATGAAAACAAAAAGACCAAAAAAAATAAGCAAAGCAACAAGACATTATGACAAGCCAGACAGAAGATACAGACAGTGAGGTAGGCAGCGTGAAGGAAGGAAGCATGGAGTGCAAGGAAAAGCGGGAGAGGAAGAAGCAGGGAGTGCAAGGAAACACGGGAGAAGAAGCAGTGGAGAGAGCAGGAGGGCAAGAGCACGTGAGGAAGGAAATCAGCGTGAAAGGAAGGCAGCTTCAAAGGAAGGAAGAGAAAGGAGAAGGGAAGGCAGCATAAGGGAGGAAGCACGAGGAAGGGCAGCGTAGGGAGAACGTTGAAATATTTTAGATGAGGGTTAATAAAAGAAAAATCTATCCAATAGTCCATAAATAACACACACACACTACAATTGACTACATATCGATACATAATATATAGTCCAAAAATAACAATACAAGACTAAGCTTATCATATAATATCGCCAAAATTCATACACAATAACAAACATGACATATCATAAATTAATTTCTCCAAAACATACAATAACAAACACTTTTACAAAATATAAAAGTAATATTTCAAATAACAAACAAAACATACCTTACATATCAAATAATTAATCGTCATAATAACTTAATCAATAAAAGTCAAGTTACATAACGAAGTACAAAATCAGGCGAAACATTAAAAAAACATTAATTGTACACCTGACCCTGACAGAACTAAAAATACAAACCTGACAGTGAAAACTCCCACAATAGGAACAAAAACACATTTATGGATAAATACAATTTGGAGAACATAAACCATTCAAACTGTACACTTATCAATAAAATAATCGGTGGTTGTTTGTACTCACTACTGGTAAAGGGCATTTTGATGGAATGTGAAGTATTGGTCAGAGTCGTATTGAGGGTCTTTCAAATCAACTCACGACACTCCACGATTTCGTTGAATTCACCCGGAAAATTTAAAGGACTCATTGAGGTTGCTTACATCCTGGAGCCGACACACCGGACAAAGAAATTCTTTCAGTTCAACCTGATCCCATTTACACGATGCCTGGAGGGGGAGGGGTGCAGAAGGAAACTTCCTATAGAATCTGTACAATTTATTATGCCAAAAACCATGGAACGAACCCAAACATCCGGGACTTGCCCTTCGGGTGGTACTGGACACACGTGACGCACCAATAACTTTTGTGCACGCCACACAATGGAAGGACGCGGAGACGTCAGACATGACAATGAAGAAAGCACATCTAAGATCTAGGTTGGATCCATACGGGCCAAGGATAAACCTTGCATATATTGCAAGCTGATATCACAAACACCGTCATCTTCTGGTAGCGTTCTACTGAATTTACCCTTACCCCTTGAAACAGAGAGTACGATATACTATATTCACCCAAAAACCTAATGCCAGCTCAATCCGATCCAACATAATTGAAGACCCGCTGTGGAATGGACACAGACTCGCATCGCAATCTGCGCAAGCAGCTAATAAAATAATCACCAGCAAGATCCTCAAACAAGACTTCCATGTCGAACCCGCACCTTTATCTCCGTCTTGTCCATCCCATTCCGACATAATATCCGCAATTCTTCAATATTCCTTTTATAATTTTGCAATCAATGGGCGTTGTTCCGCTCAGAGCCTGTGTCGGCGATCGGCGGCAGATGCGTGGTGGGGTGCCCCTACGAGTACGCTGAGTGTAAAAAGCGTGAGAGAACACGTGCCGGTTCTCCCTAAGTAAAGAACAGAAAGAAAACGCTAAACCCGGAAAATTACAGCATTACACGATAGAAACATTTAATTACTCCCCATCGCAAACACCTAATGGGTTTGGCTACACCTCACAGCATTTCCATTACTAAGAGCAAACTCAAAATAATCCCTACACAACTAACGCTTTCTTAAGTGTCTCATATTCGATCGGACTGGAAAAGTGTTTCGCGCGAAATTCATCGAGTAATCCAGCATGAGAGAACATCCACTTGGCTTTGTAACTTTTGTCAGATGGCGTGCGAATATCTGTTTATCAAGGGTAAACTGACGAACATCAAACAACAGAACACTACGGTTCCCCCTGGTATATGTGTTATAAAAGTGATAAGACGCGAGCATAGGAATAAGAAGATGTAGAAGAAAAAACGAAGAAGAGGGGGAGCATGTAACGTTGTCCCCCGAGTGACACCAGGTAAGAGAGAGGGGACAATATGAGGATATGAACAGAAGGAAAGTTACCAAAAATAGAAAACTAGGGACAAACTGAGCGTAAAACTAAAAGAGTCTAACGAACAGTAAATACTAGTTAATAAGTAAAGACATACACTAATAGATAAACACTATAATAAAAATAAAACATGACAATTTCCTCCTCCTCCAGCCAAAGAGTCAAACCGCCAACAGCTCAAACAAATCTATCCCCCAGGTACGTAATACCATGGACACATACAACGTTTAAGAGAGAAGAAGTCAACCCTCTATTTCTGCACCCAAACAACAGTCCCGCAAAATTTGCTAATAATACTCACACCCACATGATTGTTCCCCTTGTCCCCCAGATATTCCTCGAAATAAACCTACACCTCCTACCCGGGCGAACCCTATGCTATGGGTAATTCCTAGCCAGTCATAAGTCCAACCCTGTTCCCCAGTGATCCCTGTACTCCCAATGCCAATACACCTTACATATAAAAAAAAACTCTATGATCGCCCCCATTCGTCGGCTTTCGAGGCGAGGAGGAGGTCGAGTTGACTCCACTACAAGAGAAAATACTCCTTGAATAAGAATATTATACTCCACCCATGGAACCATGGCACTCTTATTTTTCAAGCCTGGTTGGTTTACCAATCAGTCATGGGTCACCGCGCTGTGGAACCCTAGTGTGCGATGCCCAACCCCACTGTTTCCGCTTACCCATCTCAGCTCCCCGACATTAGGGTATTATCTTTAAGTTTACATGTAAAGTTACCCAACACCTCTTTTCTTCTCTTAGAGGGGGGCAACATGGAAGGCCTCAATCCCAGTGGTGTCTCCATGCTCGTCACCCCGCCGGGAATATGATTACCCCAGTCCGCCGTCTCACGCAGTTTTGCGCTTTCCCCCAGAACGTTCGGATTGTGGGATGAATTGTCATATCATAAGACGCATTCGAAACACAACCCAGACCGTCAGTAGTCTCCCCAAATCAAGCGTCACACAGTAAACAACATTACAATCAAACACCTTGGGCACACCGAACACGGGCTAAGCTTATCCTCAATCAAAATCTGCTTAACTTAATACCTGATTCGAAAAAACGCCTTTCATTCGATCCGATCAAAAGACTTGCCACTGATAAACAGTCAAGAACGGTCGTCGAGTTTGAAAAAAGGAAACCATTTTAATATCTTTTCTGGCTAAAGACCAAGAAAACCACAGCTAAGGTCAAACCTAGCACAAGGGAGCATCAGCATAAATGAACACGGACTTATAACTCTTCTTAAGGAAGAGAAAAACGTAATACTCAACTTATTCCCAATCACACGAACGAAAAAAGAAACTGAGACGAATTAAAAATTGAACCCGCCCGCCGATGTAGCCACATCTCCACTCTACAAAATACCAAGTAAGAAAAAACAAAGCGTATAGCACCAGCTTGTTCACCTATCACACAAACAGGCCAAACCGGCAACAAACCACCCAATCAAACCAACAGAATTCACGTTAAGTCCACGCCCTGCTCCTTGAACAAAAACAACAAAAAGCCTCCAGCCTCGGAATGAACCCAGACCAAACCAAATGCAAATGAATTCATCAAAAAAACTGAAACGATAACACAAAAGCCAAACAAAGAGACAAGAGCGCCACACAGGAGACAGCACACAACACAGACAACCAGACACAAACGACACAACATCACACACTGTAAAACCCGCCCTCACGGTAACATAAGAACTCGCCTTATTGTATTTTAAGGCACGACACGCTGAAACAAAAACTCCCCTGAAGCGGATAAACACCAACGACAAGGAATATCGTATCTCTTCGGGGTACTTATGATGTGAATACTTCTGGGGGTTCCGCAAAACAGAATAAAAAAGAAATTAAATTCAACCGGGCTTCCACCTTCCGGGTAGAAGCCGAGACTTTGTCACTGAATGGACAATTGGTTTCCCCCCACCCTCGAAGAGAACGACACGGCCAATGTTTGTGCTACTTGTAACACACCCTCTCCTGCCTTCTTCCCACAATGCTCCTCAATCCACCCAACCGGAGACTCTGCCACTCAAAACAATAGACTTTCGCACACGCCGCCGGCTCTAGAGCAAACAGGTCCAACGAGAGACACTCCAAGCCTCAAGAACGGTGCACTGACTTCCAAATCACATCACCACCACGGATCAGCCACATGTGGCAGTCGACCGCCCACGCGTCAAAACGACCCAGCGCAAACGGGCAACCAGCCTCAAGGAGGAACCGGCCAGCCGGCACCACTAATCATCCGCTTCGTCAAACCCCAACCACCGCGACGCCTCCCCACACACCCACACCAACACCCGCTGCAGCACTGGGAGTCGGCCCCAAATGCTCATGGGCAATTTCACAAGCAACGAGCTCCCCACCCCCATTTTCACCGGGTTGATCTATCAACCGTCGCTCGGACGCGGGACGGAGCCCCAAGGCCCCCCAACATCCAGCCCACACGCTGGTGAAAGCACGACCAACATACGACCCCCCGACACTCGCGCAAAGCCCACCAAGGGCCACCACTGAGTGGACTGGGAAGGGCAGATGGCACGAACCGGCCATCCCGATACCGGTACGGGTCAAGAACCCTCGACTAAAACCGGACGCAGACCAAACAGTAATGAGACACCGGATCACGAACGTTGAGTGGGGAACAATTAAAACCACGAAAACTCGCGGTCAAGAAAATAAGAACCCTCAGAATCGCTTAACGACCAAATCTCCGGCGCAGCATACACCGCGCACCCAACGCTCACCTCTGTTCTCTCCCGTGAAGCGCGCGTGAAAACAACACGAAACGTGTCCCACAAAGTACAGATAAAACCACGTGACGGTATAAACCCCAACATAACAGTACTTTGATCCCAACGCCACGATACGACGCAGCCACCCGAAAAAAGTAGGTTTCACGACAAACCATCACCAATCATACGAACCAATCGGCGATACCAAACAGAACGATTTCAAACCAAAGACCGATTCGTCCGAAACTCAAACACCGACCACACAAGTAATCCTGTTAACCTACCGGCCAAACCGTTTCACTAAGTACCGGAGCGACAAGTCACACAAGCTCATCAACATACAACAGAGACCGGAGCCAGCGACGTACCAAACAAAACAGAACATCATAAATAGTGGCACGGAACATCATGCCGGCAATGATGACGTCCACACATGACACCCCTTAACATAATAAATCACTCAATATGACACACACATAACGGCTCGGTGCAAACAAAATGACACCGGGAATAAGACGCGAACTGACACGACGGACCCTCCACTACACCTCAACAAAGGCTTCCACAAACTTCCACTAAAAAGGCCGTCAATCTCCAAATCACCAATAACACCGTTCGAAAGAGAAGCAGACCGCCTACACCCCCAACCGACCTACCCAGGTGCAGATTTCCACAATGGCAAATAATAAAGGAATAGCATAAGAAGGAACACCAGACAGTGTAGATACGGCCGATGCCGTCTACACGTGCATTGGGCTAGTTGTTCACTGGTAAATTTTCGATTCAAACTGACCATACCGCTGCAACGCTTACATCAAGAACCACAAAGCCAGTGGAGAAAGCACAATCAATGCCGACCGGACTCAAGATCAGCCCCCTCGAACACCCGCACTAGTACGGAGTAAAAATTACAGCCAGAGGACATAGACATAAAATGCAAGCCAAATGCGATCCTAAGCGCAACACCGGACAGCCACTGCACAGTGATCATGCAAGTAGAGAAAACAGGAGAAAAAAAATTATTGAAAATAAAAAGGTGCAATTCCGCCCCCGGCGCGATCGACACGAACTCAAACGGCGCAAGTCGCGCACCGACACATAGCATCGTGACCTCCACAACGCCATCCCACGGGGAAATCGCCAACCCACACCATAACCCCGCACAGCGAAATATAACGCCGGGAAATCCAAATATAACCAATACCACGCCAAACTACGGGTCTACCCACAGCGATCTTCGACACAACCGCTAACCTCGCCAATGCTAAGGAACCGGACAGATACGGCGACCTTGACGGTCAAATATCGGCCCCCCACCAAACCCTTACTAAGCAAAAGATCAACCAAGGAGGACGAAAAGAAACAAAACAACACTAACAACGCACAACAGAGCAGCCATATACACAAACACGCAAGAGCACACTAGAATAAGAAGCAAAAGCAACATACAGACACAACGAGCAACGCGACAGCTCGCAAAACCCTAAAACTATTCACCGAAACCGCACACCACACTCACAAAACCAGAGAAAGATCGCCGCTCCAGCGCCCACCCGCCGAGGGTCCCGCCTGACTCCCGAGCGGGGTCCGGAGGCCTCCGGCGGCCCTGCCTGCCGCGGGCCCTACCAACCGACAACCGACCCTGAAACAACCGGGGGGAACAACAAACCGAACCGCACCAACCAAAAACAAACCGACGAAAGACACCGGGAACTCAAAGAGCGCAACAACACCGAAAACAACAACACACCAACCGACCCAGACTAACCGACCAAACCACAACACACCAACCAACTCGACAACCAAACACGCCTCGCCTTCCCAACCCCCCCCGCCCCCGCCCGCCTTCCCCCGTCGCCACCCCTTCGGAAGTCGGAACACGGCTCCCCACCCCGCCCTACTACGGTCCATCCACACAATCCCGGACGCCCCTCGCTTCCCCTCCCACACCAAACCGGAACCAGACACAACCCAAACCGGCCACCTCCTCACTCGCGAGACGGTAGCCAGACTAAGCGGGCGGAGGGGCGAAGTGCTGTGACTGGGGGTGGCACGTTGAGAAGCGCGTGTTGTGTTCAAATTAAAAAGGAAGCATGAAACGCTACCCGAAGGACGCAGCCCGAATGAATCACATTAATTCCCTCTAAACAACGGGTTTGGGGCTAACTACACATGTACTTAAGAGATAGCTCACCTACGGGACCTGAATGGTGGTTTGCGAATTTCCACAGCCGTAACAATATTGTTAAGGATTCAGCGGTGGCGGAATTCTCGGACGAGTCTTGATAGCCAAACGTTACAGATTCGGTG
>CM068964.1:67162441-67187347 GCA_035128595.1 Eptatretus atami
GATCTTCACCAAAATTGAATTAATTCTTCCTTGTCACACACCCAACATGTCCACCAAGTTTTGTCTGAATCCGTCTACAAATTTTTGAGATATCCTGCACACAAACAAACAGACAAACAAACAAACAGACAGACAAGCCGGTAGGCGGCGATGGGTCGCCGAGCATGGAAACTAGAAAGATATAGAGCAAAATGGATGTCATATAGCGGATAGGGAATCACCTTAAGATTATGCATATCAAATCTCATCCAGTTCAATCTACTGATAACTACTCGGTATCCATTGAATGAAAAGTACCGAAAATGCGGTTTGAAATCGGAAATCCCCAAGTGTTGAGGGTGCTGTGGGTGAACAAAGATCTAAATCGGAAATCCGGCTCGATCGTTTTGTGCACAATGTTATCCAGACGTTAGTGTGAATTTTCATGACCATCCGACCTTAACCCTAGGAGGAGTAGCATTTGGCGCGAAGGCACCTCCAGCTCTTGCATATTATCGATTTTGCACTATTGACCTTGCCCCTGACCTAAGCGAAATCGGTCAATATGTCCTGAGGCAAAGTTGTAGTACTCATTGAGTACCATGAACCTGCAAAGTTCTTTCGTATCGATGCACTCACCTGGTCGCTAGGGGGCCTTCAATTTTCGCCAATTTTCGCGCATACCCCATTTGTAGGGGCGCTGCGGGTAAAGTATTCCATACATCACAAAAACCGGAATATATTTGATAGAGCATCACCTGTAGATCATTCATGCCAAATTTCATAACCCTACGTGGGATAATGGCTTTCGGAATTGATTCGCCGTGAACGGTACCGATTTTGAAGGTTTTTTCGGTTGTTGCTAGGGAACCAAAGCGTCCCTTGCAACCATCACAATTTCCAAAGCACTAGGTCATAAGATGTACCTACCACCCGAGTTTGGTCAACATCCACCCACGTTTACAACCATTATGCCGATGACAAACGAACAAACATCCAAACAAACAGACAGAATTACTGACAATAAGGTCACCTATTTCGGCGACCCACAGAAAGGGGTGAAAACATAACCTCCTTCACCTTCAGTGGCGGAGTAATGAAATTGTAATCGTTGGAGATACAAAGAATGGCGATGCAATAGGGATCCATGATAAATACACGAGGAGGAGAGGGAAGAAATTAACGTTTTTGAGTGGAGAATAAAAAGTAAGAGAGGAATCAACATTTTGAAGTATAGACTAAAGAGATGGCTCCAACTCGACCAGTCTCAGGCAATTGGCTTAAAACTATCCATCTGCACAATTGCAATGCTACATTAAACTAATGACCTACTCTTATTCTTTGAGGAGCAATCGTTTTACGTGTCGATACCGATTCCACATTTTCTTCCTCTTCGACATTCTTCTTCCCAATTTCCTACAAAAAGAAGGGAAATTTGTTTTTACCACCAGACAATATTGTCATGTTGCGTAATGCTTAGCCGGATCACAACATGGTGATGTGTGCTAATGTAATGGTTTAGTCTGTGCTGTGAACACCTTGGTGTGACAATATGTCCCACTTTGATTTATTATACCGAGACAACTGCATCAGGTATAAAGCAATTACTTACCATTTTAAAGTTCTTCTTTCTCATGGTATGAACACTTTGAAAGAGTGAATAATGGAATGGAACCCTTAGGAAGGTTGTATAGAAAAAAAAATACAGCAAGAAACTGATTATAACTGTATTCATAGTGTTGTGGGAATGCTTTCTAGGGTGCAACTTTGTATCCCATAGCGAGAGCTATTTCCCAAAGTGCATGTGTTGGCATAAGCATGAGGTAATTTAATTGCAATCTAGGACATGCATCGTTATATGCGTAGAAAGCTGCCTTCTTCCCTCCCTACATGTGTGCGTCTAAAACCACTTTCCCTGAAACTTTTAAAATGTTTTATCCCTTCGTAAGCTGTCTTTTATGCTGCTTTCAAATGTACGACAGGCCATCAGGCACCAGTTTAGGCATGAAAAGCAGACAACCACCATCCCGATTGGTCCCGCACCGTCAGCATCATCTGGGTGAAGGGTCGGGGTGGAATGCACACCCACAAACTGGGCCCCGAGGCAATGGCAGCCAAGAAGGAAGGAGCTAATGGCATCACGGCTGCAGATGGAGGCAGAATCTATAAGAGGGAGTGATGCGAACTGTTGGGGGGGGGGGGAGGAGGGAATCCAGGAGACCTAGCTGAGAAAGCTGCATGAGAAATTGAGGGGTTTCTGCAAGGCACAAAGCATCTGCCTACTCCACTCTCCCGACACACCTATACTGCAGGCCATGCCAACATCTCCCCTCGTGCCAGCTCCATCCATGGCACAAACTGTTCAGTGTCTCCACCGGGGACTCAGCTGCATCTTGTCGAGGGACAGCCAGCTATATTTTCAGCCCTGGCTGATTCTCTTGTCTATCTACTGACGTGTGAATGGGCCCGTTAAGTGCTTAGATAATTAAGGATCTGTTCGTTTGTTGACTCAGGGGTGCATATGGAATTTGGGATTAGTTGAATTGTATTGCTTCTTCGTTTGTATTCCCATCCATGTTTTTAATTTATTATTTAACAGAGTCAAGGCTCATGGAAGAGCTAATACACTGAACGGATCAGGACCTAACAGGACAAAAGGAACAGTAGAGGAAGGGAGGCACCAACAGTGGAGTTAAAGGACAAGATAGAGGGAGACTTGGACAAATAATGGGTGTGGGGAGCAATGGGGAACACGAAAGGATGTATGGGGTTGACAAGTTGGATCCAAAAGGAAACTGGAAATTTGGAAGGAAGAGGACTTGGGGTGGACAATTAATGAGGTAGAAAAGATCATGGTTTTGGGTTGGGAGATCTGAGATTGGTGTGAACAGTTGTCTTGAAGACCTGGAGGGAAGAATGAGATTGAAGAGAATGGGGAAGTTGTTGCACAGGTGGGGGGGGGGGGGGAGGGAAGAGGAACGAATGAGTTGAAGTGAGCAGTGATCATGGATTTTAGGAGTTTCACCAGAAGGGGTTGCAGGTGGACTGTGTGCACCCTGCAGAACCCTGGGGTTGGGGGGGTGGCAGGAAGGACTTTGTATGGCAAGGGATGCTCACTCCTGGCTTTGGAGGCCAACTTGAAATGTGGTTTGCCCGAGAAAGATCACGGCTGTAGTGAGACCGAGAGTTTTGAATAATTGAACTTCCTCAAGAGGATCGTTAAGAAAGTAAATGGGTGAAGGGATAGGGTTGCTGGATGGTCCTTCCAGAAAGAGAGTTGGAGTGCGAGATTTGTCTGGATTGAAGGACATATTCCAAGTGTTTGACCAGCTTGTGATTTTGTCAAGGTCTGAAGAGAGGGAAGAGGCTGCAGCCTCCCTGACTGAAGGATGAGGGATGTCACGGCAGAGGGTGGAGTTATCAGCAAATGTATAAAGGGTATTTTCCAGAGTCAGAGAGATCATTAATGAAGATGACGAATAGAACTGGGCTCAGAACATTGCTTCAGGGCACTCCAGCCTGGACAGTGAGAGGAGATGAAAGAATTTTGTTGAGAGCCGCACTTTGGCTACAAGAGTGGAGGAAGTCAGCAAGCAATGCATGACATTGGCCTTGGATGCCATCGGCAAAGAGTTTGGAGAGCAAGGCAAGATGCCAGACTAACAAAAGTAAGAGATTTGTCTAGGGACACAGCCCTGATCTCATGTCCGGCATTGAAGTCATCTATCCATTGTTGGGAGACTATAAGCAGCATGTCCAAAGTAGACTGACCTGGTCTGAATCCAAATTGGTGATCGAAGATGAGGCTGTTGGAGAAAAGGAAGGATTTCATATGAACTGCGATGATGGATTCATGACCTTGCTGATCACTGGAAGCAAGCCGACAGTTCTGTCGTGAAGGGGATCTGTTTTTCCACATTTTAATGCAATGCAGTGATGCAGATTTCATATCAAATGTAGTAAAATGCAGACCTAGGGCAAATGATAGGGTGAAAAGGGCAATGAGAGCCTGTGCAAAAGCAGAAGAGCAGATTTTTAGGACACGTGATCTGATGCCGTCTCGTCCAGTTGCAGAGTCAGAGTCAAGGGTTGACAGACCCTTCTCCACATTCTCAGGTGCAAAAGATACAGAGTCCAGGAGTAGTTGGGTACAGCGAGTGAGGGGTTGAGGACATGATTTGGAAGCAAACACAGAATTGGGGGATTTGGCCTTCTTGCGAGTGGAGTCGGCTATGGCACTATTTGAAGTGAGGGAAGGGATGGAAGGGGAGCATGCACCAGAGACAGACTTAACAAGACACCACCAGGATTCAGAGGAGGGAGACATGTTTGAAAGTTCATTCTTGAGGTTGGACAGATGTTGTTTTCTCGCACTTCAGAAAGTGGATACACACTTGTTGTGGACTTTTGAAATGCACTGACATTGCCTTTGGTCAGATTTGCCTTCCAGGAAGAGAAGGTAGGTTGTTTCAAAGTAACTGCCTCACCAAATTCAGTGCACCACGAGCAGGAAGAGGGGTAGGATATGTGAAGACAAGATGGGATGAAACTGTGCATGAGAGCATGCAGGTTTCTGTGGAAGAATTCCCAAGCTGAGTTGATATCAGGGGTAGTAGATGTGGGAGACCAGTCCTGAAGAGAGATGGCTGCTTGCACAGTCCCTGCGAATCTGCCCGAGTGAACTTCCAGACTCTGGCATTGAGGCAGCTCTCTGAGAATAGTCAGGGAGCTGTTGACTCTCACAAGCATATGATCAGATGAACTAATTGGAGCAGAGGAAGAGCAGGAGACATTTGTGAGGCAGTTTGTCATCACCAAGTGCAGAAGGGAGGATTTGCCATTGGGAGAAATCCAGGTGGGAAAGTTCACAGTTTGAATAAGTTCCAGAGTCACAGAAGTCCTTTGCTGAAGTGCTATGGGCTGGTGAGAGAGGCGTCAACATCCAGACAACTTGCATGGTGACAATTGAAAGTGGCACATATGAGGAAGAGGGAGTTAGGATGAGTGGTTAAAAGTTGGTCCATGTTGTTTGGGACAGAGATGTAGATGGAGTCGTCACTGTTTGGAGGACGGTACAACACACAGACAAACAAGAGGTGGGAGCGGAGGGGAAGTCGCAGACAAAGATACTCCTGGGGGTTGGGAGGTGTAAGATAAGTACAAGGAAAGTGAGAAATGGGGTTATTGATGTAAAGAGCAACTCCGCCAGTAGGGCGGGGTTCAGGCCGATCAAATCAGAAGAGACAATAGCCAGTTGAAATATGAAGGTTCTGTTAAGGAGTCCATGTGGAAGGAAGATTCTGGCTAACAGATGTCAGACAACAGCGCGATTGAGAATAGATGAGTCTGAGTTGGAGTGGACTTGGATGATTGAATTCCACACAGGTCACAGGGAAGGCATTTGGGGTGGGATTGAGCACGGTGGGTGGATGGGAAATGGGAAAGAGGGAAAGGAGGACGGGAAAATGTTTAGGAGGGGCGGACACGCGCTATCCGGGATGGGCAGGGAGGCGGGAGTCATGGAGGGGCAACGCAAGGATGACGAGCAAGGCGAACGAGTATATAGGGGCGGGACGGAGGCATGCGAGAGCGGGACAGTGCCAACGCAGAGCAGGGGGACTGAAGTGTGCAAACGAGAGGGCCGGGACGAACGCTTGCAATGCATAGGGCTGGGACGGGGCAAGGAGGACAGCACAAGTGGCAGGGCATGGGCAGGACGGAAGGCAAGGCAGAGGCGACGAGGTTGAAGCAGGGGGCGGGACGGGTGCCAAGCGAGGGGGGCGGCGCAGCCAGGCGATCGAGACCGGACAAGGTGCAAGCGAGAGGGGCGACGGGGAAGCGAAGGGGCGGACAAGTGCAAGGCGAGAGGGGCGGACGAGGGGGCTGCAAGCGAGGGGGGACAGGTGCAAGGCGAGAGGGGACAGTGAAGCATGAAGGAATATTTAAGGGAGTGAGGGGAAACTTGGAGGGAGGGGTGCGGGGGAAGTTTGGAAAGGGTGGGGTGTGTGGGAAGCTTGAAGGGCGAGGCGGAGTTGAAGGCGGGGGCGGGAAGGCTGAGATGTGAGTGAGAGGGAAACTTGGAGAGGGTGGAGTGAGAATCACGATGACGCCAGAGAAATAAAGGCATTCAAGCATTTTAATACGTTTTGAAAAGCTTTTAAAGGATCCAAACAAATCTCACTCACCATTTCAACCCTTTCAATTTTCGATATAAACATCACACTCTCACTATTTCACTCCAAAAGGACCGTCTTGCAAACCCTCCTATCGACTTTCTTAACAATCCTCTTGAGGAAGCTCAGTCATTCAAACTCCTGGGACTCACTGACTCACGGATTCTACATGGGGGTTGCCCCCCCAACATATGTGTTTGTTTTCTTCTCTGAAACCACACACACAATTTCAATAAAACTTGACCACAACCTTTATCACCTGTGATGTACCAAGGTTTGTTCATGGCCTTAAAAAAATAAATCCATAGGTATTTACTTTCTTCTCCATTATATATTTTGTGGGTCATCCATGCCTACCAATGGTTCCCTGGTTCCCTTATCCAGCCACGACCAGATCAGCACCCAGGGGTATTGCCCCTATGTTTGTGTTTAGTCTTGTGGCATGCCATGCTTTGCAACCAATAAAATGGTCCATCTATGTACCATATTTATCCACACAGTCGAGGATAAACGTAAGAAATTTTAAGATTGCAAAAAAAATATTTAAAAAAAGGACAAAGATGGAAGGTAGGAGAAGGAAGTTAGGGGTGAAGTGTGTAGGAAGAGGGAAGTGATGGAAAGTAGAATCATAGGAGATAACACGAGAATAGACTGTCTGAGACAGTTGGTTTAAAACAACACATCCGTGCAACAATTGCAATCTTAGATTCGACGAATGACATACTCTCATTCTTCGAGGAGCAATGGATTTTCTTGTTGATTCTGGTTCCACATTCGCTTCCACTTTTACGTCCTTCTTCTTTCCCAATTCCTGCCAAAAGAAGGGGAAAAAAATTAACCACCTGACAATCGTATCATGTTGTGTAATGCTTTACGAGATATCATGGCCAATTATTCAAAGTTTGAGATGGTGCCACAAGTCTTGTGTGTGAAGGTTCAGCATCACAACACAGTGAAGTGTGCCAATGCAATGGTCGAGTCTGTGCTGCGAGGGCATTGGTGTGACAATGCGTCCCATTTGTGTTGTCCTGAATGTTTTGAAGTTGGAGTGCAACAAATTTTATGGAACAATCAGTCAATTAAGCAAATGGATTTGTTATACTGAGACTGCATCAGGTATAGGTATAAAACACCATATGAGGTATGAACCAATTACCATTTTAAAGTTATTCTTTTTCATGTTATGAACACTTCGCAAGGGTGAAGAATGGAATGGAACCTTTAGGAAGGTTGTACAGAAAAAAAATACAACAGGAAACGATTACAAAGGTTGACACACATTCCACTGAAGAAACATTTTAAAGTCAAAGTAAATGCAGTCACTTGAGGATACAATGTGATGGAGGACATGCTCATCACTTTGTGGCATCCACACTTATTTTTGTTTTTTGAGAAATTAATGGGGATGGCCCTTTAATTGGCTTTGTTCTATCGTTTATAGAAAATGTGGATGCACCCTTATAAATCAATAAACAGATGGGTCTTTTCATTGGTTGAAAGACATGGTGTTGCATGCCTCGAGATCAATAAAAGGGCAGATCGATTCATTACATCCAAAACAAGAAAAAGAGTAATCAGAGATTGCAAACTATTGCCAAGACTTCTTTTGAGTGGTGTATTTTTAAAGGTTTTTCAGGTAAATCCAATATGGCTGCCAAACCATGTGACCTATGACATCATATGTGTGACTTTTGTTCCTCATGGATAGGCGGTCATATGTGTAAAGTTTTCCTCAATCTTTTCAGCCATTTCAGAGATCTTTGAAGGTTTAAAAAAAACAACAATATGGCTTCCAAATCACGTGACCGATGACATCATCAACAAAAATTTAAGCACCATTTTATCCCAAGATGACCCTCAAAATTTTTCATACTGATCGGATGTGGCGTTCTACATATGCAATTATGACGTCAAAACAAGGGCACCTATGACATTATTCAAAAAAAAATTAAAAATCACTCATTCCCCATGAGCAGTACTTGCGATGTGCCAAGTTAAAATTTTTTCCTTGATGCAGTTTGAGATACAGAGGTCCAAAGTTTTTTCTGTTTTTTTCAATATGGCTGCCACACCACGTGACATATGACATCGTAATTACCATTGAAACATTCTACATGAGTAGTTGCACCAATGGTGAAAAATTTCATCTCACTCCAACAAGCGGTTGCGGGGAAAAACACCAAAGTTCTGTGCGGACAAACCGAGACAGACAAACAAACAGACCAAATGCAATACCCTCTCCGAATCATTCGGCGGGGGTAATGAAAGTTGAGGACAAACTTGAGACAGTTAAAAATTGAAAAAAAAAAATTAAAAAAAATTAGAATGTGGAAGGCAAGAGAAACAAAGAAGGCATGAAAGTGGAATCGTAGGAGATACAAGGAATGGCAATGCAAGAGGGATTAATGATAAATACAGAATGGGAGAGGGGGTGAATTAATTTTTTGAGTGGAGAATAAAAAGTAAGAGAGGAATCAAATTTTGAAGTATAGATAAAGAGATGCTCCAACTAGACCAGTCTCAGGCAATTGGCTTAAAACTATCCATCCTTGCAACAATTGCAATGCTACATTAAACTAATGACCTACACTTATTCTTCGAGGATTAATCGTTTACGTGTCGATACTGGTCCACATTTTCTTCCTCTTCCACATTCTTCTTCCCCATTTCCTATAAAAAAGAGGAATAAAAATGTAAACACAATATAAATATATATATATATATATCACAGCCAAGATAAAACCAACAAAACCAAAAATACATGAGGTCATTACCTCCACCACCAAAGGTGGAAGGAGGTTATGTTTTCATCCCTGTTTGTTTGTCTGTGAACAGGATATCTCAAAAAGTTGTGGACTGTTTCGGATGAAACTTGGTGAACAAGTCAGGTGAGTGAGAAGGCCGACATGATTCGATTTTTGTGAAGATCTGGATATATAAATTTTAATTTTTAAATTAATTATAATTTTAATTAAGATACATTCTTCACCATTGAGAGATGAGGTCAAAAAGTATTTCAAAAATTTATTGAGCCCGATATGTTCTACTTGATCAGGCATTGCATGGTGGAGGTATGGGCTCTACCGAGTGCCCTTCGAGTTTTGGGATTGCTATGAAGTTTCCAATATGAAAGGGGCACCAAGAGGATTTTTTATGCTATACAGTATACAGGGATGCATAATATTAATAGCCCTGGCCCAGGTTTGTTTTCATAATTGATATACAGTACATACATAACCGGGCGTAGTGGCATGCGCCTGTAATCCGGCTACTCGGAGGCTTGGGTTGGAGGACCGCTTGAGGACGGGAGCTCTGCGCTGGGCGGCGCTATGAGAGGGTGTAGGGCAGCCTGGAATCATGGCGAAACCCAATCCTTATCCCTGTGTCGTAAGAGGCGACCAGGGTTGCGTCAGGAATGGCATCCGGCGTAAAACCTATGCCAAATCAGTATGCAGATCATAACGGATGATCCGCTGTGGCGACCCCTAACGGGAGAAGCCGAAAGACGAACAACAACATACAGTACATACATACAGTAATCCCTGCCCCGTAGAATGCTGATTCGTTATTGTGCTCTTTGTCCTGGAGAAAACTTTTACTTATCATTTGTACTGTTTGCAGAAGCTCAGGGCCAATTAGCACTGTTTACTCCACCTTCATTTTAAAGCAGGATAAGGATCCTCCCACTGCTGACATATCAGAGGAGTCGGAGTGAGGGGAATTATTATTATTGAAATTTGTACATATTTTATGTTTTTGGTAATACTGTTGTGTGTCGACTTCAGAGCACCGCAGCGAGTGCATCGGTAAAGGCCCTGTCACACCTTGACGATTCAGCCAGCGTATGCCGACGTATGAAAAATTTGTCTAAAACGCTGGCACACATCAAATACGTATGGGTAAGTTTTGTATACGTTAAGAGGCACGCTGGCATACGTCGTAGACGCCGCAGCTGTTAGACAAATTTTCCATGCTTGAAATTTTTCGACGTATGACTCACAGGTTCCGCATAACACTGGCCATAAGTTGTAGGCACGTTACGCGATCGTTGACACACGTTACTTGTAAGTTACTCATAAGTCGAAACACGTCGAGGTAATGTTTAGCATCCGAAACTTATTTCTAACCTATGAGTAACGTGTTGTAGGCACTAAGCGATCGTTGACACACGTCGACACACGTTACTTGTAAGTTACTCATAAGTCGAAACACGTCGAGGTAATGGTTAGTGTCAGTTTCCAGATCCCTGGTTTTTTTTGGGGGGGGGGTTCTTCGGTATGACGGTGATGTTGACACTTCGATTTCTAGTGCAGTTATAATATAATCTCATTATAATACCAAGCTTGCACACTAAAAACTCGGCTCGCCGTCACACGATCCCTATGAAATTGCTGTGGCACTTAGCGGACATGCGACAATGTTTGGGAAGTCTTGGCGTTCCATAGTACCACTTGCATTTTGCACAATGCGTATTTTTGTCATTCCCCGTGTACGGTCTGTCGTCTGCTACCAGCTTCTATGTTGTACTGCTATCCCGTGCATGTGCACGGGTATCGCAGTATAATTAATAGGCTGCCGCTCAACGATTTAAATCATAACCACACTAGAAATCGAAGTGTCAACATGACCATCATACCGAAGAAAAAAAAAAAAAAAAAAAAGAAGAAAAAAAAATAAATAAAAAACAAAAAAAAACAGGGAGTCTGGAACACTGACGCTAACCATTACCTCGAATGTTTCGACTTATGAGTAACTTACAAGTAACGTGTGTCGACGTGTGTCAACGATCGCTAACGTGCCTACAACTTATGGCCAGCGTATGCGGAACGTGTGTCATACGCCGAGTACGTCGAAAAATTTTCAACATGCTGAAAATTTGTCGACGTACTACGACGTATGCCAGCGTCTTCAGCGTGCTCTTAACGTATACAAAATTACCCATAACGTATTCGACGTGTGCCAGCGTATTCGGCAAATTTTCATACGTCGGCATATGCTGGCTAAAACGTCAAGGTGTGACAGTGGCTTGACACTTCGATGTCTAGTGCAGTTTTGTATTGAGTGATTAGTGATTTGTAGTGATTTGAATCGTCGAGCCGCAGCCTATTAATAGCCTACGACACGTGATCGTCCGCGATATGCTGCCGCGCTATGCATAAGTTAGACCATCGTTGGGCATAGGTTGTGAACGCTGACAACACGATCAGCATTCGTTGATATAAGTTATCTATTATTTTATCGAAACGTTCTGTGTACGTTACTAATACGTTATGCATACGTCCAACTCGTTATGAATACGTCCAAAACTGGAAAAAAAACATCAATAGTCAGCGATTACGCCAGCGTTTTACATACATTTTGATACCTTGCCATACGCTGGCTAAAAAAACGTCAAGGTGTGACAGGGCCCTAACCCAGAGAGCATCACGGCAGAAAATAAATAAAAACACTGATGTGCCCTTTGTGTTGTTTTAAGGGTGAAACCAAGATACGACAGGAGACAGAAGGGTAATGTTGTAAGAAATCTTTATTAATCCATAATGTCTATATTAAGCACAATAATTTTAATTAAATGCAACAATTAATGACTTTCCTCAGAATCCCCATATTAAATAAGTATGAGCGTTACATACAGCAATGCAGCTATACAATAAATCAAGACAAGACGTGGCAAGTTTACTCAAGTAGTTCGCACATTAAACCCCAACAGACTATAAATGAGCGAAGGGCCGGCAGTGAGCACCGAATTGAAGGATCAAAGTCCGGAAGGTGTGCACAAATGGTGAAGCCAACACAGACAGTCAGTCTGTCACGTTCAACCAGTCCTCAGAAGGTGAATCACCAAAGCATGGAGAAGAACCCAAGTCAACCGGTACGGCTGCACACTAGATAATGAAGAAGGGAACTCCAAGCTGAAAAGGATGAGGTGGTTGAAGGACAGGAAAGCTTGGAGGGACGAATAAGCTCCGAGGATACGCACAGGTCAACACGCCGAGTGCCTTCTCAAAATGGCATGAAAATCAAGCAGAATGGTGCCAACGAGGGAATATAAGGAGCAATGTTGGAATCATCACCAAGATGATAGGAATGCAATGTCCAACAGGGAGGCCCCACGAATAGTTGAGGGAATTCAGCTGAGAGCAATACCTCTACTAGTATGTACAAGAGAAACTGAATCTCCACTGACCAGCGGAAGCGGGTTAAAGTGTATTCGTCATGGGAAGGGGAATACCTCAAGACCACGATTAGTCGTCGTGGGAAGGGGAATACCTCAAGACCACGACCACGATTACATTTTCTGCTCTCATGTTCTGCTCTCGTGAATACTTCGCATACAGAAGACCACAATTCCTCCTTCACCGAGTATGTCGGTTTTAAAATTATGTGCACTCCTCCAAACAGATCGCAGCAGCTCAAGAGAACGCGTCAACGCCTTTTTTTCTCTGTCTCGACCTTATCTCCCCTTTCGATTCTAAAACTGTAGTTGCCTTTTTCATCTTACTGTTGTTGTGGTTATTGCTGTGACTTCACAGGAAAGGTCACAACAAATTTAACCTTTCCCAAGCAGAATTACATGAATACAATAATACCTCATTTAGCATTGTAGAGGCGTTCCAGACACGATGTTAAGCAAAACGATGTTAAGCAGGGTATAATTTCCCATAGACCTGCATATATAAATGGGGGGATGCGACCTGACGACGTTATAATTGTAACTTCCGTTAGCATCGTCGATAGCATGAAGCAGATTAATATACAGTATATAAATTAATATAGAGTATATTTAAAGCCTGGTGTTGGCTTAATGGTTAGGGTGGCAGGCTTGGGATACCACGGTCCTGAGTTGAAATCCCGCTCTGCTGTTGAAGTAATACCAGGTGGGGTTAACTCAACCTGTCATCCTACCGAGGTTGGCAAATGAATACCAGTGTACTGGGGTAATAACCATTCGGGGTAACCTGCGTCGGAGTGGCGACCCGTCCAGGACTGTACTCCTAGCCAAGGAAACTGCCTCGGCAGCCCTATATGCCATTATGGCATGAAAGGAATGGTATTATTTATATAGATGCTAAAAGAATACATATCTGAAAATTAACAAAAACAAAAAGTTCATTTAACACTCACCAGTCTTATCTTGGAGCTCGTGTCGGCCGTGTTGATGTCACTGTATGCCTTTGCCTTGATGTGGGATTGGGGTCGGTAGGAGTTGTTTGGAAGAGGAAGGGGTAGTGGGGATATTTGCATTACCCTCCTGAGAGATGGTGCAAGTGCAAGCTGTTTTCTTTTGAAAAATGAGTGGAGAAAGTGGTCTTGGCATCCTTTTTCCTTGCAGAGTTCATTGTAGCATGAAAAAGCATCCAACACCAATCCTATCACCACAGTGCTGTGCCCCAAATCAGGATCATTTTTAAACGCGAGATCCAGGGCCTGATATTCTTTCTTCAGGCTCTTTGAAAGAATTTTGCATGTTAAAGTCCACACTGATTGGTCCCTCTTCTGTTGCTTCTTCAGCCTCTTCTTCTGCCCACTGTTGGTCGAGCTCTATCAGGTCCTCATTGGTCAAACTCTCCCCATGAGAGTTAAGCAACTCTTCCACATCTCATGCATTGACTTGGTCAAATCCCACTTCGGCGATTTCATTGTGCACTGTGAGTAGCTCAGGTTCAAATCACATGAAGTCGTTGATGCACTCTGGCCAAACCTTTCTCCAAACACCATCATGCAGTTGTCCATGACTTCCCTCGAGGCATCAGCGATGTTTTCAATGGCTTTCATGATGTTAAAAAGACTGCCAGAAGTCTCAAATGGATTGGCTGTCTTTGCCATCGGTCTCACAGATTTGGTGAGAAAACGTGCATCGCAGGTAGTAAGCCTTGAATACTGCGATGGTGCCCTGATCCATCGGGTGTTGGAGAGAAGTTGTGTTTGGAGGAAGAAACACAACTTCAGTTTTGATGCCAGTTGACACCACTGTCTGCATGTCAGCACTCACAGTAAGCCTGGTGTTGGCTTAGTGGTTAGGGTGACGGCTTGGGATCCTAGGGTCCTGAGTTCAAGCCCCGTTGGCCGCTGAATTAAAATACACCAGGAGGTTGACTCAGCCTGTCATCCTTCCGAGGTCGACAAAATAAGTACCAGTGTACTGGTAAAGGGGACACTGCATCAGCGGCATAGCCGCGTCCCAACCAATGATGCAACCAGCAGCCACAGGCTGCACTTGATAGAGAGAGCACTCACAGTCTCACCAGTAATCTTGACACTGCAGGTTTCTTTCTGCACTGCTTAAAAAGCTCAAACCAACCTCGGCTTGCTGTAAAATTATTCACGATTGAACTTTCGCCGCCTTCTTGTTTTAATTTTTCAAACAAACTAATAGCCTTTTCCATAATAACTAGCTGGCTCAGGGGCATAGTCTGCTCATTTTGGTCCTCAATCCACACAGACAACAGTTTCGTCATTCACGAGACATCACACTGCTTCTACTATGTCACCTTAGTTGCAGTCACAGGAGTCACATTTTGGCCAGTGAATCCAATTTTGTCCGAAAGTTTAAAAGTTGTCCTCATCGTGGTTATGGCACGATCACCTGAATTGAAGCACCTTTTCACCTTCATTTTCTGCTCTCGTGTTAGACTTTTTCGAGACCCTTTGCTTTCAGAAGCAACAATGACACTAATTGGGCGTATTGACGCCATAGTTAACAAAATGCAATCACTTTTTGACAGTACAAAAAAGCAAGCATTACAACGTTACAATGCAGTGGAGAAAAAAAAAGTGCCGAATGTCGTGCCTCAAATGGTGTGATGCATTTTTTTTTCTTGGGGGGGGGGGTTGCACTGCAAGGATGCATTCATGTCACTGAGATGCATTTGTGCACCTTTTTTTAAAAATGCATTTTCATTGAAAGCCAATCATTAAATATTGTGGAAGTAACATTCCTGAAAAGTGCATCTTTTCCCCGAGAGCTGGACTCCACTGCTTTACATACCTATTATAAAATATGACGAGGACACCGATAACAAGCAGAATGGATTTCTAGTGCAGATACGTTTGCCCTCAAGTTGTGTGGTGTATGTAAAATTTAAGAAGAGACAAATTAAAATAATTTGTAGCAGATCGTGCGAAAGTATTATACTGTATACAAGTACAGTACTGTATTTCAAACGACGCTATCATGAAATAATGTGAATCGGGGTTTAACTGTATACTGGTTGGTTACAATACTTATTGATATTATAAAAAAAAAATGTTTTTCACCTGCGACTGGAGGGAATAACCAATTAGATCTCACCTAATTAATTACCTCAGGTGGCTAGGATTATGGATAGATGGACTTCTAGCCGAAGAAAGCTACAAAAAGCAACCATGAAAAGCTACGAAAGCCCTTTGCCATTTCAAACGCTACCCGACGTGATTGGGTCACTGTCTATTTTATATGTATACGGGGTGATGTTTTTTTTTTTTGAGAACCCTAAATAATTCCCATATACTAAAAACTATACCTGATAGGAACCTAATATTTTGTGTAAATGAAGCCTAATGTTACAGAAAGTTGGTTTCATCTTTCTGGGCATGTAAATTCACAAAATACTCGTTTATGGCCAAGTGAACAATTTTATACAATGCATGAAAGGCCATTGCATTCCGTGAAAATTGGTGTTTGGTGTGCTGCAAGTCAGCAATGAATGATTGGCCAAATTCTCCTCTCAGAAATGGTAAACTCAGGACGTTACATCAACATAATCCATGAGTTTCTTGGGCACCTAACCGACGATGAAATCAACCAAGGATGGTTTCAGCAAGATGATGCCACGAGTCACACTTCATGATACAGCATGAACGAACTTCAGCTACTCTTTGGTGACCGTGTAGTGTCCAAGTAATTTTGGCCACCTCGATCCCCAGATCTTATGTCGCACATATTTCTTTTTGAGGGGATATTTTAAGGATGTAGTGTACGCTACATATCCACACGCTCTTGGTGAATTAAAAGCAATAATCAGCGACACAATCAGCAATATTCCCCAAGAAATGCGACACTCTGTGCTGGAGAGCATGCTGCGAAGAATGAATTTGTGCCTGAAATGTGGTGGTCAACACTTTCACCACTTAATTTAAGGAAATCAATTGTGTGGATCATGTCACATCTTTCTATGAAATTTGGCCACATTTATGCAAAATATTAGATTCCTCACCGATATAGTTTAGTGTATGGGAATTATTTAGGGTTCTCGAATTAAAATAAATAAATAAAAATCACCCTGTGTGAATATATACAGTGCCTATAGAAAGTCTACAACCCCTTTCAAAATTTTCACCTTTTGTTGCCTTACAGCCTGGAATAAAATTAGGTTAAATCAACCTTTACCCACATTTATTTACACATTGTAACCCACAACTTCCAAGTGAAAAACAAATTCTACAAATTTCAGAAAATCAATTAAAAATACAAAACCAGAAAACCTTGGTTGGAAAAGTGTCCACCACTCTGAGTTAATACTTGGTGGAAGCACCTTTGACAGCAATTACAGCTGTGAGTCTGTTGGGATAGGTTTCTACCAACTTTGCACACCTTGATTGGGCAATATTTGGCCATTCTTCTGCACAAAACTGTTTAAGCTCAGTCAAGTTGCATGGGGCGTTGATGGACAGCAATCTTCAAGTCATGCCACAGATTTTCGATTGGATTTAGGTCAGGGCTCTGACTGGGCCACTCAAGGACATTTATCATTTTGTTCCTTAGCCACTCCAGTGTAGCTTTGGTTGCATGCTTCGGGTCGTTGTCATGCTGAAAGGTGAACTTCCGTCCCAATTTCAGCTTTCTTGCAGAGGGCAGCAGGTTTTCCTCGAGGATATTTCTGTATTTTGCTCCATCCATTTTCCCTTCCATCCTGGCAAGTGCCCCAGTTCCTACTTATGAGAAACATCACCATAATATGATGCTGCCACCACCATACTTCAGTCGGGATGGTGTTCTTTGGGTGATGTGCTGCGTTTGTGCCAAACGTAACGTTTTGCATTTAGGCCAAAAAGTTCCATCTTGATTTCGTCAGACCACAAAAATTTTTGCCACATGGCTGTATAATGGTTCTGAGAGACAAGAGGTCCAAAGCAATGATCTTCACTATTTTATAGAGGGGGTGGGCACTTTTGCCGATATAGCATCAGTGTGAGAGCCGCCACACCGCCTGCAGGACACGGTAATGGCTGCTATTAGGCCCCGGCACCACGTACTCTTAACTGTTGTGGTTAACTGGGCTGCAAGCATTATTGTTTGTATACTGCAACCACCTCCTGATGTAGTTATGTAACGTTTATGCTTTGCGTTGGAACGCTTATTTGAAACCATTGTGTCAATTTTAAAATTCAATTTGATTGCATTTATGGCAGATTATGATGGGGTGTTTTCATATTTGTGTATTCTCGGCTGCACTTTAGGCCGCCAGTGGATCGCGGGCCGTGCAATGAAGAACAGTGGTATAAAATATCTGAATATAGTTAATGGGTCTAAAGTGTCAAGGGCTCGAAGAGGTCTACAGGGTGAAAAGGCTGAATAGGTCGCAGGGGGTATAAAAAGGGTCTTTAAAGGTATAAAAGTCGAAAAAGTATCTTCCAATAGTCCGTAATTAATAGACATAATCAAGGTCCAAGTCACGTTAAAACAACACGTAATTAATAGACGTACTCAAATAGGTCGACCAAGGAGTCACCTCGATGAGGGCTCACCGTCCGTCCATGTTTTTCGGTTTTATATACAGTATATACATATCAAGTCAATCAGATGAAATTGACGATTTATGTGACCTTAGCCTTTGAACTATTGACTTTTAAAAAGGTCTAAAGCAGTGATCTTGAAAAAAAATGTGCCTTGCAGACGATTGACAGAGACAGACAAACAGAATAACAGGTCAGCCCAACTCCGTGGGAGTAACTCCTGTGCAACTCACGGGATGACAGGGTTGGGGCAAAGCCTTTGGGACCCCCATCTTTGACGGGAAGAAAAGCATGGGGTAACCTTCCTGGGTCAGATTACAGTGGGATGTGTCGTCCACCAGACGGTGGTCTCCTCGGGTTAACCTGAGGCGGTCGATTCAGGTGGGTGCCTGGCATGTCCTATTACTTCGAGAGAATGATCACCCGTCTCTGCTATCATCTAAGCTCCAGATTTTAGACATCGGTAATGCAGCACTCTCTGAGGTTCGGAGAGTGGATAGTGGTGAGATCATGGTGGGTGGTTACACCTACTACTGGTCTGATCACTCTGATCGTTACCATACCCAAGGATCTGCTGTAGCTGTGTCCAATAAGCTGATTCCCATGATAATTGAGGGAACACCGGTCAATGAACATATTATGAGACTGAGGATTTGTCACTCCTTTGGTGTCATTTCCCTGGTCTCTGTATATGCTCCGACTGAAGCAATTGATCTCACTGTGAAGGAGGCATTCCATGCCGTGCTCGATCAGTGCCCCAGGCGAGATACTCTTCCAGTCTTGCGGGATTTTAATGCATAGACTGGCACTGATAAGGATGTCCATGGGGAAGCCTGAAGAGTTGTGGAGTGCCTTCAAGACTACCATTCTTGATGTTGCCGGTGGATGTCTTGGAACTCACCGTAGGGTGAAGAAGAATTTCGTCTCTCAAGGGACACTGGATACCATTGACCAGTCACAGGGCCAGGCATCATGGCAGAGCTGAGCTGTTCAAGGAGCTGAGGCGTAAAACTGTACGGGCGCTGCGGGCGGACAAGGAGGCCAATGTGCGAAGAATCTGTGAAGGTGTAGAACATCACCTGTGGACGAGTAATTCTCAAACTGCTTGCAGAGGAATTTGTGCATTGCATTCCTCCAAGCCCGTCCCTCGGTGTACTGCAGTTAGAGTGGAGGGTGGTAGGCTCTTGAACAGAGGAGTCCGAAGTGAAAGCCCACTGGGCCGGCGACTTTGAGCGGCTGTACCAGGCTGACCCACCGAGCTGTTGAGTTTGATATGAGGGATACAACTATCCCCACTGACCATTCAATCAATTGTGAACCATCTTCATTTGTGGAAACACGCTGTGGTGAACTCGTTGAAAAGGTGTAAAGCCCCTGGGATTTGTGGCATCCATGCTGAACTTCTCAAGACTGGTGGAAATGCTGTACTCCTATCAATGCATGCAGTTCTGTGCTCCATTTGGAGCACAGGCATCATCTCAACTGAATGGAAGAGCGGGGTTATTGTCCCTCTCTAGAAAAGGAAGGGTAATCACCAGTACTGAAACAACTACCGAGGGGTGACACTGCTTTCAGTGCTGGGCAAGGTCTTTGCTCGGATAATTCTTTAAAGGGTTCGCCACCATCTGCTTGAGCACCAGCGTCCAGAGCAGTCGGGCTTTACACCAAAGAGGTCAATGAATGACCGCATCTTTGCTCTCTGGGTCCTCACCAAACGCAGACGAGAGATTTGTTCGGCACAGGCTGCTTGCAGCCTATGTTGATCTCTGCAAAGTGTTTGATTCAGTGAATCGGGATGCCCTCTGGAGGATTTTCAGTCTTTGGAGTGCCACCAAAACTGATCGATCTGATTTCTGAACTATACTCTGGTACAGAGAGTGCTGTGAGGTGTGGTGGTTCCATCTCTGACTTGTTTCAAGTTATAACTGGAGTTTGTTAGGCGTGTGTATTGGCCCCCACATTCTTCAACACTTGCGTGGACTGGATTCTGGGGAAGATGTCTGAGAGATCAAGCTATGGTGCATCACTTGGGAATGTCAAGATCTCTGACAATATTTCACAGATGATGCAGTCATCCTTGCAGAGATGCTGGATATCCTTGCAGGGGCCCTCAAAGCAATGAATGAGGAATTGAAGCTGCTGGGATTATGGGTTTTCTGGGTCAAAACAAAGATCCAGGCTTTCAACGACATATTGTCTGTACCTGTTTGTGGTGAGGATGTTGAGGTCACAGAGAGATTTACTTAACTTGGCAGTGATATTTATGTCTCCACATGTTGTGAGCCAGAGATGAATAGATGTCTGGGTCGGGCCTGGGGAGTCATGGATTCACTGCATCATGGGGTGCAGCGCTGTCAGTATCTAGGCAGAAGAATGAAAGTCTGAGTCTTCAGGTCCTTGGTGCTTTCAGTCTTGCTCGAAGGATGTGAGACTTGGACTCTGACCAATGGTCTGAGATGAAGACTCAACTCCTTCGGTACCAGGTCTCTTCGGAGAATCCTTGGCTATCGCTGGTCAGACTGTGTCCAACGAGCGGTTGCTGCGTGAGACTCAAATGAGATTTGTTATCTGTGTAATCTGTGAGTGTCAGCTGCGGCTGTACGGACATGTGGCTTGTTTTCCTGACACTGATCCTGTTCACAAGATTCTCTCAGCGAGAGAGCCTCATGACTAGAAAGGCCAACGGGACGACAACGTCCCGTTGCAATATTGTAATTATATTTTTCACAAACACATTATTGTAATTAATCCAGGTAATTCCAGAAAAATTCCCATTCACAACTATATTGTGTAAATTTATCAGCAGGATTGCAGTGCAGCACAAAATCTTATCTTGGAAAAGGATGTCACATATAAGAAAATCACATGAAAGCCTACCATGTTTCGTCTCGTCTTTCGCTGCGTGCATGATTTCACCAAGTTACCTACAAAAAATAAGGAAGTAAATAAATTTACATTGCAAAAATATTAAATATGATATTAAAAAAAAAGTTTTTCAGCCAAATCCCATAGTCAAGCATCATCAACACAGTAAAATCAGTTAGAAAAACTCCATTCAAGGAATACTTTGTTTCTTTTTATAAATACAGGCTTTTTTTTTGTTATTATTTTTTTCTTGATGCATTTCTTTGTTTTTGTTTTGTATGCAATGTCGAGGCTCGTATGAGAGCAAACGCACAAAACGTACAAGGGGAGCAGGAGACAATAAGGGTGGGAGAGGGAAGAACAAAACAGTGGGGAACAGAGACATTCGGAGATCTGTGGAACGGTGAAGGAAGGGGTTGGGTACATAAGATGGACACTACAGGGACTTTCAGGTCCTCACACAGCAGGGACTTTCAGGAAGGAAAGCAGGGAATTTGAAGGAGGTGCGTTTGAGATGGATTAACGGGGGTAGAAAAGATCATGGTTTTGGATGGGGAAAGACAAGATGGTGGTGAACAGCTGTTTTGAAGACCTGGAAGGAAGAGTGGGATTGAAGAAAGTGTGGGAGTTTGTTCCAAAGGTGGGGAAAAGAGAGGAATGAAAGAGTGAAGGTGAGCAGTGATTCTTGATTTTGGTAATTTTACCAGAAGGGTGTTGCTGGCAGACCTTGAGCGCCCTGAGGAAATATGGGGAAACATATCACAGAGCGTTGATGCTGCCTAAGCAGTCTCCTGGGCTATTGGGCACAATCCTGGATGGGTCGCCACTCCGACACAGCACCAACAAGCTGGTACTCATTTTGCCGACCTCGGAAGGATGACAGGCACAGTCAACCCCACCTGGTATTACTTCAACAGCTGAGTGGGATTTGAACTCAGGATCCTAGGATCCCAAACCACCACCCTTACCATTCAGCCAATACCAAGCATACTATGCGTGTGTGTGCGTGTGTGTGTGTGTGTGTGTGCGTGTATATATATATATATATATATATATATATATATATATATATATATATATATATATATATAGAAGAAGAAGGGGCTTCCAACCAAAAGTAAAAAAACTAGATCGACTCCACTAATTTGAGCAAAAAAGCGAGAGCAGACCTGGTCTTGGGCAACATTTCGCCAGCTTCATTAGGCAAAATAGACCCCGAGCCCCACCACGTGTCCGGTTTCTATTTCAATACGACCGCTCATTTCCGGTCACGTGCTTGTGCTCGAGGTCAAATGGAGGAGTACTTCTTTAAATTTTATTTTGCAAAAGCAAAAACAAATGTCAAATCACATCATTGAAGGGGTGCTCTGCTCTTTTTTGTTTAGATTTACACGTCATCTCGTGTTGTATGTGTGTGGGTGAGCACGTGTGTGCACTTGTTGTTTTTGTGTTTCCGGGGCACGAACACTGCTGGTTTCATGTCTGGGTATGATGAGGTGTAGGTTGTGCGAGTGTTGTGCACATGTGGATGTGGTGTTTGGGATTGAGTGTTTGTTGCTCATCTTATCCAGCCGTTTGCACCATCCAGATTTCCCCATTTGCATTAGAGGTGTGTATTGTGTGGGTATGTCCAACGTCTCCCCAGTTAGACCATCCTCCTGGCTCTTCACGTGCCACGCTTCCAAAATGAACCTGTGCCGTTTGTTAGATGTAGTGTCCAGGACACGGGTCCCATCAAAATCAAATTTATGGCCAGATTGCAGGCAATGACGTGCTATGGCTGACTGGGTCACCTTTCCAAGCCTAATTGCTCTATCATGTTCATCGAGTCATCGTTTCAAATTCCTTCCAGTTTCACCATTGTGGAATTGGTCACATTCTTTGCATGATGAATGGTAAACTACTCCAGATTTATCACCAGTTGGTATTGGGTCTTTTAGTTTTGAGATGACATTACAATGGTGTGTAGAGGCTTGTAGGCTACGCCAATCCGTGCACCACGTACTATCCTGCCAATCCTTTCAGAAAGGCCCGGGTAATATGGCAGTACACAGTGCCCAAGTGTGTCTGAGCAGGACTCCTCAAACCAATCTGATTTCTTTAATTGCCTCGGCTTTGGAAGATGACAGCGTCCATGCTCGAGCTGCTAAGGTCCGTGCTGAACTGCGTTTGTGTGAGATTGGGTTGCAGGAGTTAAAATCCAGTAATCTGCTGATGTGGGTTCGTTTTCTGTAAACCGAGGTCTTTTGGGAGCAGTCAGGTTTACGGTGAACCTCCACATCCAAAAATGCCAATTTGCTTTCTTTTTCAATTTCCATTGTGAAGTTAATGCTGGGGAATACCTGGCCAAGTTGTCTCAGTAAGTGGTCCATCATGTTCGTACGCACAATGACGAAGGTGTCATCTACATATCTGTTCCAGTGTTCGTGGGAGCCAATTCTCATGAGAATCAAAGCAAGCATTTAGTTTTTAAAATATTTTTCACGACTTAAAGGAAATGGAAAGTGTGAAAGTTTCATTTTAATGGCTTGTTTATGTTCCAGATTCTGTTGCAAAAGTGAAGATAGAGTCCAAGTTTGTGACAATTCGTTCCCTCCATGCGAAGGTTTACATGAAACCACACCAGAATCACCAATGTACTATAAATGGATGAGGTGTAGTGTGGTGTGGTGTGTTTATAACTTCAGAGCCGTCATATTCACAATCGCCGTTCCCTCCCTACAAGTTTTCTCTGTAGTTGTTTCGTATGCAGCCTGTGCCTGCTGATTGCATCACTTCTAGAAGCATGGCTGTGCCACTGATGCAGTGTCCCTGTTACCAGTAAGCTGGTGCTCATTTTGCTGACCTCAGAAGGATGACAGGCTGAGTCAACCCGCCTAGTGTTATTTCAAAAACACAACAGAGGCTCAGTCTCAAGACCCAAAGATCGTAAGACAGCCAAGCCACCTTTGCCATGATGACAACACCAGTCTTTTCCCTGCAGTGTAAAACGACCAATCCGGATAGGAGAATTTTTAAAATGATTCTTCACCATTGAGAGATTGGGCCAAAAATGATATAATAGCACGATCTCAAAACGTTGTGCACATGTTATGACAACATGAGGTGGATGAGTTGGTTCGGTGACAAGAACCGGCAGATTAAATTTTAGTTCAGGTCCGAATCCAGATCTGGTGCATCAGTGGGATAGAAAGCGTAAACTGTTCAGCCTGGCAGAGGTATGCACTCCAGTTTACAATTTGTTTGGTGGTTTTTATATTGACTTCATATCCTTCGGTGAGAAATACAAAAAATTACCCCCGGTTGGGGGTGACGGTCATCTCTGAAGCTCTGTAGATGTGGATCTCTGATCGGCTTAGAATGGCTTCGATGTCGTCTTGTCTTTTGGTTCAACGGACAGATGAAAGCCCGGAAGTAAAAAGGATAGAAAACCTCAGAAATCAAACTACATTTCTGAGTTATCCGGAGATAGATTTTGAAAATGGTTGATTTGGAACATTTATAATCAGTGTCTTCAAAAGGATAGAAACCGGATCTCAGAAATCAAACCGCATTTCTGAGTCATAAATGGCGGATGATATTTTGACAATGGATTATTTCACAAGTTTACAGCATCGGTGACCTTGACATTGACCTTCAATCAGGTCTAACGTCATACTGTCGTGCATCACTCATCGACCCCTACCTACATACCAAGTTTCATAAAGATCGGGCGAAATTTTTTTAGGACCGTATCCATCGACGATTTTTCCAACTTTGAGACACGTGACTCGATAACCAGGACGAATTTCAGAAAACCGGCCTGACCAATTTATGTATTGTTCCATATTATCAGGATCCGAAGATTTTGAAGATCGGATCACAAACGGCGGAGGAGATAGATTTTGAAAATGGACGTTTCGCAACTTTGGAGTGGCCTTGCACCTTGACCTTCAATCGTGTCAAAAGTCATACTGTCGTGCATCACTCATCGACCCCTACCTACAAACCAAGTTTCATAAAGATCGGGCGAATTTGTTTTTGACAGTATCACATCGACGATTTTTCCAACTTTGAAGACACGTGATTCGATAACCAGGACGAATTTCAAAAAACCGACCCGACCAAATTTAGATATTGTTCCATATTATCGGAATCCGAAGGAATTTCGAAGATCGGATCATAAACGGCGGAG
>CM068964.1:67188453-67204717 GCA_035128595.1 Eptatretus atami
TTGTTCCAGATTCTGTTGCAAAAGTGAAGATAGAGTCCAAGTTTGTGACAATTCGTTCCCTCCATGCGAAGGTTTACATGAAACCACACCAGAATCACCAATGTACTATAAATGGATGAGGTGTAGTGTGGTGTGGTGTGTTTATAACTTCAGAGCCGTCATATTCACAATCGCCGTTCCCTCCCTACAAGTTTTCTCTGTAGTTGTTCGTATGCAGCCTGTGCCTGCTATTGCATCACTTCTAGAAGCATGGCTGTGCCACTGATGCAGTGTCCCTGTTACCAGTAAGCTGGTGCTCATTTTGCTGACCTCAGAAGGATGACAGCTGAGTCAACCCGCCTAGTGTTATTTCAAAAACACAACAGAGGCTCAGTCTCAAGACCAAAGATCGTAAGACAGCCAAGCCACCTTTGCCATGATGACAACACCAGTCTTTTCCCTGCAGTGTAAAACGACAATCCGGATAGGAGAATTTTTAAAATGATTCTTCACCATTGAGAGATTGGGCCAAAAATGATATAATAGCACGATCTCAAAACGTTGTGCACATGTTATGACAACATGAGGTGGATGAGTTGGTTCGTGACAAGAACCGGCAGATTAAATTTTAGTTCAGGTCCGAATCCAGATCTGGGTCATCAGTGGGATAGAAAGCGTAAACTGTTCAGCCTGCAGAGGTATGCACTCCAGTTTACAATTTGTTTTGGTGGTTTTTATATTGACTTCATATCCTTCGGTGAGAAATACAAAAAATTACCCCCGGGGTGACGGTCATCTCTGAAGCTCTGTAGATGTGGATCTCTGATCGGCTTAGAATGGCTTCATGTCGTCTGTGTCTTTTGGTTTCAACGGACAGATGAAAGCCGGAAGTAAAAAGGATAGAAAACCTCAGAAATCAAACTACATTTCTGAGTTATCCGGAGATAAATTTTGAAAATGGTTTATTTGGAACATTTATAATCAGTGTCTTCAAAAGGATAGAAACCGGATCTCAGAAATCAAACCGCATTTCTGAGTCATAAATGGCGGATGATATTTTGACAATGGATTATTTCACAAGTTACAGCATCGGTGACCTTGACATGACCTTCAATCAGGTCTAACGTCATACTGTCGTGCATCACTCATCGACCCCTACCTACATACCAAGTTTCATAAAGATCGGGCACGAATTTTTTTGACCGTATCACATCGACGATTTTTCAACTTTGAAGACACGTGACTCGATAACCAGGACGAATTTAAAACGGCCTGACCAAATTTAGATATTGTTCCATATTATCAGGATCCGAAGAAATTTGAAGATCGGATCACAAACGGCGGAGGAGATAGATTTTGAAAATGACGATTTCGCAACTTTGGAGTGGCCTTGACCTTGACCTCAATCGTGTCAAAAGTCATACTGTCGTGCATCACTCATCGACCCCTACCTACAAACCAAGTGTTCATAAAGATCGGCGAATTTGTTTTTGACAGTATCACATCGACGATTTTCCAACTTTGAAGACACGTGATTCGATAACCAGGACGAATTTCAAAAAACCGACCGACCAAATTTAGATATTGTTCCATATTATCGGAATCCGAAGGAATTTCGAAGATCGGATCATAAACGGCGGAGGAGATAGATTTTGAAAATGGACGATTTCGCAACTTTGGAGTGGCCTTGACCTTGACCTTCAATCGGGTCAAAGGTCATACCATCGTGCATCCCTCATCATCTACCCACATCCAAATATCAAGAAAATCGGAAGAAAAAAATGGGGACGTATGTACGTACATCGAGACTGGTTTTTATTAGTCATCTCTAACGAGATGACCTAAAAAAGTAGGACAGCCTACCTGAAGCACACCTGGATCAGGAGCAACAGTCACTCAAGCCCCCCCACACCCACCACCCCGCCACTGCCCCACACCTCCTGAGACCTGAATTTTTTTTAATGCCATGAACAAATTTTGGTACATCAAAAGGTGAGAGTTGTGTAAAGTTTCATGAAATTGTGTGTGGAGTCCAGAATGGAGAGCAAATACCTATTTCAGTGGTTGACCCCTCCCCCTCCCTGCAGACCCCACCCCTCAGTGAATGCAGATTTGAAGTAGTCAATAAACTTTGGTGCATTACAGGTGATGAAGTTTGGAGTCAAAATTCATCAAAATTGTGCATGCAGTTTTGGAGAAGAGAGCAAATACCTATTTGGTATATTTGGGGGGGGGCGAAGAACCCCCTGCAGATCCCTTACATGGCGAGATTTTGATGCGGTCAATAAACCTTCATTAGGCATCAGATATGAAGCTTGCGGTCAAGTTTCATCAAATCGTGTGTTTGTTCTCACGATAACGACTGAAGTGTTTACGGACCAATTGACTCACTCACTACGCTAAAACTAAAAAAAACAACTAAAAAACGCATGCAAGCTCCGATTCATAATTGGTCAGTTTGGAAATACCTGTGACCCAAACGCGAAGATGTACCAAATGAAAAACAACAATTCGGTCAAACTGTTATAAAGAGGCACCAGGCAAGTAGCTTTCTGAAACGTGCAATCTTAAAATTGACCACCTTTCATAACCGGTCGTGGCACGGCCCAGATTCGACGTCTATCGGTCACGTTTTAACAGGTGGTTGAATGAAAAAGAAATCCATGCATTCAGGTGGTGATGGTAAATGAGAGGTGGGGCACTCAAGACCAGGGCCACAGCAGCCCTAGATGTAAATGAGAGGTTGTCACTCAAGACCAGGGCCACAGCAGCCCTAGATGGTAAATGAGAGATGGTCACTCAAGACCAGGGGCCACAGCAGCCCTAGATGAAAATGAGAGATGGTCACTCAAGACCAGGGGCCACGGCAGCCCTACATGGTAAATGAGAGGTGTTCACTCAAGACCAGGGCCACAGCAGCACTAGATGGTAAATGAGACATGGTTACTCAAGACCAGGGCGCCACGGCAGCCCTAGATGGTAAATGAGAGGTGTTCACTCAAGACCAGGGGCCACAGCAGCCCTAGATGGTAAATGAGAGGTGGTCACTCAAGACCAGGGGCCACAGCAGTTCTAGATGGTAAATGAGGTGGTCACTCAAGACCAGGGGCCACGGCAGCCCTCGAGTGAGAAAGAAGAGTTAGGAGTGGAGCAAGGCAGGAGGTATTTCACTCCATACAACAGTTCATACATGGAATGGTCTCCCTAGAAAGGAGTTGGGCAGCATGTATGAATGTATACGTGTAACGATTGTGACGTCTGTAACGATTGTGACGTCGGTATTTATTCATACAGAGCACAGCAGGCAGGATGGGGGCAAACGATCTCCTTCTGACTCAAAACAAGTCTGTGGGTTCTCACAAACAATCCTGGTCGCTTGCCGTGTACGAACATGTCCACCGAGACGAGTGCGTTCTCTTCAGTCAGTGGAAACGTCCTCGCTCTCGGACTCGCAACGGAAAGGCCTAATCTAATGCAATGGTACCTTACCCTGCTTCGGTCGAACAACGTTGATCTTTCTCACTTGCGGCATCATTTTGGAAGGTCCGGCCGTAGCCTTCGATCTTGTGCCGACCATCACCGAAACTTTTCCTTGGAGCGCTTAATCAACTCAGGATGCGAATATTCGTATTTCCCGCCAACCAATTCTACATCTCCGCCTGCTGAAGCTCTCTTTGTTCGGCCGAAGCAAAAATAAATAAATAAATAAATAAAAAAAACACGACGCGGAACTACCTCATTCGTCACGACGTCATCACGTCGCAACGTCATTCGTCACGACGTCATCACGTCGCAACGTCATCACGTCACAGGACATGCCGCAGCGTCACCCTAACACTCGTTTCTATCTTGTTCGCTATGCTCATCTTTTCAATGTTATAGTTACCTCTTGCTTGCGTTTTTAATTCTCTGTTCTTGCTCTCGCTTTGCATATTCACAGCCATTTCGGCTTCATTTCCCACAGTTCGGGAAGTGTATGTTGTTCGAATCGCAAGTTCCCTTTCAATTACCTCACGAAGACGCAGCGTTTTTTTTATTTTTAAAACCTTGTAAGACCGTCTTAACAAGTACGTATTCTTAACATAAATATACGTGCAATAATTATTACAATGTTGGACATGCGAAGGGATCGTAAATGAAACACACACCTTTATTCTTTGTGGAACACGAGAGACCATGATTGGCATTTAGTTGTTTAAGGATACTAATTAAACCAATTTAAAAAGAGCTTTTGCACAGAGGCCTGTAAAATGCGCGGATTCGTTGATGCAGATTCGTGAGTCACGTGCCAAGACAAGACAGAAGGCACTCTAATCACGTGACCTTCCCGCTCCAATCACGTGACCTTCCCGCTCCAATCCCGTGACCTTCCCGCTCCAATCCACTTCGTCCCTCCCTCTCCCTATGAAAAGAGACAGTGGAGTTGTTGGTTTTTCCTCCTCTTTCCCCTTTTACCGATTCAATCATTCTCACTTGCTCGTTTTGCATTCACATGTGGCCTGTCACCTTCCTCGAAAATTTGTCCGTCAAGAAAAACTCCCCAATACACATATTCTTGATTTACCTGTCCGAGGCAGCATTCACCTTTATTCCAACTACTTCCGAGTCAGGATAATTAAACTCTTTCAAGGCTCCAAGAGAGCAGGTGCATTCCCCCCCCCCATATCTCCTTTAATCATCAGCACCACCTGCAGTTTTCCATCTTCGTAAAGCCGCTGTCACACCTTGAGGATTTAGCCAGCGTATGAAAAATTTGTCTAAAACGCTGGCACACGTCGAATACGTTATGGGTAAGTTTGTATACGTTAAGAGCACGCTTAAGCATGCTGGCATACGTCGTAGTACGCCGAGCTCGTCGACAAATTTTCACATGCTCAAAAATGTTCGACGTATGCCAGCGTATGACGCACACGTTCCGCGTACGCTGGCCATAAGTTGTAGGCACATTACGCGATCGTTGACACACGTCGACACACGTTACTTGTAAGTTACTCATAAGTCGAAACACGTCGAGGTAATGTTTAGCGTACCCGAAACTTATTTCGAACCTATGAGTAACGTGCTTTGAACCTATGAGTAACGTGCTTTGAACCTATGAGTAACGTATCTCAACGCATATTGACGTATGTAGACGTATTTGACGTCTTCCGGACGACCACAGAACTTACTGAACGTGTTTTTAACTTACAGCTACCGTATAATGGCGTATTGCAGCGTTTAGGGGAATTGGTATATAAAAATGGGGTTCACAGGAGGAACCCGTCAGTGTTCCAGACTCCATGGTTTGTTTGTTTTTTTTGTTTGTTTTTTTCTTCGGCATGGCGGTGATGTTGACACTCGATTTCTAGTGCGGTTATGATTTAAATCGTTGAGCGGCAGCCTTTAATTATATTATATTATAACCGCACTAGAAATCAAAGTGTCAACATCACCGTCATGCGAAGAAAAAACAAAACAAAAAAAAACCATGAGTCTGGAACACTGACGGGTTCCTCCTGTGAACCCCATTTTTATATACCAATTCCCCTAAACGCTGCCAATACGCCATTATACGGTAGCTGTAAGTTAGAAACACATTCAGTAAGTTCTGTGGTCGTCCGGAAGACGTCAAATACGTCTACATACGTCAATATCGTTGGAGATACGTTACTCATAGTTAAAGCACGTACTCATAGGTTCAAAGCACATTACTCACAGGTTAGAAAATAAGTTTCGGGTACGCTAAACATTACCTCGACGTGTTTCGACTTATGAGTAACTTACAAGTAACTGTGGTCGACGTGTGTCAACGATCGCGTAACGTGCCTACAACTTATGGCCAGCGTATGCGGAACGTGTGCGTCATACGCTGGCATACGTCTAAAAATTTTGAGCATGCTTAAATTTGTCGACGTGCTTGGCGTACTACGACGTATGCCAGCGTGCTTCAGCGTGCTCTTAACGTATACAAAACTTACCATAACGTATTCGGCAATTTTTCATACGTCGGCATACGCTGGCTAAAACGTTAAGGTGTGACAGGGCCTTGACACTTCGATGTCTAGTGCGGTTATGATTTGAATCGTCGAGCGGCAGCCTTTTAATAGGCTACGCCACGTGATCGTCAGCGATACGCTGCCGCACGCTATGCATAAGTTAGACTATCGTTGGGCATAAATTGTGAATGCCGACAACACGCTAAGCATTCGTTGTATAAGTTATCGAAACTTCTGTGTACGTTACCAATAAGTTATGCATACGTCCAACTCGTTATGAATACGCCAAAAACTTTTTAAAAAACATCAATATTCAGCGTACGCCAGCGTTTTACATACATTTTGATACGTTGCCATACGCTGGCTAAAACGTCAAGATGTGACAGTGGCTTTAACTACGATCATCCTTACATGCAAGTCTCTCTTTTCCTCTTCCCAAATGATTTCACCCACGACCCACCTCCTCATTTCTCCCAGCAAGCAGCTGTCAGTACATCGTCCTTCACCTTACTCTTCCACGAGACCAGATTTTGGTAAAATATTTCATCAATCAACATTATCTCCACCTACAACTAACTATTCCAATAATAATAATTAATAATATAAATCCTCTTTGATAAAGTAGGGTGGGTTAGGGTGCTACTTTGAGAAAAAGATAGGGGAGCATGGGAAGAGTCAGGAAATAGGGTTTGAATACATAAGAAAAGCAAAGCAATGATTATGTCCTCCAGCATTGTTAAAAAAAATAATAAAGCAAATTACTAAAATTTACCCTTTCATCATGAAGGTTGTCCATGAGTGCAATTATTTAAATAATTTGTTAAAGATGTCACAGCATTGGGAGGGCACAACTCACTTATCATCACTTGTTTTATTACCTCCACCACCGAAAGCGGACGGAGGTTGTTTTCACCCCTGGCTGTGCAAGCACGATATCTCGAAAGGTTATGGACGGATTCGGAAGAAACTTGGTGCACAGGTTGAGTGTGTGTGACAAGGACAAATTGATTCGATCTTGGTGAAGATCCGGAGAGTAGAATATTTTGATTTTTTTAAAAATCACTTCACCATTGAGAGATGGGGCCAAAAACGATATACAGCGTGATATCTCAAAAAGTTGTGGACCGTTCTGCCGGGCAAAGTTTCTGACAAAAAGCAATGTTATGACCTTAAATTAATATGGTTACGTTACCAAAGTAAACCAATGGGCCAAAACTCATTCTCACCTTTCGGGTCTCCCAAATTCAAGCTGTATTCTTCACACGACAATCATTTTGGCAGAACGTCATTCAGAATTTAGAAAATAAAAACCATCATTAAGGCAATCTCTCAATAAAAAATAAAAATAATAAAACCCCAAGGCAATCTCAGATCGTTCCACAAAGTCCACAACAAATGTGTCCACTCTCAGGAGAGCCAGAAAACAACATCTGTCCAACCTCAAGAATGAACTTTCAAACTTGTCTCCCTCCTCTAATACCTGCTGTGGCCTTGTTAAGTCTGTCTCTGGTGTATACACTTCCCTTCTATCCCTTCCCTCTCAAAATGGCACCACAGCCAACTCAGCTCGTGGCAAGGCCGAATGCCTCAATTCTGTTTGCTTCCAAATATGTCCCCAACCCCTTGCTCTCTGTTCACACCCAACTGCTCCTGGACTCCTGGATATTTATAAAATTAGTGACAAATCTGTTTTATCGGCAGAGATGCAACATTTTTGAACATTCATCATCATTGTTATGCATCGTACTCGATGCAGAGCATTTGTGTTGCCGAAGCAATTACTGGACGACAATCCTGGTCGGGTCACCACTCGGCTCAGGAAGTCAGGGCAAGAATTTGTAATTTGTTCAGGGTTCCAGCGATCGTTCGCATACTCTTCGCGAAGGACACGGTGGGGTCTTTAACATCCACAAACCAATTCCGGCCAAAAGAGACGCCCAGTTTTACGTCCGTCACCCTGCCTGTGAAACACCGGAACGACAGTTTAGAGCTGGGTTGAGATTAAAACCCGGGCTAGACGGCTTTGAGGCACGTGTGCATACTTCGAAGCCATTCTGCCTTTTGACCATTACATCAGAAAAATTATTAGCATTACAAAACACTCCAAAAGTGACCCACGTCATAACACGAGCCCTTTAAACACAGACATAAAACAAACAGCAAGTTACTTTGACAATCATTTGTAACATGAACACAGCACCAAGGACAAATAATTTCACAAAAGGGAACAAATAAACATATTTTGCATTTCCTGTCAGGAATCTTTATTTGTGATAGGAAATTCGACTTTCAGCTACTCATATTCGGATCGCTTGATCCCATGTGCAGTAAATAGCATCAACTCAACTTGTTTACCTTTGGGGAGCATTAAGGGAACATGTATGGGGAACAGGCAAGCAGTACGGTCTTATTGCAGATCACAGCATTAGGAAAGGTTGACATGAAAACACAGCAGGATAATTTGCATTTTACGGACCCACAGTTACAAGGTTGGTGCAACATCTTTAATCAGTATTTTAGAATAAATTGTGAATGATAAACATCTGATATGGCTCCGAGATAAATGTCAGTGGTTGCAGATTAAAATTCACATACATGGAAAAAAAAAATCATCCAGGACAAAACAACCACAGCTACAATGAATAAACAAAGCAATTTAAACATAATAGTGGCATGTGAGAAAACACAAAGGTTCATGGTGCGCCCCCCCCCCACACACCCCTCCCACCCCCTAAAGAGAAAGAAAAATAACTATTGAAACATTTACTAGTTATTGTTGGCCAGCCTGGTGGAAAAAACATGATGCATGACAATAAATTTAATAAATCATTCAGAACATGTTACATCGACATGTCAGGAGAGCGGCAAAAAGTGGAGAAAGGAAAAAAAAAAAAAAAAGACAAAAGCTTTGAACTCTTAAGTGGTATTCCCCCCCCCCCCACATTCCCGCAAAATACCCACGTATTACATTTACAAAAGAAAGACTAAAGAACCCCCCTCCTCCATACATTTACTTTGGTTTTTCCCCCTTCTTTCCCTGCTCTTCATCTTTTTAACAAGTATACATACCCCCATGCATAACTTAAGTAATGGCCCCTTGCTTTAGAAATAAAAGCATTAATAAAGGAGAAAATGCGAGAATTAGAAGCGAAAAGTAAAGCAAAACAATGGCAAGAATCTTGCACAATGCTTTGCTAAAAGCCATACATTTTGTTCTGCAAAAGTTTTGCAAAACAAAAACGATGGGAGGGTGAGGAGCAGGGCAAGAAAAATAATGGAGGGGAAGGGGAGAAGAAAGGAAGGGAGACAAAGGAAGGAATAAGGCAGAAGAATGAAGGACGGAAAGGAGGGGAGTGAGGAAAATGTAAAGAAAGTTGGGAAAAGTAAAGATGGGGGTGAGGGGAGGAGAAGAAAATGAAAGAAGGGTATTTTCAATGATCACTGTTAAAGTTAAAAAAATCTTTAAAGAAAAAACAAAATCCTGCAAAAGCATGTAATTTGCATGGATATCAATCACTTTGTGGTCAATCGAGTATATAGGATAGGGTGGAAGGAAATAGGTTTTAGTGGTAACTGCATTGCAAGTCATACCTGCACACAATTGTACACAACATGAGTAAGAGGCTTTTTATAATGGAAAATTTCAATGACAAAGCTGCAGTAAAAATAAAAAATATTCACTTCAAAATCAGCCTGTTTTGTTCAGGAGCATTGTCAAAAGGTTTAAATTATGTTAAGTTGTATTTCATAAGCATCTTATACTATTCTCTTCAAATGGAATACTTAATTATACAACCAGCTAGCTATACCCTCTGCTTTACTAACACCAATAAATGATGTTGTGCACAAATACACGAGCAGACAAAAAGAAAGAAAATGATGACCACAATCAAAAACTACTTCCTCGTTCTCACTCGCTTCTGCTGTGGCTGCATTGCAGCGTTCATTGTCAGAGGTTGACCACGCTTCCGTGTCGATCGTTCCTTACTGGGCCCCGCCTTTGCCTCTCCATAATGGCCTTCAAGCTCTTTCGCATCTTTCTCAACTATGCCAAAAACAGGAGGTGCAGTGTTGATAATAGCCTTCCGGATACCCCTCAACTCCCCCCGCTGCCCTCTACCTCGACCCCACCGAGAAGAAGGGTTCATCTCTCTTTCTTGCTCTTTTTCAGACATTTCAACTGCCACAATGGGGTCCGAATGACCTCGAGGTGCTCCTCCAGCCATGTCCTTCACTTTCTGCTCTTCACTTCGCATCTTTGCCTCATGCTCCGGAAGGTTGCGTTCCTGTTCAAGCAAGCGAGAGTTTTGTTCAGCAATCACTTGTCCCTGTTCCAGCACTTTCTGCTCCTGTTCCTGCACCTGTCGTTGCAGCTCGAGAACCTTGGCACGTAGCTCTCCCACTTCTTTACGCAAGGTCACAAGACCAGAGCTGTTGTTGCGTTGTTGTTGCTGTAATTTTGCCACCTCCAGTGATACCGTCGACTGTTTTGAGAACATCTGAACAGTGGCTAAGCTGCTTGATGGACCTGGCACTGAAAGCAGAGCAAGGTGGCGGAGTTGTCATCATCATAATTAGGGATCTCGACTGATATCATCAAATATCTTTTGTTGACAAATTAATACAATTAAGGAAATGTACAAAAATAAATATCATTTGACCTTCTACAACGTCATCTCGCAATGGTAGTATTCCGACAAACCAAAGATTACAGTCATCGATAAAGAGAAACTATCAATAACAATGAAACACAGGAAACAAAGTTCATTAAAAAAAACGATATTGTACAAGCATCATCATGAATTCTTTTGATTTTACTGCAGAGGTATTTTTCATTTTAAGCTCGTTTGTAATTTGTTGTTCAAGCAAACAAACATTCAGGGACGGGCACAGATAATTGACCTATTCCATATTCAAGGTACATCAACTTGTGGTCAAATTAGAACTGAATTGTTATGGGTACATCAGACAACTTTGTCAACTAATATTAAAATTAGTCTACATCTATTTTGTGACATACATAGTTGAACTTCCTCTCACCTTGATGGCAGCTTGGCACTCCCTGTGCAGAGATGATATGAAATTACAGATGCAACTATAAGAGCACTCGGTAGAACACATACCTCTGCCATGCAATGCCTGATCCACGAGAACATATTGGGCCCAATACATTTTTGAGATATCGTGCTATGTATCGTTTTTGGCCCGATCTCTCAATTGGTTTGAAAAATCACTTTAAAAATACTAGTAGCCGGATCCGGATCCAGATCTTCACCAAAATCTAATCAGTTCGTCCTTGTCACACACCCAACCTGTCCACAAAATTTCATCCGAATCAGTCCACAACTTTTTGAGAAATCCTTCACACAAACAGACAAACAAACAGACAGAGACAGACAGGGGTGAAAACATAACCTGTTTCCACCTTCGGTGGCGGAGGTAATAAACTACAATTTCTTCTATCCAAACCCATAATCACGAGGTCAAAGCTCAATCGTGGTTCTTGGTGTATTTTCAGCCAATTTTCAAAGTTGTCAAGCACGATGAGATTGTGGCTGTTTCCAGGCAAAGACAGGGTGTCAATTAATTCATCATAATTGGGAAAATTTGCATCAATCAAGTTGAAAAGGTGTAATTGTAATTGTTAAAAGTATGATACAAAAATGCTTTGAAAACAACTTCGTGCACAATTTACCAGTTTGACTCGGGTGACAGCTCAGAGGTCTCACCTTTGAACTGTTGAGTCTAGGTTTGACTCTGAGCCCGACTAAAAACTATAATCCTGGTGCTTTACAAGCAGTGTTGCAATGAGTGTACATTCCTTCAGAAGGACATCAAAACAAGTATTCTGTCTGATAGCATTCACTGGTGGATGTTAAAGATACTACAGTGGCTTTCAAAAAAAGAAAAGAAAACACGAGAGTTCATAAAACACCTTGCCCTGTGCAATCTTGAGGAAAAAGGACATGGGTAGGATCTACGAGCAGCAAATTTGATTGGTTGAGATGATGCAAAATGCTGTAATATTTTGTCAAAGTGCTGCTAAATGAAAGGATAAGTGCAAGAAAAGTGATTTCTTTCTACAGGGTTTAAGTATATTATTCAACAGAAATAAAATAAAGATTTTATAAGATGTAGAAAAAAAAATTATGGAAGTTTACCGCCGTTAATGCACCGTCTCTTACACCACATTATTTAACACGTTACATTATTTATTTGTGCCTGTTGTTTGTGTCCTTTATGACATCGCTTAAAAACAGTAAGTTTCCTGTTTTTGAATCCTGTTTAGTTGAAATCTCCAAAAGAAGAAAGATTCCTCAGACTGAAGTTCTCATTGCTCCAAAAAGCTTGGTGCTGGCTTAACGGTTAAGGTGGCTGGCTTAAGATCTTAAGGTCTTGAGTTCAAGCCCCGGTCGCTGATACATTTAATTAACACCAGGCGGGTTGACTCAGCCCGTCATCCTTCCATAGACGGCAAAGTGAGTGCAAGCTTGTACAGTTGGAGCTAAAGCAGAAAAATTAACGGGAAATTTGTAATAAACAAGTCATGCAATAAAAGGTGAAAAACTGCAGAAAACAACACAGAGAAGCTTAACTTATTGTCATCAGAGTAGAAGAAAAGGTTTGTCAAGAAAGCCTTGCGAATGTGTTACAAGTCTTTGTTCAAAAATAACTAAATGAGACAATGCAAGCCTATTGATATTAACTTGCATCTGTATTCATAAAAAAGGGCGTCATAATTACCTCCACTACCGAAAATGGACAGAGGTTATGTTTTGACCCTGTTTATTACAGCGCATGCGCTGTATACAATTGCACTGAGTTTGAAATGACCCAGTGTCCCCCCCCCCCACGTGCTCAAGTGAGCCAATGACGGCCGTCCGGTAGATGCAGTGCGTAACCGAGACGGAAATGGCGACAATTGATGGAAATACCCGAGTATTTCAATGGAAATTTGTGAAACTGATGTGTTATATATTGTGAAAACCATTTGAATTTATTGCTTGACGGAAAAAAACCAAGAAACGCTCCCCTCTCATGTACGAACGAACAAAAGATGTCATTTCCGCCCACCATGGCATTTCGCGCCCAACGCCGAACGCTGAAAGCTAAGTTATTCTTATGCCATCATTCTCTTTAATATTAGCCATAAACAAGTGTTTCGTCATGCATTAGTAGTTTGAATTTACTTACAATTATTGGCAGATGGGGTTATTGGTTGGCCAAAGTGATAAGTGGTTCTTTCAATAACATTAGTGTACTCATTTGCTTCACCACACGCACTGTATTGAAGGATTTCACTTGTTATCTTGCCAAAACGAAGTTTTTGCAAGATATGTTAGTCAGCTTGTATGTTTGTTTTTTTTTTGTTTGTCTGTAATCACGTATAAAAAATTCTGCAGGGAGCACAGTTATCATTGGAAATTTTTGTAACTTCGCATATCAGAGGCCTATAGAGGTCCTTTCAGCGCATAAAATTTTGAAGGTCAAGGTCAAAGGTCAAGGTCACTTTGTCGCAAATCAGGGGAGTCGACGAAACCCTTATTTTTTTGAGTAATTTTGATCGGATCGTCTTCAAACTTCATGGAATATAGTTCATGGTCTGGCACTCAGCTGATTAATTTTTGGTGGCGATTGGCCTTGACCTTCATGGTTAGCGCCTAAGGTCAAACATATTTGACCCAAGGTCAAATTTTCAAGTTTTAGGAACCATATCGTGTAGTACCTCAAATTGAACCCTCGATGAGTGCTTTCTAGATATGTCAAGCTTGAGACATTATGACGTCATTTGGTGACGTTATGAGGCAAACGCATATTTATCTTGCCAAAACGAAGTTTTGCAAGATATGTTAGTCAGTCTGTATGTTTTTTTTATCTTGCCAAACGAAGTTTTGCAAGATATGTTAGTCAGTCTGTTATGTTTATTTTTTTTGTTTTGTCTGTAATCACGGAAAAAAAATTCTGCAGAGCACAGTTTTCATTGGAAATTTTTGTAACTTCGCATATCAGAGGCCTATGGAGGTCCTTTCAGCGCGTAAAATTTTGAAGGTCAAGGTCAAAGGTCAAGGTCACTTTTTCGCAAATCAGGGTAATCGACAAAACCCTTATTTTTTGAGTAATTTTGATCGGATCGTCTTCAAACTTCATGGGAATATAGTTCATGGTCTGGCGCTCAGCTGATTAATTTTGGTGGCGATTGGCCTTGACCTTCATGTGTTTTTTTGTTGTTTGTTTTTTTTTTTTTGTCTGTAATCACGTATAAATCACTCTGCAGAGCACAGTTTTCATTGGAAATTTTTGTAACTTCGCATATCAGAGGCCTATAGAGGTCCTTTCAGCGCATAAAATTTTGAAGGTCAAGGTCAAAGGTCAAGGTCACTTTGTCGCAAATCAGGGGAATCGACGAAACCCTTATTTTTTAGTAATTTTGATCGGATAGTCTTCAAACTTCATGGAATATAGTTCATGGTCTGGCACTCAGCTGATTAATTTTGGTGGCGATTGGCCTTGACCTTCATGGTTAGCGCCTAAGGTCAAACATATTTGACCCCAAGGTCAAATTTCAAGTTTTAGGACCATATCGTGTAGTACCTCAAATTAACACCTCGATGAGTGCTTTCTAGATATATCAAGCTTGAGACATTATGACGTCATTTGGTGACGTTATGAGGCAAACGCATATTTTTCATGGTTACTCTGTAGAACGATTCTCATCGGAATCTCTCGTAGGCAGATATTCCTCAAGGAGTCGCTCCTGGTGGATAGCAGCTCTGTTCACCTCAGTGTAACCTTAAAGAAGTCACACGTGGTCACCTTTTGGCAAGATACGGGTCACCCGCAGGGTGACATTGGTTTTTATCTTGCCAAAACGAAGTTTTTGCAAGATATGTTAGTCAGTCTGTATGTTTTTTTTATTTTTTTTTTGTTTGTCTGTAATCACGTATAAAAAAATTCTGCAGAGCACAGTTTTCATTGGAAATTTTTGTAACTTCGCATATCAGAGGCCTATAGAGGTCCCTTTCAGCGCATAAAATTTTGAAGGTCAAGGTCAAAGGTCAAGGTCACTTTGTCGCAAATCAGGGGAGTCGACGAAACCTTATTTTTTTAGTAATTTCGATCGGATCGTCTTCAAACTTCATGGGAATATAGTTCATGGTCTGGCACTCAGCTGATTAATTTTTGGTGGCGATTGGCCTTGACCTTCATGGTTAGCGCCAAGGTCAAACATATTTGACCCAAGGTCAATTTTCAAGTTTTAGGAACCATATCGTGTCGTACCTCAAATTGAACACCTCGATGAGTGCTTTCTAGATATATCAAGCTTGAGACATTATGACGTCATTTGGTGACGTTACGAGGCAAACGCTATTTTTCATGGTTACTCGTAGAACGATTCTCATCGGAATCTCTCGTAGGCAGATATTCCTCAAAGAGTCGCTCCTGGTGGATAGCAGCTCTGTTCACCTCAGTGTGACCTTAAAGAAGTCACACGTGGTCACCTTTTGGCAAGATACGGGTCACCCTAAGGGTGACATTGGTTTATTTTCATGGTTACTCTGTAGAACGATTCTCATCGGAATCTCTCGTAGGCAGATATTCCTCAAGGAGTCGCTCCTGGTGGATAGCAGCTCTGTTCACCTCAGTGTGACCTTAAAGAAGTCACACGTGGTCACCTTTTGGCAAGATACGGGTCACCCGCAGGGTGACATTGGTTTTTATTTGTCCAATTAAAGAGAATGTGAAACTGTTGGAAGACAAATGAGTGAATTTCACAGTTTGTCCAAGGTTACCTATGGCATTGGCCACCCACGCTTTGCGTCGCAGTAAGTGTCCTACCCCCAGATAGGGTGGCATTATCCAAAGTAGGTCACCTCTTCAATTCCAATTAATATGAGCGATATCTATCCCATGGAAAATGCCGCGATTGTCCAGTGGCGGGTTTAAAATGTGCGGGAGAAGAGTGCAATTTCACCCTTGAAAGCTCCAAAAGTAACGCAAGTAGGGGTGAAAAAAATGGCAAAAGAGTGGGGGGGGACCCCTTAAGTTTTTACCCACTACCTTGTAAACTTGAAGTTGACATGAAAGTCGAGTATCAAGTTTTATGATCTCCACCGATTGCACACATCTTCAAAATTTTGTGATAGAGCAGTGCGATTGGTGCGGCTATGTTGTTCACTTCTTCTTTTTCTTTCACAGAATTTTCTGGGATGCCAATTGAATCATGCCGATTGATTATGTGCCTCACAAAAGTACAACCACAGTAGAATATCAGTGTTTTCCATCCATAGGGCTCACTTGGGCGGCCACCT
>CM068964.1:67205255-67222941 GCA_035128595.1 Eptatretus atami
AAAAACAAACAAAGGAGGGGGCTTTTCCACACCCAAATCCGCCGGTGGAGGACATATCGAAACTTCACAGAAGTAGTATTGAGTTCTGTGCTGCATTGTATCACAATTGGGAGTGTTGCTGTGCACTCAGCACAACTGCGCCATAGTCTTTATCTCAGTATTATCACCAAAATGATTCACACGCATTCAGGTTTAAAGTTCTATTGTTCTACTCTAAAGTGTGTATGATAATAATGAAGTGAGTCACAATGGTGTGAAATGTTAGACAAGCAGAACTTGCGACAGGATGGTAGCAGAGGTATGCATTTACCTCTGGTTGTTTATCTCCGCATCGAAGATGAGGTTACTGTTTTTCACACACCCTTTCTGTTTGTTCTTACGAAATCTAAAGATTTCGTAAGTATATTGCTGACTTCCGTTTCTGTTTGTTTGTTTGTTTGTTTGTATGTTTGTTACTGTGACGAAATCAAAGATTCGTAGTATATTGATGAATACCGTTATCTGTTTGTTACTTACGAAATCTAAGAATTCGTAGTATGTTGCGAATTCGGCCTGTGCGCGTGCGAGTCGGCAGTGATCGAGCGACCCTCGCCCCGGAGGACAGTTAGTCGGAACTCCGGCTACGCCGATCCAGTCCACGGGTGGATCTTTCGGCCTCACAAACCCAGTCCGCATTCACCGCGCGGAATAGGGTGAATCGCGAAGTCGATATACTAAGTACCCGACGGTACTTCCGAGGGGTTGTACCTAGCCACAGGCGACTATGGACAGATTCCGCTTAAGCGGCTCGTTCTGGGCTATACGGAATACGAGCGTGTGTTCTCGTCGGCGTTGACGGTTCAGATTAAGTTGATCGGCGCGCGCCACGACGAACCTTTACGTGAAACAAGATGAGATCAAACGAAGGAGGACGCAGCGACATGGGCGGGGGAAGATTCACAGACAAGCAATTTATTTTACAGCAACGACAACATAGAGCACACATTAATAGCAAAAGAATTCACAGCACAATTATATAAAAGAAATCCATATAAAAGAAAGAGTTGAAACGACTACGACACACGGACATTATAAATTCTACTTCGGATCTTGGCGCCGACGACCACCACGTTCACGACAAACCCAAAGAAAATGGAGTTTCGGCGACTTCCTGAGTTGCTGTCTTGCGGCCCGTCCGCGGTCGTGCTCCTCGGAGCGCGGGCGGCAAGGCATTCGGGCGCTGCGCTGACCTGTATTGGCCTTCGACTGCCACGGACCAGCACGAACACGGCAGCAGAAGCGTGGTCAGGGGCAGAAGTCGCAGCCAGCGGGGGGGGGGGGCGAAGCTGATGTTCGTGCAGCTCTCCTTTTCCCCGGGTGAGGAGAAGAGCAATCCACTTCCCGCAGCCAAAGGACAACCTGAACCACACGACGCAACTGCGACTTCGACGACCAACGACACACATCCATCACTCGACCGCACGGAACAATCCTGCTTGCGAACGCACTCACCCACCGACACACCTCCTGCTGTTTCGCGCGCTATATCGTCCCGCGGCGCCTGTATCTCCGCCCCTTTTTGCTTCGCCCTTTCGAGGGCGCCTGAAGGCCTCGAAGCGGGGCGTGTCTCTCGTTCCTCTCTCATCCTCTTTCGGGGGCGAGGAATCCTCCTCTGGGCTTCGTTCAATTAAAAATGAAAATGGATTTGACGATCGGTAGTTCTCAACGGCGGGGGCGGAGAGATGCGGGGAGGGGAGGCCTCTGGCAGGGGAGACGTGCAGGTGCAGCTAATATACAAAGGTAAAGAAAACGCTATTCCTGAGAGGTCACGCCGAATGGTCACAATAAATTCTCTATAAAATACGGGTTTGGAGCTAACTACACATGTACTTCAGAATACTCACTATTGGGACCTGGGATGGGTGTTTGCGAATTTCCACAGCAGTAACAGTCTAATTGATGACTCCGTTTCTGTTTGTTTGTTTGTTTTGTTTTGTATGTTGTTTGGTTTGTTTGTTTGTAGGCACGATAAATGAGACGAGAAAGCTACATGTCAAATTAATCAGTGATTCAGAGGTGAATGAGTGCTGATTAATTTTGGTGTATCCGTCAACGTCAGGTCACGTGAGGTCAATTTCGATTTTGATGGTTTGGTACAAGATAACGATGAACGGAAGAACTACAATGTCAATGATCGCATTGATTCAGGAGGGTGAATGGCTAGTGCTGATTAGATTTGGTCAAAATGGTAAGGTCGGTCACGTGAGGTCACATCCAAAAAATGATACTCGAGAAAGGAAGAAGCTACTCAATGTAAATTACACCACGTGATTCAGGAGGGTGGTGTGTAGCGCTGATTAGATTTGGTCAAAATCGGTCAAAGGTCAAGTCACAGTGAGGTAAACATCCAAATCTCATTTTTTGATGGTTTTGGTAAAGAATCATCGTAGAAAATCTGGTTGCGTCGCTACTTCTCTAAGAGACAGCTTTATTAGACAATAAGGTCAGAGGTAGTTGACGTTTTCGTAAGTACAGTTAATGACTGTTGTTTGTTTGTTTGTTTGTTTATTGTAGCACGCATAAATCGGAACGGAAAGAAGCTACCAATGTCAATTTAATACGTGATTCAGGAGTGATGGCTAGCGCTGATAGATTTTGGTCAATCGGTCAAAGGTGAAGGTCCAACAGTGAGGTCAACATAATTCCGTAAATCAACTGGAGAAATGTGAGTATTTGCTTCGCTTTCGCGTTACGAGTTTTCGTTTAACTTCACTTTTATTTTGTCTTCGGTTTTGCGATCGCTTCGGATTGCTTAAAATCTCGGTTGTCGAATTCTGGTTAAAAAATCGGATGTTTTGAGACGTTTTAAGATTTGTAAAAATATTTCACTGAAGCGTAGCGGTCGTCCATGATGCAGTGCCTCGAGCAGGACGTCACGGATCGTCCAATTGATGGCAGTGCGCCGAGCAGACGCGTGTTGAAGTCACGTTAGGTTTTCCGTGTGCGCGGTGACGTTTTTTACAATAAGATGGTGTTTAAAAGTCTTTTTTTTATCCAATTAAATGGTTATCGCGTGCTGACTCGCTGAGTCGTCGGATTATGTAAGATTTTGTTGGTGGTTGGCCGATATTAGGTTTGTGACTTTGATAAAGATAATATTAATATTGCGTGGAGAAATGCAGATTTTTTGCTTTGCTCGACGTTGCGAGTGTCATTTTACTTCGATTTTAATTTGGTCTTCGGTTATGGCGATCGTTGGACGCTTAAAACTCGGTTGTGAAATTCTGGTAAATCGGATGTTTATGAGATTTATGGTCGGGTGCTATCTGTAGGTATTATGCCACTGAGATTATGCTAATGAGGGGGATTGTAGAGACACAGCATTACGCGCTCGGTTTGCGTCGCTACCTCTTCGGACAGCTTTTATTAGACATGGTCAAGGTAAGTTGAGATTTTCGTAAGTACCAGTCTATGACTGATTGTTTGTTTGTTTGTTTTGTAGGCACGATACTCGAGAACGGAGAAGATCCAATGTCAATTTACATTCACGTGATTCGGGGTTGATGGCTAGTGCGTTAGATTTTGGTCAACGGTCAAAGTCAGGTCACAGTGAGGTCAAATATCCGATTTTTTTGATGGTTTGGTGCAGATACTTCGAGAAGGAAGAAGCTACCAATGTCAATAACACCACGTGATTCAGGAGGGTGCATGGCTGTGCTGATTAGATTTTGGTCAAAATCGGCTCAACCGGTCAGGTCACGGTTGAGGTCAAACATTCGATTTTTGATGGTTTTGGTAACAGATCATCGGTAGAAACTTCTGGGTTTGCGTCGTGCTACTCTCTGAGACAGCTTTTATTAGACATAGGTCAGAGGTCAAGTTGCGATATTCGTAAGTACCAGTCTTGACTGACTTGTTTGTTTGTTGTTTGTAGCAACGCATAACTCGAGAACGGAAGAAGCTACCAATGTCAAATTACTATCGTGATTCAGGCAGGTGATGGGCTACGCTGTTAAGATTTTTGGTAAATCGGTCATAGGTCAAGGCACAGTGAGGTAAACATAATTCCGTACATTTAAACATGGGAGAATGTGATATTTTTTGCTTTCGCATCGACGTTACGAGTTGTTTTAAATTGATTAATTTTGTTTCGGTTTTTGCGATCGTTCGGATGCTTAAAACTCGTGTCGAATTCTGAGGTAAAATCGATGTTTTTTTGGAGACGTTTTAGATTGAATAAAAATATTTCAATCGATAGCGTCAGGGTCGGTCCCATGATCCAGGGTCGAGCAGACGCGTCGTTGGTCACGTTAAGGTTTTCCCGTGTCGCGTGACGGTTTTTATCAATGAATGATGGTGTTTAAAAAGTATTTTTATCCCAATAAAGGTTATCGTCGCTGCCTGACTGCTGTAGCGTCGATTGATGTAAAGATGTTGGTTGGATGCCGATATTACGTTTGTGACTTTGATAAAATATATATTAAATATTGCGTGGAGAAATGCGATTTATTGCTTTGCCTTCAGACGTTGCGAGTTCTTTTAACTTCGATTTAATTTTGTCTTCGGTTATGCCGATGGCTGTAGGAGCTTAAAACTCGGTTGTCGAAATTCTGGTAAACAATCGGATGTTTTATGAGATTTCGGGGTTCGTATCTGAGTATTATGCATGAAATTATGCTAATGAGCGGATGTAGACACAGCATTACGCGTCGTTTGTCGCTTACCTTCTCTCGAGAGCAGCTTTTATTGACAAGGTCAGAGTCAGTATGCGATTTCGTAAGTACCAGTCTATGATGCTTGTTTGTTTTGTTTGTATGTTTGTTTTGTTTGTAATGTTTGTTTGTAGGCACGATATCGAGAACGGAGAAGCTACCATGGTAAATTACAATACCACGTGATTCAGGAGGGTGAGCTAGTCTCATTAGATTTTGGTCAAAAATCGGTCAAAGGTCAATGGTCAAAGTGAGGTCAAACATAATTCCGTAATCATGTGAGAATTGGAGATTTTTTAGCTTCGCTCGAAGTTGCGAGTTCGTTTAATAACTTCGATTTTAATTTTGTCTTCGGTTTTGCGATCGCATTAGGACGCTTCAAAAACTCGGTTGTCGAAATTCCTGGTAAAAACGGATGTTTTGGAGACGTTTTAAGATTGAATAAAAATATTTTCGAAGCGTAGGGTCGTCCATGATGCATGCGCTCGAGAGACGCGTCGTTGATCACGTTAAGTTTTCGTGTGCGCGGTGACGGGTTTTTCAATAAGAGTTGGTGTTTAAAAGTCATTTTTATCCCAATAAAGGTTATCGTCGCATGCCTGTTCGCTGAGCGTCGGATTTGTAAAGATCTGTTGGTGGATGCGAATCATTACGGTTTTGTGATTTGATAAAATACATATTAATATTGCGTGGAGAAAGCCGATTTTTGCTTTGCTCGACGTTACGAGTTCATTTTACCTTCGAATTTTATTTCGTCTTCGGTTTTTTGCGATCGCTTAGGAGCTTAAACCGTGTGTCGAAATTTGGGTAAAATCGGATGTGTTTGAGATTTATGTCGGGTGTGCGTATCTGAGGTCTTATGCATGAAGATTATGCTCATGAGGGGGATTGTAACACAACAGCATTACGCCGGCTCGTTTGCGTCGCTACCATTCTCGTAGAGACAAGCTTTTTATTAGATCAAGGTCACGGACAAGTTGAACGATTTGTAAGTACAGTCTAATGATGCATGTTTGTTGTTTGTTACTGTACGAAATCTAAAGATTCGTAGTATAGTTGAGACTTCGTTTTCTGTTTGTTTGTGTGTTGTATGTTTGTAGGCAGAACTCGAGAACGAGAAGTCTAACCAATGTCAAATTAAACGCACCTGATTTCAGGAGGGGTGGCTAGCGCTGATTTAGATTTTGGTCAAATCGGTCAAGGGAAGTACACGTGAGGTCAAACATCAAAACATTCGATCTTTGATGGTTTGGTACAGAATCATCTAAACTCTGTTGCGTCGCTACTTCTAGAGACTGGCTTTTATTAGAACAAGTGAGAGGTCAAGTTGGAGATTTCGTAGTACCAGTTATACTGCTTGTTTTTTGTTGTTTGTTTGTTGTAAAAGTATTACGGAAAAACTCTCGCGGATTTTCGACGAAACTTGGTGGGGGATTAGGTATGGTCAAGGATCATGCATTCGATTTTGGACGTTGGTCCAAATCCATATGGCGATATGCGGCCATTTGAAAAAATATTTGAGATTTTTTTGCATTCTACTGTTTTAAGTGATTCACCCCCCCAAAAAAAAAAAATTGTTAGAGAGAAAAAAATTTTTTGCAACTTTATTCAACAAAATTTTCGATTTTTTTTATTTTGGCATCTACTGATAAGTGATTTCCAACAAAAAACATGATCAAAATTATATATTGCGGCGATTTTGGAAATTCAGGTGGAATATCCTAAAATCAATTTCTGTCTCAAGGATATTAGTTATGGACGAAGAATTGAGTAGTAGTTAAATGTAAAAGGGAAAGTTGCAAACTATAATCTGTGGGCTGTTGAGTCAAATTGAATGAATAGGATGATGTTCACATTGAGTGACTAGCAGTATTTGGCGGCTGGAGGTTTTGCACTCTACCGACGTGCTCCCTCTAGTTTAGTCTGCGTTGATAGCAGCTTTACTGTAAGGCAGGACGGTTTTGCAGGCAGGCCGTTCATCACAATGTGTGCCTGGTCCCCCAAGGTCAAGCATTAATCCGTTTGTCAGTCTGCTTGCCTTATGTTGTGATGTTAAAGATCCCAGATGTTTTCTTATAAATAAGTTATACACCAGCAGTGTGACAAACTCTCAATTGCAAGCAAAACTAACCTTCAGGTTTGTTATTTATTTTTTTGGCACAGGGGTGGTGGTCTTTGATGTGCTGTACTCTGTTTCCTTGCAAATCGAAGATTTTCAATATATATGGTCATGTCGATTTTGTTATTCTGTCTGTCTGTCTTCTGTTTGTCACCTACAGGTCACAATTCTAACAGAGTCATCATGAAACCTTATAAGTTTCGTAGAGTTAGTCAACATTGAGAAGCCCTATTGATTTTTGAGTCAAGGTCTCGTTGAGGTGAAATTTAGGAAATCATATTTTTTATCTGATTGACTTGAATTTGAACAGATTTGCATAATTGCCATCACTGAATTAGAACACTATTTCAGGTCAAAGGTCAAAGGTCACTCAAGGTCATCTATACTGATAATTCGCAATCTCTGTGTCGTGTGTTGTGTGTGTGCTGTGTTTCTCGACAACCACTGGTCGATCTAATTAGAATACTTGCGAGGTATATGCTGGGCGACCTGAGGATGTGCCTTTTCAAGGTTTGATATAATCGACGAATGTGTTTCCCAAGTTATGGCCATTTATATTACAAACCAATGGCAGGACACGTTGTTTGCCGTGGGCGTGGCCGATGGGAAGGGCGCACAGCCGCGTTCCCATTACGGGTTTTACACGTAGCGGGCTTTTCGGATAGTGATGAATTAGGTGTTTCTAATTAATTTCTGTCGATTCTTATTGCGCCTTTATAGATAAACACAATTGGCCAGTTATGAATCGTTTTTCATATTAGACGGTGTACTATTCATTCGGGATACATCAAGAAGTGCTGGTATGCTCAGAACGCAGGAAGTAATTTTTTTTCTCTCTTCTCTTCTCTTTTGTTTTCCTTGCACGACAATTGCGAAAAGGTAAATACTTGGCAGCTAATTGAATAATTGGGTATTAAAACTAAATTGCGAATAATCGTACTGCGAAAATACGACTTCGGGTCACGGCACTGTCGGACGCGGAAGTCGAAGCAAATCGGCCTGTGTGGTGTTAATTATTGTATTATTATTATTATGTATTATTATATTTTTTTTTTTTACGGGCATGACTTAGTAACTTTTAAATTATCATTTTAAACTGAAAAATCGTCATTTACACTTTAACTTGAAAGTTGAACGATTTGCATAGTCCATCAATTAATTGGCAAAGCAATATTTTTGAGTCAAAAAGTCAAGCTCAACTCAGGGTAAATTTTAAAATCATCAATTTCATCTGAAATCGTCAATTTTTATTAGATTAACCTGAAATTTAAGCAGCAATTGCAGAGTGTCATCACTGAATTTGAACACAACTGTTTTGAGGTGAAAGGTCAAAGGTAACTCGAGCGTTTAAATTCTAAAATCATCAAATTACAATCCTGAAAATATCAAAACTATGCCGAACCCGTCACAGACAGTTTCCGTTCTTCAACGCACCTCACTCAGCTCACCCACATCGAGAGACATGGACTGGACAGGGCGTGTTGCCCCGCTACTCATCCCACGCCCTGCCATTCCCCCCCCACCTCCGCCTTCAATTTGCTTACCCGCAAATTTATACCTCCCGGCCCGCGCTTTCACTCCCGCCCCCGTTCTTGATTGCCCGCCACTTGCCCTGGCCCGCCCCTGTCCACCCCTCCACAATCACCCCGCTAATTCCCCAGCCCCGCACGTCTCCCCGCCCATTTCCCGTCTTCCCGCTTTCAATTTGCTTACCCACCGCGCAAAAATTTGCTTACCTTGCCCCCGACCTCTTCACTCCTTCCCCGTTTCATCCCCTCCCCCGCTCTTCACTCCGCCCGTCTCACGAAAAGTGTTTATTCTGCTTCAGAGTTGAAGGTGACTATTGCCACGATGTCGATGCACTCTTACGGTAGATAGTCTCTTTCAGTCAGGTAAGTCCGAGAAAAAACGTGACGCGAGCGCCTAGGAGGAGCACAAAATTGGTCCTTCAGTTTATATATAAAAATGAACCGAATGAACATCATATCCGAATACGCGCTACCTGATCCCGATGTACTGAGATACATTTTTTGTTACATTTTTTGTGTCTAATTCACATTTGAGGTGTCCAGCATGTGCAGAAGAAGGGTTTTTATTTGCCGACGCTATTTTCGAGGAGTGGAATTAACCTCTCAGCGGTACGGGTCTGTCACGACAGACGTAATGAAGATGATGTCATGACGTCCTGACGCCTCTCAGCGTGAGTCACACTCGTCGCATGTAACGAAATGTAACGAAAGTGTTTATTCTGCTTGCAAGAGTGAACGTTGACTATTGCCACTATGATGGATGCACTCTTAAGGTAGAGTTCTTTCAGTCCGTCTACAGTACCCGAGAAAAACGTGCCACGACGCTAGGAGGAGCACAAAATTGGTCTCGGTATTATAATATCCGATCTCTCGATTTACCTATCTTGATAAGATTGTGAATTTATCGTAATAAAATGGCATTCTCATGTCTATGGCACTGTCGGAGTGGGGATGAATTTGCAAGTATCGTGCTCTGCACCAATTCTTTTTCTTGTTTGGTTTTTGTTTGTCAGGGCCGATATCATCAGCTTCCTGTAGTTAAGAAGCCTGACATTTGGGAACAAATGAAGATTTGCTTTGGCAAACGATATTTTTATTTGTTGATTACTCCATTAATTGATAATTACTTAAATTTATTATCGATTTTATTCAATTACAATATTTATTTCTCTTCTCATTGGGCAATATTCAAGAACTTCTTGAGTGAGAAGCTGTATTCCTGGACATGACAGGAAAAGTTGATTTGACTCTAAAGGTATTTTGTTTTATTGATTAATCAATTTCGATAACTATTCACTTTTCAATGAATTACTTAATTTCAAAAGGTTACAGATTTCGGCTGAATAGTGGTGGTTTTGGGCATCGCTATTTAGCTATTGATTAAGAAATCAATATTTTACAATTTATTTATTCATTTTAATATGCATCAATAATTTGATCAATTATTGAACAACCGGTCCTCCCATTCCATCTCATGTGCTGCATCACGGTGGCATCACCTGGAAAATGTGTGCGCTGGAAGATTTGTTTATATTTATTTGGAATGGGGGCGGTGGTACTTCGAATGTGTCTCTACTTGTCATTTTTTTTTTCTTTTTGTATTTATATGTTTCATTTAAGATGGTCTCTGAGGTTCTGTGCATTTTTCTTGTGTATTCTGCGCATGAAGTCAGTGTTTTCCATCCATAGGGCTCACTTGGGCGCGCGCAAGTCAATTCTGGCCGCCCAACTGCTTAAACACCCATTTCTGGCCGCCCAAATGACTTACAACATTGTCCACATGTATTACTGTTACGGTTGTGGAAATCACAGATCACCATTCAGGTTCCCCGACAGTTCTTATGTCGATAAGTGTGTGTTCCAGGTTAGATTTCCCCACCAATGTATAACGGGAATTATTCGTGTGCCGGGCTGTGCATCTTCAGTTAGCCGTTATTCTGTCTCTATCTTTTATTTAACAACAACACACAACAACAGAGCAATTCATCGACCACGTTCGCCTTCGATCGGGGCGGATCCCGCTGAATGAGGGTTCAAAGGTGAAGAAGGAGGCCGCTGATTTCGGGTGGAAGCCCACCGGGCCCTCCTTGGGGGCGATAAAAAAGCCCGTTCGCTCGCCGGAAGAGGGCGCGTGAGAGAGAGAGGTTGAAGAGTTGGAGGAAGTGGAGTGTGTCGTGGGGTTGGTGGGTCGAGATCGCTGGAGCAGTAGCTCGTGGGAGAAGCCTTGGAGCGCAGCCAGACGGCAGTGGAGAGTCGGGCGTGCGCAAGGCCCTTGACCACCAAGCCGCATTCGAAGCCGCTGGCGTTGGCACGAGCCACGGAGGAGACACCAAGGGTCGCCAACCGAACCAGGACCAGCGAGTCCCACGAGGGTGGCAGGTAGCCCGCTCGTCTCTCGGAGCCCCTTCGGTCATCCCGGCTCTGAACAATAATAAAGGCTTACGAGCCTGTTCTTTCTTTCTTGGGTTTTTGTATGAAAGTCTGTGCCTTGTCTCTAAGTAGAATTGTGAGTAGTACGTGCTTGTAATAATAAGTAGACATCGGCTTTAGGCTTTTGATCGTGTCCTGCCCCCATTCCCCATTGACTGCTTACGTGCTGTACGAATAAATGTCCCCATTTTTGAATGTCACCTCTCGTTGCGTCCCTTCCTACATTGACTGCCATAATTGCGTTCGGATTAGCTGGCTGTGCTATTATAGCCGATAAAACGTCATCTGGTCCGACGGACTTGGCGATATAAAACCGCTCGGCAATCGCATACGGAACGAGCTGCTTAAGCGGCTCGTTTCGTGCAGGTCCCGTCGAGGTAATAACTCCCGGCATTTCTGTCCGCGAATAATTAGGTACATCGACAATTCGGCGATCGACCTGTAGCGCGTGGAAAGAAGAGTTGGTTGGTTTATGGTGTGTTAAAAACACCCGTAGCTGGGTTTCGGCGTTGATCCGGAAGCTGCGACTAGATTGCCACTTGGTGGGCACGCCGGCCGCAATTGGCTAAAGGCGGTCCCGCACGCTGAACGGCGAAAATCTACAACAATACAACCTTCTATCATCACAACTTGATTTCCAGTGATGATGGGTGTGGGGGAAGTGGTGGGCTGGTGGTGGTGGAGGTTGATGTGGGTAGTGATGGAGTGGGAGAGGTGGTGGTGATGGGTGTGGGGAAGTGGATGGTTGGTGGTGGTGGGTGATGGTGGGGGTAGCGATGGAGTGGGAGAGGTGGTGGTGAATGGTGTGGGGGAAGTGATGGTTGGTGGTGGTGGGTGATGTGGGGGTAGCGATGGAGTGGGAGGGTGTGTGGTGTGGGGAAGTGAGGTTGGTGGTGGGTGATGGTGGGGTATGTGAGTGGGAGAGGTGGTGGTGATGGGTGTGGGGAAGTAGGGTGGTGGTGGTGTGGTGATGGGATAGGAGGGATGGTGAGGGGTGGTGTGATGGTTGAACTAATGGTGCTAGTGGAATATTTACCCATTTATTACCCATCTATTGTAATTGTCGATGTACTATTTTTGTTAATCTGCTTCTGTTGGTAACTACTTTTCTGTTGAACATGCAATTTGATTTATTATGCTGAAAGTGTGTTCCCTTTTGATAACTATTAAAGGCAGAGTAACCTTTGGGGAGTAAGCCTCAGGCTGGAGAGATGTAAATAAACTGAATACACACTGTACACCAGCGTTTGTTGTCAACTTATAATATCCATGTCATAGTTACATTGTAGATTGGTACACTCAGTGCCTCACACAAGTACAGAGTATATTCAATACAAATTTATTTCTTGGAAATATTGTTCAGACAAGCAATTTTGTTTGGATATATCATAAAAATTTTAATGAAATCCCATGCATGGTTAATGGAATGTAAGTTGAGATATTAAAAAGATATTGTGGTATTACAACCAGAACAAAGATTTTAAATATTTATGGTGAAGATACATACATGCTAAATATATAGATATGTTGTAAGTGAGAATTTTTTTTACAAAATTGATGATGCCAAGATACTAATTTGTGTCTCTACTTGCATGCTCAGAATGCCCAGAATGCACCTACGAGCATCTAAAATTGCTAAATTTCCTGGGGAGAACCCCCAGACCCCGACAGCGAAAGGGGAGAGACCCCCCCTCCCACCCTACCCCCCGCCCCTATATCGTGCCGCGCCCCAAAATTATACGTTGGCAGTTTTACCCAAGTCATTTTAAAACCAGGGGAAAAGCCTGGAAGTATTGCACAAACCTCATACAAAATTGTGGCAAGGAATCAAGAACAAATGTCAATGGGTGTTGACTTAACGTGTGCCCCTCCTTCACGACAATGCTTCATTGCATAAGGCCTTAAAAAATAACAAAGAAAAAAAAAGTTGAGTTTCCGGTAACCCGACCTACCCCAATTATTTTATTTATTTATTTAGTTTTGCGAGTGTCGACTTCCGGGCGGCCATTTTATGTCCGCTGTGCATGGCATTACTCTGTGCCATTGTTGACTGCTGTGGTCTCAACAGAGAAAATCAGCAGCTGTTTATTTCAGTTAAGGGGTCAGAAAGTTTTATCGACATTTTAAAAACTTGCACAACCCACCTGGGAACAATATCGATGTGTTTTTCTTCAAGTTGGTAAACTGCGACCCTGGATAGACATTCCCCACGTAGAACAGAAGTCATGGGTCGTCGTGCGACATTTGGTGTTCATTTTGTTCACTTAAAGTGCCAATGTGGTCATCAAGACACACAAGATGTCAGACCCATGAGGTCTGCATTTGACATACTTATGTCTGGCAAAAAACGGCCACCACCAAAAAAAACACAACTCAAAGGTATGTTGTGAGGAGGAGGAAGAGGAAGGAGAAGAAGAAGCTTATCCTGAACATAGGTCTAAAATCGAAAACGAAGTGGAAATGAATATTTTAAAATACAGAACTGAATTTCCTGAAAATTATTTTAAGGCAGTTTTGTTACAAAGTAAGAAAAATAGCAATATCTTAACAATATCTCAGTTTTGGGTGTGTCTTTAAATCGACGGTACTGTACTTTGCTGGTGGAGGAGCCTGTTTATACCCTACAAACAGTGTACACATTTTATTTTATACCAGCAAATACCACCTGCTTCACTTGACAGGAATACTGGGGAGCAGGGGGTGGGAGGAGAGGACGGCAGGAGCAGGGGAAGCGGAGAGGTGAGGGGAAGGAAGGAGGAAGCGTGTGGAGGGGGAGAAGAGAAGGGGGTATCTGGGGGGTGTTATAACAATCGCTATGTTGCTGGATTATGTGGATTAAATTTAAAGTGCATTCGTTGGGAGTGGGGGGTGGGTTAAAGTTTCTTATTTTGAGGAGAATATACTTCATGGATGCCCCCAAAGGGCATAATTTTTGTCGACTGTAAAGGGTCTAATGTCTGAATACACAAGATTTTCAGGGATGATGAATGGGAGATTAGTATGCTTCAATTCCTTCATATGCCCTGTTGAGCCATGTTATGATACGCTGTCTATATCACTGCTGAGACCAGCTTCACTGTTTAAAGGAACCTTGCAGAGATACTAAATGCGTCATTTAATCCTTTGACTTGTGTACACAATACTGTTTTATAGTCCATGGGCCCAGGCATATATCGGTACCATCTGAGGAAACAAAACTTTAGGGCTACTAATTATTGTAGGACAATGATTATTTCATAGTGATAACCGTTCCAGAAGAGCAGCTTAGTGTATGTATTTGCATTTTACCATTTTACCATCTGAGATATTGACGTTTTGGGGGAAAATCAAAAAAAAAAAACCAAGGACCACTGGGAGGAAGTGGCAGAGCTGAAGTTACGCAGGAGGAAGCAGACACCCGAATGCTTCTGCATGCTCTGCATGCAGCAGAGGCTGGGTACAAGGCTGTGTGATCACTGCCGAAGATACTGATGTCCTCGTGCTGTGTCTTGCCTTCAATAAGGACATCCCATGCCCGTGTATCAGAAGTGTGGTACGCAAACCCGCAACACGGTTCCTAGACATTGACAGACTTGCTAGATCGATGGAGACAGTGTCTGTGATGCCCTGTGGGACTGCATGTGTTCTCGGGTTGTGATCAAGTCAGTGCCTTTGCAGGCCGGAGAAAGATGGCGCCCTTGAAGCAATGAAGTCGGATAAGACCTACCAAGAGGCCTTCAGTCAGCTCGGTCATTCATGGGAAGTATCCACCGAGTTCTTTCAGAAGCTGCAAGAGTCACCTGCCACAATGTACGTGCCGTCTACCAACACCACGAAAGTCAATTAACTCCGACATCAACTCTTCTGTGCCAGACGGGGAGAGATAGAGTCCAGTCAGCTTCCACCAATGTGAAGACTGCCTCTTCATGCACGTCCTCCGTGCAAATACCAGGCTGCTATTTGGAGGCGCTGTCTGCAATGCCAACCCTATGTTCCAAGTCCCAAGGGTTGTGGATGGACCACTGATGTGACGGAAGCTGCCATCGAGTGGATGCAGGGTTCTCCAGCACCGGATGCAGTGTTGCAACTGCTTTCCTGCAAGTGTGGACGGTCGTGCAAACTCCCAGACTGCACGTGCCTTGCCAATAGCCTGAAGGGCACTGACATGTGCAAGTTGCGAACCTGCAGCAACCAGCCCGCTGATGTCGAGGAAGAGGTTGTAGACCTCGAGGACTCTGATGCTGATAACAGTGATGAAGACTAGACTACGATCCATGGTTGAATGTTTTGGCACAATCACAAGGACATTCATGGCTAAAAATATGCATGAGTAAAACAGACATAACATGCACACGTAGCGTGGTGAAATTTGGGTTATCCGTAAATTTCACATTTTGGACGCTTGTTGGAACTGGGGTAGGAAGGAATTCTTTAACTGTGGTAAAAACTTGTAAAATGTTCATAAATGTTTTCCTCTAACAACATGTGCATGTTGTAGGCTACTGCGGTTCAGTGCACTACCCAGGGAACTTGTATGACAATATTATAAATTAAAATGCACTGAAAATCATCTAATCAGCAACATTTGATAGGCCCTATTGTTCGCCCCTTTCTGCCATAAAACAAATTCTGCCTTCAGGAATGACAGAAAGGATTATTCGGATGGTATAAATAAGCATTTCAGACATGTATTTGTGGTTGCAGTTCATTCTAGCCCATGTGGAAACAGCAATTGCATCTTAGTGAATTTTCTGAGTTTGCCTTTTCGCTTTCATTATGCGGAGGTGGGTACATTCCAGAGATGATAACTACCAATAAGGTGCCAGTCTGCAATGGTATCACATCAAAATATATATATATATATATATATAATAACACCAATTCATCATACTGGAGTTGGTTTCCTTAGATGGTACCGACAAGTGGAATTTCTGGCCTGGGCCCATGGACTATTACCCCTAATTTGGTATCTCATGATGGACATATTAAAGTTCATGATTCTATATCTTTTCAACTATCAACATACACAAACTGGTTGGAGCAATGTATAATCTGAAATACTGTATTGCTTCCATTTAAACATGTTCAAAAAAATAAAAAACACCCACCCCCATTAAAAATAAAATCCCCATCTACCTACCCCATTCATTGAACAGCATGCTACCGGAAACCCAACATTTTTTTTTGGGGGGGGGGGTACCTAAGATAATGTATAGACTGCCATTCGTTACTGTGGCTGCAGACATTTCACCAACATGCCAAATTAAACTCGAACAGCGTCTTCCCTACCCCACCCCAACCTCAAATTCAGACTTGTGCATCAAAACAGCCACGAAAGCCCGGGATTAACCACAGCAGTACCTCACCTGATGTGGTGGTCAGCACACGTGTTGATAGATCTCCACCAATCATGCGCTTCTTTAAACCAGGCACAATTTTGTCATCAAAATATTCCATTGCCATTGAGGAAATATCTCTGAGCTCCTGTAAAACCTCATGGGCTCGCTGCGGTGAGCGTGTCGAGTTAACATAGCGCAACACCCTATATATCTCATCCACCACCTGGAGGGAACAGGCAGCACTGACATCAGAGGTTATGAGAAGATAATGAAAATAAATAAATAAATAAAAACAGGAAAAGGTACATGATCATCTGCAAGCAAGATGTGGAGAAAAATATGATCAAGACAAAGCAGGCATACCTTTCCAGGAATAAAACAACAAAGGTTCATGTCAACGTATTTCATGAAGGTCATTGTGAGCAGTGAGAGACGAGTCTCTACCGCCGCCAAAATGTCTGCGTGACGAGCCAGTGGGTGGCTTCGTCGCTCGGACTCGCGCCTGACACACACAAGGAGATTCATTCTATATGCGTCGTACACATCACGGAACTTGTGGATTATTCCACATGAGGCATGCACAGCATAGAGTTATCATTTATGCAAATGACCGATCACTTTTAAAAAGACAAAAAATAAAATAATTAGTAAATCATGCTTCTAATTTACCAGAAAAATGTATCACCGTAAGGAAGTTTATGAAAATTTTAAAACTGCAAGTAAAAACATGGCTGACCTCGGAAGTTGGGCTTTGACCTGTTTCTGGCACATGGCATGGAAACGTTCCACCTTGATGAAGCCCTGGTTCAATGCTTGTTGGCATGCCAGGTCCATTTTCCGGCTCACCTGTGGATCGTCGTACCACAATGTGGGTTTCGATTTTAAAAAATAATAATAATAAAAAATAAAAGTCACCGTATCTGGATTTTGGATCCAATTTACAACTAAAAGCCCAGGCATACAGAGCCCGAACAGCATGAAGAGAAAATAAATAATACAAAATGACAAATGGAGCAATTAAATTGTAGAGTCGAAAGCCTGACATCTAAAATACAAACGATCCTGCTCACTCAGGTGTGGCCATGACAAGGTCGGCCTCCAAATGATCATCGGCAACCGTCCCAAATAACATCAGTATCCATGTTCTCAAAAGCTGATTTCCTGCTCTTGCTTCTTCCTTGTCTGCTCTCTTCAGGCTGTCCTCCTTCTCTGGATGTCTGCGTGGAAGTACACCAACACCCCCCCCCTCCTTCTTCCCTCACCCACACCAATCCTCCCCCCAATCCATTCATTCAAAAAAGATGGGTGTGCAAACAGATCCTCTCAACTATACTATCGTGGCCAAAAATATTAGCACCCGTGCACCTTTTCAAATAACTCACAATTTTCTCAAAAAATCAGTTAAAATTGACAAAAGTATTTGGTCTCCACAATTCTATATTTCACTGTTAATATTACAGAACCTTTGTTTTTGATTCTTAGGTAGGTCGAGTTTGGCGAAAAACCCTATCCTGCGCGGGTGGCCGATTGGCACGATTTGGTGGGGTCGAAAGACCCACCCGTGACTAGCTCCTGGCGGTAGTTCCAAGGAGGGTCACG
>CM068964.1:67222966-67233281 GCA_035128595.1 Eptatretus atami
TTTTGATTCAGAACTTAATATATACTGTTACGGCTGTGGAAATTCGCAGACCACCATAAAGGACCTTAGATCAGTTATGATGATAAGTAATTGTGTAGTTAGATTTCCCACCGTTGTTTAGAGGGAATTTCCGTGTTCACAGGGCTGCGATCCTTTGAGATAGCCGTTTTTCTCTTGCTGTCGTTATTTTGGACCAATCATCCCCCAACAACCAAATCGCCACCACCAACAACGCCCCAAACAACTACACCAAGCCACCACCACCTCCGCCCCTTCATCTCCACAACCCCACCCCGCAAACATCGCCTCACCCCCACTCTCAAACGACACCCCCAACAACCAAATCGCCACCACAACACCCTTCCCAAACCACCACAGCAAACTCCCACCACCTTCGCCTTCTACCGAACGTCGTGCCATGGGTTGTGAATGGGATCCTTTCGAAGAAGAAATCGGATCAGGAATGATTCACGCACACTTTTCATCCATCCAATGGCTGAGCATCAGGTGGTGTAGCCCCGCCTCCAAACCTGCTGTGATCCACAAATTTACATATGCACTCCTCCCCGGCCTATATAAGCGCGAGCACAACGCAGCTCGAGGCAGTCTGGAGGGGTCGGAGAACAGGACGGAGCTCGAAGAGGCAGACGGCGGCAGTGTCGGTGCAGCAGTGTCGGTGGGCAGAGTCCATTCTATATGTCCAAGACGGAGCTCGAAGCAGACGGGGAAAGGCAGACGGGGGGCGATCGACGGAGAGGAAGGAGCTCGGAGTTCAGGTCGAAGTTGAGGGGCGAGGAGGGCGAGTTGCTGAGTGGAGCAGGGATGCGAGGAGGGCTCAGAGGCGAACCAGAGGCTGAGTGGGGACCGCCGCCGGAGAAGGGGCGTAGTGGAGGCCACAGCCAGGAGGAGTTCGCCGGAGCCAGTGCGGTTCAGAGCATCAACTCGTTGGACGGAGCGTCAGCAATTCCCTCTCCCTTATGGAGCTCCGCGCTAAGAAAGCGCCGGTAACCCCGTCCGTTCCCCTCCCCAACCGTGGTGCTGACGGTGAAACACGTGCCTGCGCGGAGAATGCCGGAGAGAGCTCACCGGCCACGCCAGGGGCACGAAGCCAGGCGCAGCTACACTGACATCGCGGCTTGCCCGCCATCGCGCCACGAGGGCGCGGGTAAGACCCTTCAGTCTCGTGGACCTGGCCGCTCATCCAGGTTCCACGTACATTTGGTCCACGGACCTGTCTGCCACCCTTGTCTTGGGAGGTGGATTTTCTTTGCTTTTGTGTAAATGCATGTGGTGGCGCCGTCTTATAAGTAGAATTGTCTAAGTGTGCGTGTGAAATAAAGACACTTTATTCGGTTGTAACTCTTCATTTGCTTGCTTGACTGTGTACGTGCATGATTTACTGTATGGCTGTAAATACGTGCATGATTACTGTATGGCTGTAAATACGTGCCTTGTCTGAGTGTGAATAAATGTCTTGTTGAACTGTTCCCCGTTTCGTTGCGTCCTTTCCCTTGTTTGAAAGTTCCATCTTGCATCACGGAAGGAATTGGTAGGAGGGGTGAAGCACCCGGTAAATAATCACGTCCGTCGGAGCCGGCGATAAACCGCTCGGTTATCACTGAAGCACGGAACGGACCGCCTAAGCGGTTCGTGTCCTAGGCCGCCAGGGCGAGGTACGATCGCCCGGTTAACTACTCGCGCAGGTACTTAGGTAGGTCGAGTTTGGCGAAAAACCCTATCCTGCGCGGGTGGCCGATTGGCACGATTGTGGTGGGGTCGAAAGACCCACCCGTGACTAGCTCCTGGCGGTAGTTCCAAGGAGGGTCACGACTGAATTGTCCGTTCCGGTGGGCGACGCGGTCGCGATTTGAGTTACGTGGCCGATCACACGCCGGGCGGACCAGAAATTCGTAACAATACTTTAACAGCAGATAATAAAAAGAAATGGCATTGATAAAATTATTGACACCCGACACTTAATATTTGGTAGCACAACCTTTGGACAAAATAACTGCAGTCAAGCACTTCCTACAGTCATGAAGGAGCTTCATACACACTCCACTGGTAGTTTGGCCCACTCTTCTTAGGCAAACTGCTCCAGTTCTCCATATTTGAAGGGTGCCTTCTCCAACCTCTGTTTACATATCTCCCCACAGGTGTTCAATGGTTTAGATCTGGACCATTGCTAGCCACTTCAGAACAGTCGAGTGTTTTGTCTTGAACCATTCCTGGGTGCTTTTTGAAGTGTGTTTGGGGTCATTTTCCTGCTGCAAGACCCATGACCTTCAACGGAGACCCAGCTTTCTGACAATGAGTTGAACGTTGTGAATGCCTTGGTAATCTCCTGATTTCCTTTTTTTTTAAATACACTGTTGAGGCTTGTATAAGAGCTAACGCACAGAAACGCACAACAAGGGGAGCAGGAGACAAGAGGGATGGGAGAGGGAGGAAAAAACAGTGGAAACAGAGACATGAGGAGATCTGTGGAAGGGAGAGGGATGGGGTGGGGTACATGGGGTAAACAAGATGGACACCACAGGGACTTTCAGGTCCTTACACAACAGGGGCTTTCAGGAAGGAAAGCAAGGAATTTGAAGGTGGGTTTGGGGTGGATTAACAGGGGTAAAAAAGATCATGGTTTGGATGGGGGAAGACAAGAGATGATAGTGACAGCTGTTTTGAAGACCTGGAGGGATGAGTGGGATTGAGAGAGAGTGTGGGAGTTTGTTCAAAAGGCAGGAAAAAAGAGGAATGAAAGAGTGAAGGTGAGCAGTGATTCTTGATTTTGTTAGTTTTACCAAAAGGGGGTTGCTGGCAGACATTGAGCACCCTGCATAAATATGGGGGTGGACATATCGCAGACAGAGCAGGGGGGGGTGGGGGGCGAGGCCGGAGAGGAGACAGTAGAATACAGAAAGACCACCGACCTGCCTGCGGTGAGAGAGCGAGAGACCCAAATGCTCAGCCTCATCACGGGAGATACCTATGATCCTAAATGCCTTGGTGTCCACAGCATGAAACTGAGAAAGGTGAGAGGTGGGAGCACCAACCCAGAGGGGAGAGCAGTACTCATCAGGCTGCGGACAAAAGCTTTGTATGTGGTCAGGAGCTCAGGTGTGCCAAGCAAGGACCTTGCACGACGGAGGATGCCCAGTCGGCACTAGCTTTGGTGGCCAGCTTGGAAATGTGGCTTTCCCAGGAAAGATCATGGCAGACAGTGAGACCCAGAAGCTTTAATGAAGGACTTCTTCAAGAGGATTGTTGGAAAGTAGATTGGGGGATGGGGGGGGGGGTTCCAGGCGGTCCTTTCAGAGAGACATAGTGAGAGTGTGAGATTTGTCACCACGGTTGAAAGACATGTTCACGTGTTGGACCGCTTGTGATTTTATCCAGATCTGCAGAGATGAAGAAGCTGCTGCTTTCCGGTCTGAGGGATGACCGATGGTACGGCAGAGGGTGGAGTCATCAGCAAAGAGATATAGAGGATTTTCCAGAGAGTCGGAGAGATCATTGATGAAAACCAGAAAAAGAACAGGGCCCAGAACGCTACCTTGAGGAACTCCAGCCTGGACAGGAAGAGGGGATGAAAGAACTCCATTTAGGCCACACATTGACTGTGACAGGAGAGGAAGTCTGCGAGCCATGAGTGGAGATGGCCTTGGATACCATAGGATGAGAGTTTGGTGAGCAGGGCAGGGTGCCAGACCGTATAGAAAGCACGCGATATGTCGAGGGATATGGCTCTCCTCCTCGGCAGAAGGAGGAGGAGGTGGAAGAGTCGGTACAAGAAGTCACATGATCACATGGGGTACAACGTGAGGTAAAAGTATTTTTTTAATGTTTTAAGACATGAAACAGAGGGTGAAGAGAGGGATAGAAGGAGGGTGGAGGGAAAAGTGGAGAGAATTAAAACTGATGGTAAAAGGACAAAATACAATAAACACGATCGCACACACGAATGGGAAGAAGGGTAGGCCTCAAGGAACCCTATGAAAACACAACGAAAACTCCACTATTAGCACAAGACCAAACTAGAAACACACAGTAAACACAGAGATAACAAAATGACAGTAAAAACGTGACAAAAACTACCGGAAAAACTTATCTTTGAGAATATCAGCAGAGACCCTGAAGTAGAACCGCCACCGTTGCTCAAGAACCGGAACTGGCAATTCCATAGAAGTTTCCACTGACAAACACAGAACCGGAATGGAACAGGCAATTTCATGATGCCATGCACACATTCAAGGCACTCATTGCCAGAAGCAGCACAGCAACTCCAAAACATCACTGAACCTCCTCCATGTTTGACTGTAGGGAAGGTGTTCTTTTCTTTGAAGGCTTCATTTTGTTTTCTATAAACATAGAGATGATGTTCTTCTCTAAAAGCTCTAATTTGTCTCATCTCTCCACAGGACATTCTCACAGAACGATTTTGGCTTGTTCAGTGTGTTTTGTCAAACTCCAGTCAGGCTTCATCTCTATCTCTATCTCTCGTTGGGTCCTCCTGCGTCTTCTACCAATAGAACCCCTTTCATCGAGTTGGCGACGGATGGTGCGAGTTGAAACTGTCATACCTTGTGTCTGAAGGTCAGCTTGAATCTGTTTGGCAGTTGATCGTGGTGCTTTCTCACCATTCGAACAATCCTTCGCTGCAATCTTCAATCAAGTTTCCTCTTGCAGCCACGTCCAGGGAGGTTGGCTGCGTGCCTTGGGCCTTAAACTTCCTGATAACATTGCGTACGGTGGACACAGGTACATGAAGGTCTCTGGAGATGGACAAGTTACTTGAGATTGTCCATGCTTGGTGACAATCTTGTGTCTGACCTCCTCAGACAATTCTCTGGTTTAATTTCTTTCTTTTCTCCATGCATTGTGGTACATACGGTGATACAAACAGCAGAATGACTCCTTTTCTCCATTCAAACTGGTTGAATGAGTGATTTTTATATTGCAGGCACCTGCAACTCACTACAAATAAGTTCAATTCCAAAGTAAAGGAGAATCACCTGCTTGAAATCGAATTATTTCTCACAACTTCTTAAAGGTGCCAATAATATTGTCCCGGGCCATTTTAGGATTCCTGTGCGGACGGAATAAGCTAAAATTTAGTAATTTTTTTTCAGCCTTTTTTGTTTCGTTCCACTGCAAACCAAAGAAATACAAATGTGGATACCAAAATATTTTTTTAATTTCAACAATTTTCTGGAAGAAATGGTGCATTATTTGAAAAAAAGTGTGCGAGGGTGCCAATATTTTTGACCACAACAGTAGGTCGTGAGGCTTACTTACAATTACAAGTAAAGTCATGGTATCCAACAACGACCATCAGTCAATGTCAAGTCTCTCCTTTTGAAGCAGCCTCCTCTCTTTACCATCAGTTTGGATTAAATCCAGGTCAACTCTCGACATGCTGTTGCTCCTCTTCCTTCAGCAATAATTGTGAGGCCCTAAATCTCAAAGAACAAATCAGAGCCGTTCTCCTGAACACATCTCGTTTTCCGACAGTCTGGCATCCTGCACAGTTTGCCAATCTCTCCCCTGCGGCACTTTCATACTGGATTTCTCACTTCGACCACTCATGCAGTCATACCTGGAGGCTACCTTCATACCTGGATTTCTCACTTCGACCACTATCATGTCATCGATAAGCCGTAAACGGATTACTCTCCTTCCTCTCCCAAATGGGGGCTGAGGTTCCTCAAGCCGAGTCGAGCTAAACGTCTTCTCTCCTCTTCTTATCGGATGGTTTGCCAGCAGAAACTCTTGGAGGAGGTGAGGGGGCAAGGATGAGGGGAATCCACTCTCAAGCGTTCAGAACAAGTGATGGTGTGACACGTGTGTTTCATGGCTCTCACATCAGTTTAAGGGTGTTGCTTGGACGTCATCCTCATAGGACGGCTTCCCAGGTCAGCTCTTTAAGGGGGAAGGGGATGGGAGCGAATCCACTCCACTCTGGCGACAGTCACCGTGCCAAAAAACGCGTCCGTGGATGGATTTCCTTCTCGAGGTGCGAGTATTACCACAAATGCTTCTCAAGCCTATTGATGGCCGATGTCCAGGTAGCAGATGACAGTCCTGTACATATATATATATATATATTATATATATATATATATATATATATATATACGTTAAGACGTATATATACCTGTACGTTAAGAGGAACATGTGTAATGAAGGTAAAAACACTTGGATAAAGCGAGTGATTCACCGGGGTGAGGTGAGGGAATCCAACAGGGCCGACACGAACAGTTTGGGGCCTAAAGGTGATCAAAACACGAGATTGCTCGGCTCACCCGGCGGAGAGAGCTGATCTCCGTACGAGAAGAATTTGAAGATGTGGTCCATGGCACTACCGGGAGTTGCAGGAACGGATTATCCTGCTCCATGAAGATGGATTTTTTTTATCGCTGCTTTCGAAAGTCTCGAAATTTCGCGCTTCCTTTAACCTTTCTCACTTCACGATCGTCTTTCCAGGCCGCACTGAACCGGATGATAAGCAACCCTCCCATGAACCGGCAATAACCCCGAAGCTTGGACTCCTTCAGCGTCCTACGTCGTTACGTCGTTACGTCGAGGTGAGATGCAACGGCCGTCATGACGTCACGCTCGGCGCGATGACGTCACCCATGCGCATGAATGGTCGCGTCATCGACGTGGATTTTACGTTCATTCATTACAATATTGAACTCCGTCGGTGCCGACTACCTCCTGCAGCCTTTCGCTACGTATTATCGAACACGCAAATTATATTAAACTACTGGTATGGAATGCATCGTAACGAATGTTTACCAATTATCTGTACGGTTGGTTGGTTGATCGGCTCGAACACGTCATGAAAGTTCTGAAGCAGCGGATCACGGATACCTGTCCTGCACCTTCCCCCCTCGCGACTCTTGTACTGATGGAACGTTGCGGTGTACTCAATGGGGAGCGACGGAGCGTCCTTACCTTCCACGATCTGGTCGCTCTGGATTGCGGTGCTGCATTGGGAAGCACGCCGTGCTTTAAAAAAAGGGGATGCAAATGCCGGTTTGTCCCGTTCTTATTTCGGTTTGAGCCGTTGGGGATCGAAATGTGCCGTTAATAATACCCAATTCATTTCTTCTACAAGCCGAGGCTCATGGAAGAGTGAAGTCGTTTCGTCTGCAATCTGTGACTGCTGGTTGCATCATTTTCTGGAAGTGCGGAAGTGCCGCTGATGCAGTGCCCCCTGTTACCAGTAAGCTTGTCTAGCCTGATGTTCGCTCAGTGGTTCGGTGGTGGCTTGGGATCCTTGGGTCCTCAGTTCAAGCCCGTCGGCCGCTGAATTAATACACCAGGGGTTGACTCAGCTGTCATCCTTCCGAGGTCGGCGAAATGAGTACCAGTTCCAGTGTGTACTGGTAGAGGGGCACTGCATCAGCGACACAGTTGCGCTTCAAGAAATGATAGCTACCCCGGCAGCTAAGCTGCCATACGACCACCACAGTAAGCTTGTACTCATTTTGCCGTTAGACAGGCTGAATCAACTCACCTGGTGCTCAAACCAGCCACCTTAACCGGTAAGCAAACACAGCTATGGAAGAGTAAGGTGACGAATGCAATGAACTTCAGAGCACAACTAAAAAATGCTCCATCAACAAACAACTCCACAACAACCAGGGAGGACTTCGTGCAGATCTCCACGATGTTATGATGTCAGATGTGCAGACAGAAAACCAATTTGTGTGTTAATAACAGAATTTTAAAATTGTTCCCGGGGTATTTCAAACATTTGTTATTGATAACAGTATAAGTGATAAATGACGGTTTGAACAGCACCTTGAACACACTTGCAAAATTCCATTTCTTTGACTTGGAATTTGTATTTGTGATATCAAGGCCCACATGACAATGTTGGACATCATTTTATTGATGTCCATTGTATTAGACAGCATCCACAATTGAAGCACTCGTCAGTGAAGAATGCAATATACAACTATATATCTGCCATCCCAAAGCGACCAAGGGTATGCCTCCCCCCAGCGCCCACGATCCAATGATGGACATATTACTTTCAGGGTGCCACAGAACGTTGAACATTTAGGGATAGAGTGTAAATTAAGAAAATGTGTCCAGCTACAATGTTATTGATATCATGGAAACCAGAAGAAAAATAAATTAATACAGGTGTTTTTTATTAAGTATAAAATATTATTATATATTATTAAATTATAAAAAATTTAAAATTTAATAATTTTAAAATAATTTATATTTTTTATAAAATTTTAATAATTAAAATTATGAAAATTTTTTATTATATTTTTATTTTAATTATTTTTTAATTAAATATTTATTGAATTTTTTTTAATTTTTTTTTTTTTTTAATAAAAAATAGTTTTATTTTATATTTATATTTTTTAAAATATATAATTTAATATTTATTTTTTATATTTAATATTTAATTAAAATTAAAATATTTAATATAAAGATTATTAATATTTTTTTTTAAAATATTTATAAAAAAATTTTTTTTTTAATTTTAAATTATTTTATTATAATTTAATACAATTTAAATTTATATTTTTTTTATATTTTTTTATTTATAAATAATAATTAATTTTTTTTAATTTATTAATAATATTATTATTAATTATTTTAAATTTAAAAATTTATTATAATAAAAATATTTAATTTAATTATAATATATATTTTTTATTTTTTAATTTTATTAATATTATTTTAAAATTTAATAAATATAATAATAAAAATAATTTTTTTAATATTTAAAATTAATTTTAATGATAAATTTTTAATATTTATTATAATTAAATTTAAAATTAAATTTTTTAATAAAATTTTAATAATATAATTAATTTAATAAATTTATTTTATAATATATTATTATATTTTATATATTTTTAATTATTATTTTAAAAATTAAATTAAATTTTTTAATAATCTTAATTTTTATTTATATTTATAAATTTATTTAATAAAAGTTATAAATAATTTTTTTATTTTTTTTTTTATTTTTAATTTTTTTTTAAAAATATATTTAAATATGATTTTTTATTTTTTTATTTAAATTTTTTTAGTTTATAATTTTTTATTAAATTTATTTATAGAATTTTTATTTTTTTATTTTTATAATAATATATCAATTTATTTTATAATTTATTTTATTTTTTTTTAAATTTTAAAATTAAAAAATTATAATATTTTTAATTTTTTTTTATTTATAAAATTTTTATTTATTATGTTTTTAATATTATTTTTTTTTATTTTATTAAATTTTTAAATATTAATAAATTTTTTAAATTAATTTTATTTTTTTTAATTTATTAAATTTAAATTTATAAATTTATTTTTTTTTTTATTTATTTAATTATTATTTTTATAATTTTTTTTATTTTTAAATTAAATTATTAATTAATTTATTTTATTTTTTATTTATTTTTTTTATATTATTTATAAAAATAATATTATTTTTAAAATTAAATTTTATTACATTTTATTATTAATTTATTTTTATAATTATAATTTTAATATTTTTATTATATTTTTAAAACAATTAATAAAATTTTAATTTTTATTATTTTTATTTTTATATTAATTATTATATAATTTTATAAAAAATAAAAATTATTATAAATTTAAGTTATTTAATTATAATTATATTTGAAAAAAAATTTTAAATTAAATATACATTATATTAGTGAAAATATTTATTATAAAATTTATTTATTATTTATTAAATAATTTAATAATAAATAATTTTTTTTTTATATTAAATAATAATTATATTTAAAATATTATATTAATTTAAAGTTATTATATATTTATTTTATTTATATTAATATATTAATTTAAATATTTAATTTTATAAATTTTTTTTAATAATTAAATTTTTTTTTTTTAAAAAATTATTAATTGAATTGTCCGTTCCGGTGGGCGACGCGGTCGCGATTTGAGTTACGTGGCCGATCACACGCCGGGCGGACCAGAAATTCGTAACAATACTTTAACAGCAGATAATAAAAAGAAATGGCATTGATAAAATTATTGACACCCGACACTTAATATTTGGTAGCACAACCTTTGGACAAAATAACTGCAGTCAAGCACTTCCTACAGTCATGAAGGAGCTTCATACACACCTCCACTGGTAGTTTGGCCCACTCTTCTTAGGCAAACTGCTCCAGTTCTCCCATATTTGAAGGGTGCCTTCTCCCAACCTCTGTTTACATATCTCCCCACAGGTGTTCAATGGGTTTAGATCTGGACCCATTGCTAGCCACTTCAGAACAGTCGAGTGTTTTGTCTTGAACCATTCCTGGGTGCTTTTTGA
>CM068964.1:67239977-67253868 GCA_035128595.1 Eptatretus atami
GTTTAGCACTCTGAAAGATCTAAGAAAGTCTGTGGTGGTATTAAAAATTGGGGGCACCAATTGGAGAAACAAACCCTACAAAATGTACAAGCCTCTTGTAGGGTTTCGGAGAAGCTTAAATATCAGTTTTGTTAAAATAAGGGAAGCATTTACATTGTTATCGAGACAAATAAATGAGAGCACAAGTGAGACAACTCCTGCACACTCAAAACCTCAGGCCATAATTAAATCACTTGACTGCAATCGACATTTCATATTTAATTATATCTCTACCATCATATCATATACACCAGAAAAAAGTACCTGTCCCCCAGTGACAGGAAAACTTAAATGTTTTTATTTTTTAAGGTTAATTGTGTTGCACTCTTGGTTTCACTCAGAGCCAAAGCTCTGAGCTGCTCATACCACCCACCGCAAAAATGGTGGTGCAATATCAGGTGACGGAGGTTGGATTTGTCTAAAAAGAGGACAAAATAGAGCTATTTTAAATTGTGTTACTCCATGAAGATCTGAACAAAATCTACTACAATCCAGATGTTCACGTTGATTATAAAGATTATCGGAAGGGGCATTAAAGCGACTGACTATATTGCATCAAGAAAAGTGAAATGAAAATGCAAAATCACAAATCATCAACCTTCCAAACACAGCACGGGAAAACAGCCACCATAAATGAGAAGCAGACAAATGCACAGATATACACCACCATTCCGACAAATATAAAAGCCCTGTGTATTTATTTTCGGTCATGGAGAAGGTGACCTCACGTTTATGGAGGTGACTCGTGACTTGCTTCGCCCCAATGCTTGGACAGCTTGCCCGACTCTGCCCACAACCAATATCATGCGCCACCATTTTGTGAAGCCTCATAGGCCTCACACGATGCATGGCTTGTGTATAGAGAAATGTTTTATTTGCCATTTGAAATTCCGTTTTCGCTGAAAATTATATTTCTAAAATAGTCATACTTTTCTTTATAAAACAAACAAAAGTAAATCCACAAGCATGCGAGTTATAGTCTTTAACAGTGGTGTGATGGAAGTGATTTGTGGGGGGGGGGGGGTGGAATGCTCTTGGCCCCGCCATTTTTTATGCCAACCCCCATCCCCCCTCCCCCCCCCCCCAAGTATCTTTACTACAATTCACGCCCAGTATTTGGTCGTCCCCTACTCATACAGTTCTGGACAGATTACATCCATACTTGCTACATAGGATCAGCATGACACCAATTAATGTATAGGGGTATTTTTTATCTTTGCCGGTGGTCTTGGGGGATGTGGGGGGGCTAGAGGAAGGGACACAAATGCTCTCTGTAAATGTGTATCATGTAGCGACGCTTCCAGGTGGGAGAGGGTATTACAAGTCTCCACCATTTGCAGTCAAGTATTCCTATCCCCACATTTTCCAGTACAGTGAAATGTTTTGAATTATAAGCAGTAGGTATGTTTTTGGTTCATGCACATAGCCCGGGGGTTTTTTTGTTGTTTTTTTTACCGATACACCACCCAAAGAAAGGTACAAGTCAGAAGAATGTGTTGCATGCTTAGAACAACATTGCCTATAGGAATATACAGGGAGTTCCAAAAAGACCTGGACAACTTTGGTTGTTAATATATTGAGTACCACAAATGAAAGGACGATACCCTTTGTTTTATATGATACAGAAACTCATAAAGTTTTCTTTATTTTCAGGTCTGGTGGTTCAATGGTGGTTTGATGCTGCTAACAACATTGGTGGACGCAAACATGCTGAGCGGAACATGGCAAGAACTCGTGCACGGCCTTGATATCCTGTGTGCGACAAACAGAGCTCACATTGAAGTGTATTGATAGTGTGCAAAAAAAAACTATGAGTTTCTGTATCATATAGACCAAAGGGTATCGTTGTACCATTGGTGGTTCTAAATATATTAACAACCAAAGTTGTCCAGGTCTTTTTGGAACACCCTGTACAAGAGATGACTTCCCTTCCAAGGAACTTCAACACAGAAAGAGACCATTCGGCTCATCAAGCCTGCAGAATGGTTACCAACCTATGACAGTTTGTCCATGCTCTATCCTTTTTAAATGTCGAGCATCAAGCAAGGAAGCAACACGCACCATTTTTAGTCATTGATATAACTAATGACTTGGCCAGGGTTTGAAACCCCAACCTCCTCGATTCAGAGCGGACACTAACTAACGCATTACATCGAGTTCACCGAATATTACATTTTAATTTAAGTTTAATACTAAACTTCAAAGGTCAAAAATAAACGTTATTTTAGGTCACAATGCGAAATGGAGGCTTTTTCTTTAAACAATCACCTTGCACTACAACCTTTATTCAATGACTTTCAGTATAGATTACTGTTATTAAAAATGCTGACATGGATTGTTCAACTTCATGATAATCCTCAGGTCGTATCTCAACACACTGTTAAACAAAATGCAATTCCATATTGTATTTATACATTTAAAATGTATCTCGTTTGGTATCATGCTCTTCTTGTGGTTAAATAGTGAGCTTTGCCTGCATGCGGGAAGACACACCCCACACACAACACACACACACACACACACACACACACACACACACACACACACACACAACACACACACACACACACGTCAAGTTGAAGCACAAATGCAGCTTTTTTTTACATGCAGTACATGTTCGAGGGTCGTGGAAGAGCTATAGCAGAATGGAAGGAACACAATTGAGAGGGCGGGGGAGGGGGGGGGGGAAACAGATGGGGGTGAAACAAAGCCTGAATGAAACACAGCAAGAGGAAGGGGAAAGTGGAGATGAAACAGAAAAGGAACAAACCAACCAACTAATAAACAAGACGACTGTCGTGCAGAGCACAAAACTTACAAAATCCATAAAACAAATTTGACCTCAAAAATAATTGGATGAATTCAGTAACCTGAATGATAAATCCTGCAGTGGCAGCTTTGTGGTAGAAATAAAAGATGTCCACCATTTTCACCCTAGCCCATATAATGGATGAGAACATTCCAGTTAATGATTCAAACTGACCAAATAAGGTCTCATATTAAAGATAATTCTATTTTCCATCGAATGGTATGCATTACGAAGGGTTCAGTAGACTCTGCTGATCACATTTGACCCCAAAATGGTCGTATTTTGACATATTTTAGGAAACATTGAAGTCACAATTATGTTTGTGTCTTGATAAATTTCAGAAGTTCTGCTGATTCCAATCTATGGGCATGTGGAGTAAAAAGTGCCCCGTTTGTAATTTTCAGGAACAAGTTCCTGATGATGATGGCCGAACCAAACAGCAGCCCCTTACCACCAAAGTGGATCCGCATGAGCTGCCTCATCAATTGTCCCGATTCCAAACTGGTGTTACCGCAAAACCACGAGTCATGGAAAATGTTACTGAGTGCTGCCAAAATTAGGAAGCATGCTCCCTCCTGCCTTATACTTAGCAAAAACACGTCGGAGGAAGATATACCCCTAATGCTATATCACCCAAAATGTCGCTGTATTTGCACCATGAACAAAAAAAGAAACTTCTCGACTCATCGCCAAAGAAAATGAAACTGACAAAATTGACAGTTCCATAAAGTCTTGCAGGAATGTATTAAATCAATCGAGGATATGTGAGGCACAGTGTATCTTCTGCCAGAAAGTAAGCAAGTATTTGAAAGGTAAAAATACAAGACAGGCTCTTATTCAATGTAGGGAGCCACGTTCAGATGTCAGTGTAAGGAACGCATTGGTTCGAAACACTGATGGAAGTGTGGGGGAAAAATTTATATTAATGTATTTTAAATTGTAACAAATGGAGTCTCAGAAATGTATCTTTTATGCTGCAAGTTGAATTGGTGTCCTTTCTGGCCAAAAGACTTTTGCCTAAATGATAAGAAATGTGTTGTTCTGGAGCAGAGTGACCGAGCTGATAAATGTACGAAGTGGCTTTTCGTCTAAAGGACACGTCTACAGTCTGGGTGAATATCCCCCAACCTCTCTCTCATGAAAGTATAAAAATGTTTTGAAATGTAATTATACCAGTGCAAGCACGTGAGGATGTATGGCATCTCAGTGGCTTGTACTCCTTGGGACTGCCAAGTACCAAGTTAGAATAAAACTGTCTGATGTAATGTAGAAGTAAATTGGATCGGGTTGGTGTAACTGTTAACTAAAATAAGAATAAATGGAATAGAACAAATAATATTACTAAATTCTTAAGTTGGGGATTCTTAAGTTCATCATTAATCATTGATCTTAATCAATGGGGATTCTTAAGTTCATTGTATGAGGTGACAAGTGTATGGTGTATCATTAGAAAATAAATTGTTTACAAGGAAGGACTTGTGTGGACATCAGTTTTATCAGTGTCGATAGGGTTTTTGTAGGATTAAATAACAAATCGAACAAACGTTAAACTCTGCCTGAAGTCAAATAGGATTCCACAATCGGCCAGTGAGAATCCTTCAGGAGGACAACGATCACAATAAGGTGGGTTAAAAAAATCCACATCAGTTGGTGCCGTGACTCGGATTCGAACCGACGTTGGTGGGGTCTCGTGACCGGAGGTGCTTAATCTGCGGAGGCAGTGCCTGGAGGAACGACAAGTGTTTGAGTGAAGGTAAGGGAGAGCGCTCTCAGCAGGTAACACATTTCGAACAAAGAAAGTTCATTGTCAGATAATTTTATTGAGAGAAAGAAGAGGATCCGGCGGAGGGAGTCCGTTTTAAAGTAACGATAAGTACTTGTAGTTGTTTTAACAAAGTGCTGGAGAAGAAGAGGAGTCAGATGAAATGAGCATGACGAAGTGACATGCCACAGCACGCGCATAGGACGCGTGAGATATATGTTTGCATTGATACCTGATTGGAGAGATACCCCATCAATTAGGTAAGGCGGTATTCTCAGGGCAAGGCCTACCCATTGCACTTCAGGAGGGAAGGGTGACCTGCGATTTCCCAAAATGTGGGAAAGTCGACTATAAATTTTGACATGCCACATGTTTGCATTGATACGGACCGGCTGTGAGAGAGAGAGAGGCGAGTACATCGGCTGAGATGCCGAGATAGGGTTAAAATAGATAAATATTATAAGTTACCTGTTTGTAAGAGTTATAAGAGTTGCTTTTGTTCATTGAACTCACTGGAAGTTTGTTGGCAGTGAGGTTGTTATATATATTTGTGTGAGGTTTTACGGATTTGTAAATGCAATGATTTGCACGAAACGTTTTGTAGGATGCAGGGATGATAACCGGCTGGGAGCGTGGCTGGTGGTTTGCATGAGATGCATGTGTTACTAAGAGTAAAAAAGAAACTTGTGCGAGTCCATATTCACTGAATGAAACGTGTTCTGTTGGGATTTTGACGATTTTTTAACTCGTGCTGAATTAAGCTGTGGGTCTGTTGGGTTGGCATGTTATGATTCTTGGATTGTGGTTCCACGCGAAGGTCGCAAACTACACTGTGTGAGACCCCCCCTCCACTGGATCTGTGGGGGGTGATATGTCTTCACACTGAGTCTTTGTTCAAGCTTTTGCTTTAGGTGTGAAATTCGATTCATATGCAGATTCAAGAGGATGAGATAGAAATGTGATTGGTATTTGTCACGTGACTACACGCGAGTCTATGATATGCAATGCTGTTTAGTGTGTGTGTTGAAGCCATGACAGAGAAATGCAAACTGTGGATTTGTGTTCAGGGTTTTTTTCCCTTTTTCTTCCCACTGGATGGGAGAGAACTTCCTGTTCCTTGTTCCTTGGTGTTTGTGGCGCACCCTCTCTACTGAATGTTAAAAGTGAAGTCCATTTTGGGAAAAGTGATGAAGTTTTATTTTACAACCATAGGGATTTTGAATAAATTGTGAAATAACATTGTGAATGTGGATATACTGTATTCGGAACGTGAAGTCTTGGGAGGTGAGCTCGCTGGCATTGTGATGATTTGTAATTACACAACCCGGCAGGTTTAAGTGCTGGGCAAGCCTGAGGACGAGTCAGAAATGTTTCGAAGATTTTATTTTTGATTTATGGATTTTAAAAGGAAATATTTTTTTGTTTTGACCAAAAGTTGTTTGAGAGAGATTGGATGTTTATTAGTCTGAAGTTTAAGATGCTTTTCAAAACTGGGATAAAATCAGGGGAGGGTCGAGCGACATGTGTAGACAGAGTGTTTGAGCTGCAATTTAAATTATATTTGCGTGATAACAGATTTGACAATGATTTGAACAATTTTGTACAACTGTTTAAAATGATTTATTTGTTTTGATAAAGGAAAATGGATGTTTTGAGTATACGTACAACTGGGATTTCTGTATATTTTATCATGTTGTTTTGGGAAAATAACAAGGAAAGGGATTAAAATATTGATATGACATTATATGCAAGTTAAATGCTTCTATAAAGACCTTTGTTAGTCTTATTGAAATACTGAGCCCATGACGTTATTGATTGGTGTATAATTGATGCTTTGTTTGTTTCGGAGTGTTGAATGCAGTTAAAGATGAAATGTACGATTTTGTCTAAACAAAGATTGGACGATGGAGAGAACCCAGATTTGGGTGATTGAGCATTCAACACGTGATCATGCCCTTTCTGAGGAGATAAGATGGAGCAAGTGGGGAAAAGAAAGGAAAACCCACTGAGGAGAAGGTTGAGCAAAGTCTTAACGTCGGCGTTGTGTGGTGCCTGCGTGGAGGAATGTTCTCAGCCACACTCTAGATTGCCGCTCTGCAATACATCGTGAACTTGCTGTGGTTGCTTCAATGTACGACAGGCTGGAGTTCCACACTGCGCTCCTTCAACCCAGTGTCCGGCCCAAACTTGTACTTGCCCAACATACCTTCTCCTCAGCTCAAGGAGTGCTTCGATTGTGTTTCCTGTTGTGTGCTGCACTATCCACACCCTGACCTGCAATCTTCAGATTTGAATAGCATGTTTTCAATGTGCGACACATGCTGATGAACAGGCCATAAATTAAATGGAAACTCACTCATTTTTCTGATATGAGCATCGCTGCCATTATTGATTGAACTTGAGTAATGGAAATCTTTTCTCCTTCAGGAATGGGACAGGGTAATCATGTGTAAGAAAAATTATTCAATTTTTCCTTAAAAAAAAAAAACGGGGGAGTGTGGGGGAAAAATTTATATTAATGTATTTTAAATTGTAACAAATGGAGTTCTAGAAATGTCTTTTATGCTGCAAGTTGAATTGGCTGTCCTTTCTGGCCAAAAGACTTTTGCCCTAAATGATAAGAAATGTGTTGTTCTGGAGCAGAGTGACCGAGCTGATAAATGTACGAAGTGGCTTTTCGCTAAAGGACACGTCTACAGTCTGGGTGAATATCCCCCAACTCTCTCTCATGAAAGTATAAAAATGTTTGAAATGTAAATTACCAGTGCAAGACAGTGAGGATGTATGGCATCTCAGTGGCTTGTACTCCTTGGGACTGACCATACCAAGTTAGAATAAAACTGTCTGATGTAATGTAGAAGTAAAATTGGATCGGGTTGGTGTAACTGTTACATAAAATAAGAATAAATGGAAAGAACCAAATAATATTACAATCAATTCTTAAGTTGGGGATTCTTAAGTTATCAATTATATATTGATCTTATCAATGGGGATTCTTAAGTTCATTGTATGAGGGTCAAAGTGTATGGTGTATCATTAGAAATAAATTTGTTTCACAAGGAAGGACTTGTGTGACATCAGTTTTATCGTGTCGATAGGGTTTTTGTAGGATTTTATAACAAATCGAACAACGTTAAACTCTGCCTGAGTCAAATAGGATTCCACAATCGGCCAGTGAGAAATTCCTTAGAGGACAACGATCACAATAAGGTGGGTTAAAAAAATCCACATCAGAAGGATTCTTGCTCAGTAGAGATATTGGAACTGCTCAGGGTCATTACCATAGGTCACGTTACCGCTCATACAAAAGGTAGCCTTGCAGCTGAGAGCTGACGTCATGAAGCAAGACACCAGTCAGGTATGGCCATCTTCCATTAAAAAAGCTATGGTCAAAACGGCAACCATTTTGGACGTAATCTTGGATTTCTACCACAAAGAGGCAACTCTATAATGGTTATTTCAATTCATCATCCCGAGGCAGGACCTTGATAAAAAAAAGACATTGTGCCAACTTCGGTGGTACCGATAAATGAAAAAATGAGTCTCGTCACATGGACGAATAATTGTAAATCCAAAATCAGATGACGATTTCAATTTGTTGTTTTATTCTATGGTGACTATGGTCATATTTTGTAAACTACAGGTTTATCAAAAAGTTTGATGTGGAAAAATCAGGAATTTCACAAACACATTTAAACCGGGAGCAATGTGGCTCTTCGGGATTTTCCAGAAGATTCCTAAACTTAGGGGTTTGTACTTCTCAACTTTATTGATGGATTGTTCTTTCATTGGGATGATTTGTGCTTCAATTTTCTTCTGTGAGCATCGACCGCACTTCCCCGTCATACCTTTTAAATGTAACGTTATAAATGATCAACACAAACAATGATGTCACAATGTAACTGAAGGGTAACTGGTCAATTATATTTTGGCGCCCCGTCTCACCTTGCACTTGCTGATGCCGTGGAAACTAAAGCAGTCAAAATCATTGGACTCTCCCACGATGAAGCCGAGTCTCTGGGCCTGTTACTCCCACATCGATGGTCTCTGTCTTCTACTGCTTCCTTTCTGGTCTTGTTTGAAATTCAATGTACAATTGACAAAGGAAAATTAAAATGCTCATCAAATGTACTTAAATGAGGATGTGTGAAGTAAATAAATAAATATCCAGATTTCTATATCTTGTTACACTCCTTGAATTATAGAAAATCCAGCAATTTGGTGTGTAACTTTGGTGATGGTTTCATGAATGACTTTCGATGGGAAATAATATTAGATATTCACCTGAGGAGATAGGAGACATAGGCCTGAGTGCCAAGCTGTCCATCCAAGGTTAAGTGATTGCTCAAACAATGAGGCATTGAAAAGAAAAATTATTAAAAGAGCATGAGGACAGAGGTATAATAATAAAAATACACCCGAGCGGGTTTGACGGTCAGCTCGGATACAAAACTTGATGCAACCGAGTGTTAATCAACCTTAGCGACTACTTAAAGTGAAAACAGAATTTAAATTGAACTTAAGCAGTGTTGAAGTCAGCGGACCTCGTGTTGCCCAATAAACAGGGCCAGACGACAGAGGTAACGAGAAACTAGTTGGTCGGATTAAATCTTCTTAATAATCCCCATGAAACCCATTATGCATTATAGCCGTCCGATGCTTCCTTATAGGCCATTCGACCAATCGGTCATTTTGCACTTGATGACCCTGTAACCTTGACCCCGAGGCGAAAATGCGAAAAAGGGCTCAGACGATCTATAGAGAGCAACTAGTATTGTTGTGGGTCGGGGTTCGGTGGCGATAAACGACCACTAGGTGGAGCAGTGGAGTCGTCTCCCCACGTACACCCGGAATTTAGGTCGTGACTCTCGGATAAGTCCGAGAGTTCACGGGTCCCTTAGCGGACCGTGGTCGCCAAATATTTTGACGGCGTGGGGTAGGGTTAATTGCCTAATTTCAATATACCTAAAACCCACGTCGTCCAACTACCGGGGAAAACCACATCCTCGACCGACTTTGTCCGAATCGAGTCGCTATCACCGACTCGGATCCGCGTAACCGAGCAGAAGTAACCAAAGGCGCGCCGGACCAAATGAACAATCCACGGCACGAACGGCCCTACCAATTCGCAACACGCACCATGCTAGGCCAATGGAGGAAGCACAGAAACGAGCTGGTACATTTAACAGGGGTTTATTTTACAATAATAATCGGGGAGGGGAGCACACAGAGCAAGTTATCCGAATAAAAGGCAGGCAATGTACAATGAGCAAAGAAAAAGCACTTAATTCTGCTTACAGGACGGCGCCACACACACACACACACACACACACACACACACCACACACACACACACCACACACACACACACACACACAAGAAATGGACCTCGTGGGTCTATTTTCGGCCTTTCAGCTCGGAGGGAAGGCGAGCTGAGGGCAGGGGCCTAGCCGGGTACCTGTCCCGCCTCGTGCGGTCACACCGACCCGAACCACTGGCGGGACTCGAACCCACGACCCGAAGTCCACGGCCCACGAACAAGACCGCTCAACCACGACCACCACTTTCTCAGACCGCTCCAACAACCACACACGACCGTCTGCCACGACGACAGTCTGCTCAGAATCGCCACGATCCTCCTTTCTGCCGTCCTCTCGTCTCTCACAACCTCTCTGCCGTCACCATGATCACCCGGTCTGCTGAAAAACTGCTCCTCACAACCATTCTACTCTTTTTTTGGGAGGGGCCTCTTCCCCTCGCCACTCGCCTCCTGATTGGCCGGGGGGTTGTCGGACGACTCGTGGCCGCCGTTGATTGGATGAGCTCACGGTGGGCGGAGGGAACCTCACCCCTGTACGTGACACGATGCACGTGGGCGATGGCGTTGTTGTTGTAGTTGATGATGTAGAGGATGTAGTTGTTGTAGATGTAGTTGTTGAAGATGTAAAAAAAACGAACTGGAAAATAACTCGTAGCGCACACACGAAATTCCCATTAGACAGAAGGAAGGATTCTAACTATCAACACATACTTATCAAAATAACTGAACTACGGGGACTCTGACTGTCTGTGTGCAGATGGCTTCCAGATTCGTAACAGTATTATCATCGTGTCAAGTTAGAACTCAATCGGCCACGACGTCTATGAGGAGATAGAAAAATAAAAATTGTTGACGGACGGACAGACAGACAGAGACAGATCTGAGGACATCGAACGGTTATATTAGGTCAGCAAGCTGACCTAATAAACAAAAAGCAATGACAAAGTCAATGGTACATGGTAAAAACGGTACGAAGCAATTGACAGATGAAAAAAATACAAATAAAATCCTACACTTGCAGTGGTTCCCAATCATTTTGGGTGTGCAGACCCCTTCTGGACACCCCAAAATTTTGTGGACCACCATGTCTAACTATCAAAGTGGCACACAGCCACTTGGTGCAGTGGTCCCTCGAGTCGAGAGTACCAGTGTGTGTGTGTGTGTGTGTGTGTGTGTGTATGTATAGGCATGTCCCCCTCATACCATTATGAACTTCACCAGAAGAAAAAAATTAATAAAGTAAAGATTTGGGATTAGGTTAATCGGAACACGGGTTGGTAACCACTGCTCTCTTAGCATAAAAAAGCCTCTAGAATGGCAAGTATACCTCACTGGGATCATGAAGATTGTGGGTTCAAATCCAGCTGAAGGCAGCAGTGCTAAGTATTTGGTATTTTCAGGAGAATTGATGGATTGCAAATACATAATTAAACTCAGCCGACTTGACCTTCAGGGAGAGGATAATGTCCACCCTGCCTGCTTGGCTACATGCAATGGCAGAACACATTGTTTAATTGGGATGGGCAGCAAAATACCTCCCAAAGTTGACTTGATCAGGACGGTTGTGTGTCAAAAATACTATTCATTAAAATCCCTTAAAAAAAACAAAAAGGTGAATTTTTTTTTAAAGTCATAAACAGAGGCAGCACAGGCTTTGGTTCAAATGGATTTCCTTCCATGTTAATGTACCCACATATGTTACATTGAAAATGTTTCCTCATTCTCAGCAGGTTTTTAACAGCGTACATGGTTTGTGTGGGAATACGAGATATGGTGCTGCATTTTACTTTACCATAAAAAAAATTTCCCTCGATTATGAATCATCTTAAGAACCCTCAAAATACATTTATGTTCTTCTTTTCAGCACCACGTGTGAATTTCTCTTATTTACATTTTCAGGCATTTTCATTTTCATCCGCATCAAGCTCAGCAATGAAGCGTCGACATTTCCCCATCAGAATTTTCACTGCTTCCATCACAAGAATGGCTGGGGATAGTGCTCCTGTGGATTCCACCAAAACTATGGGAAAAGTAAGGGTGTGAGCAAAACAGAACAGGAAGAGTACGTTTGGGGATCATTGTCTTGTATGTTTATGAGAATGTACAACTGTAGACATCGAGAAAGATTCTTGAAGGAGCCCCAAAAAAGAGTTTTTTGGTGTTAGAAAAAAAAGTAAGTACAATCACTCACTTTAGAAAAAGTTTGGCAAACATTATTAAAACTTCAGCAAACCATTAAAATCAAAGATGCAGCAAATTCTTTTTTCATTTTTGAAGATGCAGCAAAGAAGCTGTGGGGTTGGTAGGCTAGCTTCGAGGTATGCACACTTACCTTTGAGCTATCTATCTTGAGTTTGAACCTCGACCGGTTTCACTAGACTTCACCTTCAACTTACTACATATTAGTCGTGCTTGTATGTCATCAATGCATTTAGAGAGACTAAAGCAGCGTCATCAGGTCTGGTCAGCTCAAAAAAGTTCTTCTGACTTCTGACAGGAATCGTTTAATGACCAATAAAAAATAAAATTTAAAATTGCCTCCAATCCCAAAATCATTTGATGTGCTTCATGCCCCGATATTGCATACATGTGCGAATATATCAGAATGTCTCCAATGATTTTAGAGTGAAGGCTTTGGATGGACAGACTGATGGGACCTAAAATACAAGTCCCCAACTGTTGGCGAAAACCAGTTGGGGACTTATATATATATATATATACTAGCGATACCCGTGCACATGCACGGGATAGCAGTACAACATAGCTGGTAGCAGACGACAGACCGTACATGGGGAATGACAAAAATACGCATTGTGCAAAATGCAAGTGGTACTATGGAACGCCAAGACTTCCCAAACATTGGCGGCATGTCCGCTAAGTGCCACAGCAATTTCATAGGGATCGTGTGACGGCGAGCCGAGTTTTTAGTGTGCAAGCTTGGTATTATAATAGAGATATACACATACATAGTAGGACCTTACAGGTACAAGTTATACTTACAAATGAAGTGGTCTCTCACACGAGTTAACTTCACAAGGTTCTTCAGTTCCTGTCATGAGACACGAATGATGAGACTACGATGAAACGGAAGACAAGCTATGACAGAGAAAAGACAAATATATCACTTATGCTTGAAATAAAATGTTTTTTATTTTTAGGGACTCCATTATAACTGTGCATCATACATGCACGAAATGCTCTTCAATTTGACAGAAACTGCAAAGGTAATTTGCATTTCTGTCACTACTGACAGCTACCCCAACTCCAACACACCATTTGCAATTTATTAAAGGCTTGTGTTTAAAATGGCCCTTGGCCCCACCATAGCTATCCAGCTGGAAAATCTGCCTACCTTGTTCACAAACAAGAATGCACAATCATCCATCCATGTGACCCTCTCTCGCTCTATATCTATCCTCTCTCCTTCATACTCCCAAATTTACTCCTTACGCACTTGCATCATTTAAACAAATTTTCCTCCCAATTATCCTTATCCTCAATAACATACAAAGCTGTTAAATCCTGTATAGATAAACTAGGAGAGGCGAATAACTCCTGTATGCTTGTGGCATAACGGATGGCATTATGGAAGGGAATAAAAGTCTGAGTACCCGTTAATACGTAATTCCTCAGAGCCGGGACCTTTCGTCCTGAGGGATGATCTAAATATATTTTTAATGGCACTGCGTTCAGTATTACTATACTTTACCATTCTCCGAGGTCACCCAAATCAGCCAAAATCAACAGCAAACACGGAAAGCAGATGGCTGAAACACACTTTCTTACCTTTTAAAGGATTTATTTGAAAAGCAAAAAAAGTACAAGACGCTATCATAAACGGAACAAACCAAGCGAGTCAAAAGACAAAGAGGAGAATGGGAATATGCAAACATATTGTTACGGCTGTGGAAATTCGCAATACACCATAAAGGGTCCTTAGATCAGTTATGACGCGAAGTTT
>CM068964.1:67263634-67281378 GCA_035128595.1 Eptatretus atami
TTGGGCTTCTCTTCTCCCTCCCTTCGTTTGGATCCCTTCGTTTGGACCTCTTCGTTTGGACTCTTCGTTTTGGGCTCTCTCTCTCTGGTCCTGAAGCCCCTTCTGCCCTTCAGTCTTTTGCTTGTTTGGTCGTGGGTCGTGGAGCACCAGCAGCAACGCCGGAGAAGCTCGCTGACCACGCCAGGGCCGGGCCGAGGTCAGCGCGACTACGCAAGGCGTGGGAGTCGACGTCGCGACCTGCCCACCGTCCCGCCACGAGGGCGCGGGTAAGACCCTTCGTCTCACGGGACCCGTTCGCGTCTCCAGGTCCCGTGCCATAAAGGTTACGAAACCCGTCTACCTCCCTGCCTATGGGGAGGTTTTCCTGTTGTTTTTGTATGCATGCTGTGCGCCGTGTCCTGCCAAGTAGAAACTGTGTAAGTAACTGTGCATGTAAATTGATCCTTGCTTATAGTCGGTCGTATGCTTTTGTTTCTATTTCTGCTTGTAAAGTGCATGATTCCTTGCTTGTGTTGTGTGTGCAATATGTGCTTTAAATAAATGTCCTTGTATGAAATGTATCCCGTTCGTCGTCTTTTTCCCTTTTGAAAGTGCCATCTTGAATCGCGGAATAAATTAGTAGAGGTTTTAAACACCCGATAAATAATCTGAACCTCGAGGTCGGCGATAACACCGCTCGTTATCCCTGTAGCAGGAACGAACGCTAAGCGGTTCGTGTCCTAAGCCGACCTTCGCGTTGTGCAACCCTCGGTAGCGTACCGCGCGGGTATTTAGGTATATCGACATTCGGCGATTCACCCTATTTCACGCGGGTGGAATGCGGACTGGGTTTGGTGAGGTTAAACCCCCACCCGTGACTGGCTCCTGGCGGTAGTTCCAAGGAGGGTCACGACTGAATTTCCGTCCGGTGGGCGATGCGGCTGCCATTGGAGGCACGCGGCCGATCGCACGCCAGGCGAGCCAGAACTCGTAACAATATATATAATGGTGAGAAATAAAACACAAAACCTAACCCACTGGGCACCAAAGTCTCTACAATGCGCAGGGTGGACGCAGGACTCGATGCAGCCCGCTTTAGAGACCAGGAGAGAGACAAGAGTCAGTAAAGATGGTGCCGAAAGACAAAGTAAAATGCCGAGGAGGGCCAGCGATGAGGAGGCCTTCAACCAGGCCACGTGGTCCCTTTGTCCTTTTTAGACCAAGGCCTCCTGGTCTGCCCTCAGTCTTCTTCCGCCAGGCCCTCCAAAAACACAGGGTGATCCCAGCTTTGGTCGATTCCACAGAGACAAAGCCACAATTAATGTCTCCTCACAAAACTCCGTGAACCACTTGTTTGTGCTCCTTTCACATGAGAATCCCTCCTCTAAGAGCAGTCTCCGTCGTCCTTTTCGCACGAACCTCTCCTCGTTCTCTCCTGGTGGACTCTCTTGGTTCTCCCACGAGCTTCTACTGGTCGACTCCATTCTCCATGTGTACGGAGTTCTCTTCTTGCTCCTGAGTGGAGTCTTCCTCACGGCGGCCCCAATAAAAATAAAGGTACATCTTTTCTTCTGGGCTCCATAGCCCAATGAGCTGCCATGGTTGGCACACACTGGCCAGAGAGATCGTAATTGGCCTTTCACACACGTGACATGTGCCTCTGCGATGGGAAATCCTCACCTCGCCCTGCCTACAAACAAGAGGTATTTACACATACATAACCAATCTGTCCACTGTCTATAAATTACAATTACTGCCTCCTCAGCATCATGTCTAACAAACGACATACTCTGACAGGTCCCTGTTACATGGTAATCTAACCTACTTGAAACATATGGACCATACTACACTTACCACAGTCTAGCTATGGTCCCCTCCCCCCCTTCCGCGTAACAATACCAAGGGGAAATTAGAACACTTTGATCAAATAGAAATATGAAATCTCAAATGGTGACATTGAATGAAAAAGTAGGGAAAGATGATAGTAAGTATAACTTCATTCCGCAAGTTATATCCGATTTAAATGCCTGACATGAAACTAACCAACATCTGTTCAAAACCACATCCATTTCATGCATCAGATCGATCATGCCACATCGACACCCAGGAGAACCCAAATAAGGACATTTTTCAATGAGTTTTAAAATTCTCATAAATGGTCAAAATGGTTTGAATTATGGCAACAAATACAAATGCACCACCAATTACAATATTTCTTAATATGTTAGAATGCTTTTAACCCTCATTCTACCAACGGGAGTCTTTTTGGGCACAGGCCGACATTTTGATGTGTTATTTTGATATTAGTTTAACAATGCATTTCATGTTTTATCAATTCCTTCACCTATATGTGCCGGTAATAAATATATGAGATGTTTTAAGATCCCACCTTGCTGCACAGAGTTACAAGCAAATCCTTTCTCGGGTCCAAAAAGACCCGTTTTTTTTTTTTGTCTGTTTTTTTTGCAGATATGATTACTTCATATGGTATTTATATTGAGCAAGTCCTCTAAAAAAAAAATTTTTCATGCTTAAATTTGTTTACTTTATCACGAAAACATCATCCAATCAAAATAATTATGTTTCCTCATTGATGTGAAACTTCAGCAGACTGAATGAAATTTCATGCTCCCGAGTTGGGGTCATTAAAGTCCCCAGTTGGAAGGTTAATTTTAGATTTTATATTTATTTTTAGTTCTCTTAAGATTGTTGACTTCATCAATAAAACACCATGTTTAGTCATTGATGTGAAACTTTGGCAGATTTAGTGAAATTGAGTGGCAATGAGTTTGTGTCCGAAAAGACCCTAGTTGGTAAGATTCTGTTGTAAATATGTTGGGAGGATGAGGGTTAAACAACATCGACATATGAACAAAACAACAATATTCATTTTGGGACAAGCTGCACGCACCAAGAGCACTCAAAACCATCCTTGGTCTATTTTCACAAATCATTAGCAACATCATGTGCAAGTAACTTAAGCCTAAGGCCGAGGCTGGACTGGACAGCGAAGGATGGATGTAAGTAATGATAGGCAAACAAATAAATAAACCAATGTCACCCGCAGGGTGACCCGTATCTTGCCAAAAGGTGACCACACCCAGTGATACACTACGTGTTACTTCTTTAAGGTCACACTGAGTGAACAGAGCTGCTATCCACCAGGAGCGACTCCTTGAGGAATATCTGCCTACGAGAGATTCCGATAAGAATCGTTCTACAGAGCAACCATGAAAAATATGTGTTTGCCTCATAACGTCACCAAATGACGTCATAATGTCTCAAGCTTGACATATCTAGAAAGCACTCATCGAGGTGTTCAATTTGAGGTACTACACGATATGGTTCCTAAAACTTGAAAATTTGACCTTGGGGTCAAATATGTTTGACCTCAGGCGCTAACCATGAAGGTCAAGGCAATCGCCACCAAAACTAATCAGCTGAGCGCCAGACCATATACTACATTCCCATAAAGTTTGAGACGATTCTATTAAAATTACTCAAAAAATAAGGCTTTCGTCGACTCCCTGATTTGCGACAAAGTGACCTTGACCTTTGACCTTGACCTTCAAAATTTGTGCGCTGAAAGGGACCTCTATAGGCCTCTGATATGCGAAGTTACAAAAATTTCCAATGATAACTGTGCTCTGCAGAATTTTTTATACGTGATTACAGACAAAAAAAAAAATAAAAATACATACAAGCTTACTAACATATTGTTACGGCTGTGGAAATTCGCAAACCACCATGAAGGGCCCGTAGGTGAGATATCTCTAAGTACATGTGTAGTTAGCCCCAAACCCGTTGTTTAGAGGAATTTATGTGATTCATTCGGGTTGCGACGCTTTGAGATAGCCGTTTTTCTGTTCTATCTTTATTTTGAACCAACCACGTCTCAACCGCAACCACCTTAACCACCATGCCAGCCATCGTCACCAACTGCAACCACGCTCCAACCCTCGGACAACAACAACAACGCCAACAGCCACGACCTCTACCTTCACAACTCGCTCCCACATCATCACATCATGCCATTCCCAAACGGCACCATGACATCAAAGCACCACCAAAAACCCTCCACCACCCTCACCTCTCTCCTTCTACGGCCATTCCCGCAGCACCTGTGAACACTGAGCGTCGGGCTGTCTTGGGCTCGTTCAGTGATACGCACCGAGCCGCGAGTGCAAATAGCGGCCTTTCCGAGGGAGAATTCGGATCAGGAACGCTACACGCCCACTTCTGATCCGTCCAATTAGCAAGCGCGGGGCGGCTTGGCCCCGCCTCCAGGCGCGTCTGTGTGAAATCGAGATATGCAAATTCTAGGATCAGGGGAGATTCACGCCCCTTTTCCTCCGTCCAATTGGCGAGCGTGGCTCCGCCCCGAGGTCATCCTGATCCGGAAATTTGCATGCTGTTTTCTCCTGCCGGCTATAGAAGGCGAGCGCAAGGCAGAGTGAGTCAGAGTTTTTTGGTTGGAGAACGGAGTCGAGTCGGGTGGCGAAGGCATCGAGTTGGGTTCTGCAGTCGGCTGAGGAGAATTGTGGGAAGAGGCCAAGGAGCTCGGGTCCGAGGCAGGGAAGTCGGCGACGAGGTCGCGGTGGGATCGCTCGTCGCGGGACCCAAGCCAGCCAGCCATTCTCCTCCCCAGGGCATCAACAATTCCCCCTTTTCCCCCGCGCTGAGAAAGTGCAAAAAGGGGGCCCGTTCCCACCCACTCCAAGCGTGCCAACGAAACCCGCGAAGGAGCACGAAGTCGGGGCACCGCCGCGCAGCCACATTTGCGGCTCGTCACGAGGACGCGGGTAGGACCCCGTCTCGCGGGCCTGGCCGCTCCTTCAGGTCACGCGCACATATTGGCCCACGGGCCCCGTCTGCCCCTTGTCTTTGAGGGTGGCCTTTTCTTTTGCTTTCGAATGAATGTTGTTGGCGCCGTCTGTAAAGTAGAACTGTATAAGTGTTGCTGTGTGTGCGCGTAGTCGGTAGTAGATCTGCGTCGTTGTTGCTTTTGTTTTTGCTGATATATGTGCATTCTGACTGTTTGACTGTATATGTGTGCTTTCCGTGGCCGGGTAATAAATGTGCTTTGTGTTGAATTGTTTTCCCGTTTCGCTTCGTCTTTTCTTTAATTGAATCTCCATCCTGCTTCACGTAAAGGGTTCGTAGTGGGCTTAATACGCCCGATAATTAATCGGAACCGTCGAGGCCGACGATAACACTGTCGGTTATCCCGATAGTACGGAACGGGCCGCCCAAGCGGCTCGCGTCCGGAGTCGACCTGCGGCGAGGTACGATCTCCCGGTTTACCATCCGCGTGGGTACTTAGGTAGGTCGAGTTTGGCGAACAACCCTATCCCACGCGGGTGGCCGATTGGCACGATCGTGGTGAGGTCGAAAGGCCCACCCGTGACTGGCTCCCGGCGTTAGTCCGAGAGGGTCACGACAGAATTGTCCGTCCGGTGGGCGACGTGCCGCGATTCGAGTCACGTGGCCGTCCGCACGCCGGCGGGCGCGAATTCGCAACAATATCTTGCAAAAACTTCGTTTTGGCAAGATAATAATGCCAATATCTGCTGCTTCAAACTCATTAATAAACATTGTTGTACACACACGCATGGCTGGCAGGATAGCCTGGAGAAAAGGCATATACATTCGCCTCCAAGCTGTCCAGCCTGGCTTCAATTCTCGGCCCAGCTATAAACTGTCATCCTGGTGTCTCATAAGCAGGGTGGTTCATCAATGTACGTGCCCGTCCCTCGAATGGACATTAAACTGGACGTCCCATCTGCCTGCATTCGTTGGTGGACGTTAAAGATCCCATGGTGCCCTTCACAAAGGGTAGGGGAGCTATCACCAGCAGCATAGACAAATTCCAAATTCCTGCACCCTCAGCTGAGTATCCTGCGTCGGAGTCGTGACCCATCCAGGATTGTAACCCCGAGCTAATGAAACTGCTCCAGCAGCTTTAAACAATAATTATGGCAATTTTCCCTGCAAAAAGACAAAAAAAAACCTTCACGTTCCAAACAGTCTACATTACATCATATTACTGAACACATTTGAGCATTTCTGCAATGATGAGAATATATTACAAATTAAATATGCACAGACTTGTGTGCGCCACCCAATGGGGGAGCATCGCATACTGCGTGCACCCACGGATGGATATCAGTAATGTCTATGAGGCTTTGGAATCCCATGCCACACCATCATAATTCAGAGAGGGGTCCTCTTGTATATACATCTTGTGATGAACACATAAAAGGGTGACGGAAGGGGTTCACCGACTCACCTCATGCCGGAAAACCTCTCTGCTGCAGTTGTCCATCCTGGCGTTAACCACTCGGGCCACCTTTTTTCCTACACCAATGAAGACGGAGTTGAGAATGCATCGTGACTTCAAAGTGGTATTGCTCGTTATGCATTTTATTGTTACCAAAAGAAATTTTAAAAATAAAGAACCAAAACAAACCTAAAAACCATCACACATGATATATTATCCACCCCTCCGTGTGGTTACCACCTCCCCATCAGCCCCCCCCCACCCCTCCCACTTCCACAACCTCAGCATAAATTCTCAGTGACACCATTTCAATGCTGGCAAAACCTCAATTGGATATATCAACAAGCAAAAACAATAATCCCCAAGGCTGAAATGCTATTCCAATACGTGTCCTCTTGAGCGTGAGCTTTGTCTTCGTGTTTGGCTCAGGCAACATCGGTGCACAAAGAATTGACAAAAACACGCAGAGAGTTTGTGACAAATAATGGCAACATGCAACTGCTTAATGAGGTCACGTTGCGTTTAACGTCACATCCTTCGATGCCCATTGATTTAGCTGTCATTGAAATAGGCTTGATATTTCAAACAATAAAGGTGAAAGGTCATATGCACCAACAATAGTTCACATCAATTGATCAAGTCAGTTTGGTGGAGTTGTGCTGCAGCAACATGTTACTGTATGGCGGAAAGTACGATGAGATAGTTCTTGGAATGGTTGTTGGCTCTTGAGTTTATGGTCGCAGTTAATCTGGTGATATGGGAACTGGAAGGACAATAATTCCATCTGAAGATTTGGCTATGGTACATGGATGACACATTTATATAATTTACACAGAACATTACCTAGCACTAAATTCACAATACACGGTTAGGAAACTGACATTTTTTGACTTTCAACCAACCATAATGGCCAGCTTTTCTTTCCACGAAACAATCGATGTAAATAAAGTGCTCAAATCTCACATCATCCTCAAACTGAAGTGTGCAGTTGTGAAGACGTTAGCGTTCCAGACCTCGCCTTTGCATTCAAGTGCAAGTGCTGTTTAGCTAGAGATCAAACGTATGCGGGAAGTGCTGATCAATAACCGCTTTAAGCACTCTCTCCCAACTTTAGACAGCCACTTAGTCGGAAAAACAAATGGGAACATCACAAGGCTCATGTATATTGCCTTCCAAGGTTTCTCCAAAGTAAGATTTTGCACAATGCTAATATGCTTTGCATTCAATCCAAAGTCCTCGATTTAAACAGTAATGGATGACAGACCTGGGGACATTTACTGTGCAAAGTTGCAATGACAATGGCAAACCCCACATGGGAGGAACAGGCAAGAGGCTATGAATGAAAATCTGAACAGGGATGAGTGGCTTTGGGTTTGGCCGCCTCGGTCGATCACAATCAGCAAAAATAAAAAAGTAGGCTCAAGGTGGAGCCTAATAATGTCAGAGGGCAAAAAGACAACAGTGTGGCAATGGGATAACAGTTACACACAACAAACAAGGAAACAAATGAATACCAGGCTCGGTGGTGTAATTGTTAAGAGCGTCCACTCAAATTCTAGGTCGTCCATGGTTCAAACCCTGGTCGAGTCATACCAAAGACTTAAAAAACGATCCGTGCTGCTTCCTTGATTGACACTGAGCATTTAAAAGGATGGAGCATGGACAATCCCCATAGGTTGGCATTGATGAAGAGGAAATTCCTCAAGAAATGCTCCGCTGAGTGAGATGAGAAAAGCAGCACCATTGTTGCGAAGTCGCTAGTACCCAGAGGGCACCGGGCAGTGACGGTACTTCCCCCAAACTCAGTGGCTGTGTTGTGTCTCTTCGATTTGTATGTCCATGTGTGAGATGTGTGATGTGAGATTGAGAGAGGAGCGGGGAGGAAACGCTAACTTGCAAGAGAGTTAGATTAGGAAGTTAATGGGGGGTATAAAAGATCAAGTGTAGGGTTGATGGAAGCCATTAAATGGTGGGCACCAATTGCTTAGAGTTTGAGAGAGAAGAATGAAAATGAATAGTCTTCAAAAGTCAGTTCCACAAATGGTACAACGAGAGAGTAATAAAGGTGTGGAGGTGTGCAGAAAGCCTGGATTTATGGATTTTGATGCATGGATAACACGTGCACACACATACAGAACCGTAGCAGAGTTTAATTTTTTGAAAGAGCACTGTTGCAGTCTTGTTCGTAATACAAGGTGGTAATCCACTGTACGCTGTTGCTCAAGAACCGGATGCTGCGATAAACAGATTGCTAAATAATTAAAAGATCTCATCACGCCCAAAAACTGCCAAGTGGTTTAAGGAAGCAAATGAGGTTAATATCTGCCAACAAGCCACTGCATTCAAGCAAAATAAGTTACTATGTTTGTAGAGATGCTGTTGAAGGTAATGATGAAGGATTAATACACCACTTCCCTTCACCTGAGCGAATGAATGGTGAGGGGAAAGGGAAAGAAAAGAATAATAAATTGGCAAGCTCATCAATTTCTGTTTACAATAGCCTAAACCCTCGACTTAACACTGTTTTATGAACCACGAGCAAGTTGCCCGTGCCTGCACTAGATTCTAAACGGGGTTGGGGTGGAGGAAACAGAAATCCAAATGGCGTCTTCTGTCATCGAGTCAGGAAGCCAGGAGCAACAATTCACATTTACTGGCACATGTGATGCAATTTAAATGCTCCAATGGCGGTGAGGTGCTCCATTTGAAACTTTGTTCGATATATGTAGCTTTTTGATGCCTAGGGTCAGTAATAAAAATTTGTATTTCACATTTTCATCCAATAACAATTCATGTGTGAGGAAGGTTGTAAGAAAGATGGGAATGGCAGGAGAGTGGGGAGTTGGCTGGGGATAGAGGGCAGTGGAGGAGTAGTGTACAAAATGTGGGGGCAGCAGCAGCTTGGTACCATTAGGCCTCACCCCATATAAAGGGAAATGAGGAAGAATAAGGAGAAGAAGAATATATTGAGCACACCATTGATAATTTCCACAGATATGACGCCCGGAGAAAAGCAATCTCGCAGCGTTTCAGCCAGCTCTCCCTCAATGGGTGCGAGTAGGTGCACATCAGGCAACAGCCTGTAGCTTGCTGTCGCTACCGGCGAGAACTTTGCATGGTCTTTGCCTGAAGAAAACAACAGAGCAAATGAGAAGAAAAAAATAATAAAAATAAAATAAAAAAAACACATTTTGGAACATGAAGTCATGCCACAAATCATGTCTGGATAAATGAATCCTCCAGAACAGCATGGACTGAAGTAGCAAGTGGAGCACAATCCGAAACGTTGAGTCGCCTCCTCCCCTCACCCCCCCACCCACAAAGATGCAGGATTCCACTCTTCAACATTCATTCTTCAAAACTACACCTTGCCCAAACTTTAGACCATCCGTCTCACAAGCCTTGCCCGATGCATCCCAGAGCAAGCAAACAATGCCGATAACCACACAAAGCATTCATTGGTTTCTGCACCTAACTTACCAATGCCTTTGACACAGTGCATCATGAGGTCTATTTCCTGCCCAGGTCGTAGCTGGGCCAGTAGAATATCTTTGTGCACTGGGCCAATAGAGTTTGGCTCATAAATGTCAGCTTGATTTCCAAGTGGAACCCAACGGAAGTGTCGTGTATAAACTGCAAAACGTACACAGCGCAAACACGTGAACAAATGTGAAAAGTCAATTTAAAATTGGAGGGAAATTTCAACTTTTCAGAAAACGATTACTCATGCAAAATTCGAAGTCTGAACAATGATGCACTTTGTTGGGTATACAAGTGCAGGCTAAAGGTAGAGGCAAATACTTCTCTCAAAAAAAACATGGAAATTTATAATAAACGTCAAAGAAAAACTATACAACGGAGTGGTGTCAAGGAGAGGTGGAATTAGTCGGGTTGTCGGTTAGTCGGTGACCTTTTTCACTCATCTTTTTGCCCCCCGCCCCTCCGACAAGGTCAGAGACTGGGGACATTAAAATGAGCGCTGTCCAACCAATCATCTGTCCATGTACTTTTGTGTACGTGATATTTCAAAAACGGTGGAACATTTAATCTTCATGTAGCAGATATCCATTCCTCATGACATAATCTCAACCAGATTACATCACAGCTGTGATTGGCTGAATTATGTTGCTGTGGCAACCATAATCCGTAACTTGGCTTGTGTACGTGCCATTTCAAAAACCGTTCATGATTTTGCTTTCATATTACACAGACCTATTCCGCATAACACCCAAAAGGTGGGGGACCAAGAGTAACAGCTCCTTTTTAACTATTCAAATGCACTCCTGCTCAAGCCATTTATGTTTTCGAAAGCTATAACCTGATAACAAAATAACTAACTGGTTGAAAGCAAGCCAAAATAGTTTGCAATTACCTTTGCTGTTCATATATAGCTCCTCGCTATCTGTTGAATCTTTTGCAGCCTTTGGGTTCCTTGAACATCGAATTTTTAGCTCAAACTGCAACGTGTCGATTTCTGTACCTTCTTCATCACCTGTGGGAAAGAAAGCCACTCGGTGATGAGCAACAACCATGAATGTTTGTCCAGGAAAATTAATTGCTTGCCCTGACTACTCAAGTGAGCTGATGGGCTCGATCAAAGGATGTCATGATGTGGAAGGAAAGTGGAAAAACACTGTTTTCACAAATGTATTTCGTGTAATACAGGTAAAGCTGTGTTATTCGGCACCTGCCAGACTTGAGAGGTGCCGGTTAATCAAGAGTTACTTATACCTACATGTAGAACATGCTTTATTTATTTGGGGGGGGGGGAGTTTCCAGTGTCTAAGGCTAATAGTAAAGCTGCCCCACACACATTTCACATGTGGACATCTAGACAAGTGAACTACAACATATGAATACAACAGATGGTATTACATTGTGAAAAAATTATTACACAGTAAAAGTGGTGTAGAGTATATGGGTACTCATCAACCAAGTGTACTCATTGGTTTATAGTGCATGTGAAGGTAATACGTGTTGCTCTTCTGGGTGTGGGGGGGGGGGTGGGATTGCTGCACTTCCTTGGGGGAGGGGGTCTTATATTATAGACGAGCAGATATCTGCTTGCTCAGTTGACTTCCGCCTTCTTTTTTTCCCCCCATGAAAGTGGAGTGAAAAATGTGCAACTGCATAATTTCCTGTGCTGAATAACAAGGTGGCTTTCTACGTATCGGATTAAAGTATTGAATGTTGAAACATCTTTAGCCCGTATTTTTACCTCTTCACAAACATCATTATTTTCTGATTCTTTGTTACTTTGTTTTGGTTTCTGTGGATTAAGTACATATCTATAATAATAAATGTCAGTGCCCTCGTGTGCGTGTCCTCAACTCCAAAATCATGAAACTTTGCATGCATACCAAGGGACTTCCAAAGGAGTGCATGAATGAAAATTGGGTGTTTGGGTTAATTTAAATACCCCCCATTGAAGATAATTAACGGCCTTATTTAATTATCCTTTATCAAGGCTCATCCTAGGTCACCTCGCTGTCCCTCACTGGGTCTGAAGCCACAATTTTTTTGGTCTGCTCAACAAAGCTTCGACTTGGAACAGGCCGCAACGGTTTCTCAATGATAAAGCCCCCCCCCCCACTTTCCTCACTCATATCAGTGAATGCCTGATCATCGTAGCTTTGAATTGCTGGATAGATTGCAACGCTCATCCACGCCCGGAGACACCAGTGAGCGTTCATGGCTATATTTCATTTCCGCATGTGCCATAACCTCGACAATCTCAATTTGAGCCGAATTTCAAAATTTAAACTTCTTAATTGACCTCAGCAGCAGTTCTGACTGCTTTAAAAATGAATAAATAAATAAATAAATAAATAAATAAATAGTGTCCATATGTCCAGGTCAGACATTGCTTGACATTCCGGGCGTCTCAGGGTGCATGGTGTCAATATGACAGTTTGGCGATGGCTAATTGCTTAAGAAGCCAGCCGTTCCTTATCAACCGTTTTGTTGGAGTGCTTAAGCCACCTGGCGAGCACTATACAACATGCATGGTTGTTCATTTCCAAGCCATGGCCGTACACGGCAAAAATATTTGCACTGTCACTGAATATATTGATCGACTTGAACAAAGTTCAGACCCTACTTGGCTGCGTTCAGCCCTGGGTTGTTGGGCGGTCCCTCGAGCAGTGCCTCGGTCGCTGAAAATGGGCAATATTATTTCAACGTTTCCCCTTTTTGTACGATCTTATTTTATTTAACAACCCGTCACTTCAACATAGATAGATACATATAACAAAATTTAATGTTTCCTTTTTAAAAGTTTCTTCAACCGTTCCGTTGGAATGCTTGCTTGGAGCGCTATTCAAGCTTCAATCTCTACAAGCTTCCATGGCGATACCGTGGCGTGGTTCTCCGTGGGGACCTCTCCAGAGTTAGGAAGGCAAAGCAAACAAGAAAAAGAGCAATCAGAGATTGCAGACCCTCACCGGGACTTGTTTTGTGTGGTGTATTTTGTGTGGTGTTTGTGTACTGCTGTTACGCAATTAACAAGACATAACTAGAACTGCCACTAACTGCTGATGGTGATGACCGGGTACCAAGACATCCTGCTTTGATTGGACACTTGACCCTGACCCATGACATTTATCATTATTCAATTGAATTCAGAATGGGATTAAAATAAATTAAATTCAAATCCAATGGAAGACGAAATACTGTAGGTACCACCCATTCCTTCATCCCCTCATCCCACACCTATTCACCTCTGTTAAGGGGACTGTTAAGGACTGACGGTTTAGTTTTCAATTTAAAACAGCTTCCCCAGGGTCTAGCATGTACAAATCAGATTTGGAGTGAGCCGACCGGAGGGGTGCCAAAATCGCTGCATGTAGGCAGGCAGGCAGGAAGGCCTTTGCCAGGTAGATAGCGTGGGTTTTAAATGCAACCCAGCGGTTAAAAAGAAAATGTTGCTGTTTGGGCACATTTTAATCGCCATTCCCTTCCCTTCCCCACCCCTCAGGTCGCTTTCACTTCCCCTCACACTTACCTCCTCCCCTTTCCACCCCATGGACATATGGACATCTCTGGGCAGTCTCCTCATGCTGTACCAACGTTCTGTTTTACCGTAATCCATTTCGTTCAATCCTGTACTACCCCACCCCCCCTCCCTTTTCTCCACAAGGCCCCCTGACAACGCAAGCAAGTTCAGAACCCCCTCCCCTTATACTTACCTCCTCCCAAACCCCTCCCTCCTCCCTCCCGTCCACCCCCGCATCCTCCGTCCCCCAGAATATTGTTGTCAGCGAAGCGACGGGTTGTATTTGCAAGTCTATAATATAAGAGCTGTTTGTGTGCAAGTCACCATTTTTACAGAGATGGCTGAACAGATATTCGTCAAACTTTCAGGTTCATCAGTGAGGGCCGTGGAGTGTTTTAGGCAAAAAAAAATAACAAAAAAACATGTAAAATTTAGAACAAAAAGTATTTTGTTTTTTTTTATGCCTCTGGTGACGATGGCACCGGTGGCCTTATGTTTTTGGGGTGTCCGTCCGTCGGTACATACGTACTGTCTGCACGTACATGCACATTTTCTTTTCTCTGCAACCGCTTATCCGATTTACATGAAATTTTTTACCATAGATGGAAATCATGCAGAATTTTTTAATGATAACTATGTCAAAGGTCAGTCACGATGTTGGGTGACAGCCATGTTGGAAAAACGGGAAAAAAACAAAAACAAAAAAACTTTAGACCTCTGTATTTCTTAAATCGCAAGATGGAAAAAAATTGAAACTTGGCACCTGGTAACTACTCTGCATGGGGAATAAGAGCGATTTGACTATGACGTCATCGGTGAAGTGGTATCTCAGTCAAAATTCGACAAGTAGAACGCTGCATTCGATCAGTATGAAAATTGAGGTTCATCTCGGGAAATATTTCAACACAGAAAAAAATTACGATGTCATCCATCACGTGGTTTGGCAGCCATATTGTTAAAAAAATAAAATAAAATAAAAAATTAAAAATAAAATTTTTTTAAAAAAGAAAAATCTCCAGAACCGCTTTACAGATCGAAGTGAAAACACACACAAATGATCGACTATCCATGCTGAATAAAGTTTGATAACTATGATGTCATAGGTCACATGGTCTGGCAGCCATCTTGGATTTACCCTCAAACCTTCAAAATCTTCTTCTCCAGAACGACTGGACAGATTGAAGGGGAACTTCACAGACATGTTCCCCATGACTTGGGGATATTAGGATGATCAAGAAAAAATTTTGTCACGTGGTTCGGCGGCCTTATTGGATTGAATAAAAATATTAAATAATGTTTTCTCTGGAACTGCATATCCGATTGAAGCAAAATTTACCAAGTATCATCAAACCATATACCTACATACATTGTGGAAATGACGATGTCATAGGTCACGTGGTGATTGCTACTGTGGTTTCCGAAATATAATTTTTTAATATTTTCCTGGAAACGAATGTGGCTGCCACACCACGTGACTGAAAACGTCATTTTTAAGTCAAATGTATGCAACAAGGGTAGTGGATCATAACTGCGAAGTCTAGTATTGATCGATTAAACGGTTTCAGAGAAATAATTGCTTAATTATTTCTTCAAAACCAACGTGGCTGCCATAATCATGTGATTGATGGGATCATTGTTAAATAAAATATTTGTAGCAACAGTAGTGGATCACTGCAAAGTCTCGCATCGAAAGGCTAAACGGTTTCAGAGAAATAATTTTGTTTAATATGATCGACTCGGCATGGGGATTATTGGTTGAAAATTTCAACATCATCGGTCACATGGTCTCACAGGCATGTTGGACAAAAAGCCTTGTCCGATCAAAACAAAACTCCAAAGACGTGATCGGCCACCCATTCTGATTTGATTAAGAGGACGTCGTGGGTCAGGTGTCCAATCGAAGCGGGATTGTATTGAAGCGGGGTGGCATGGTTTTTTTTTTTCTTTTTCCACAAAGAAATTTCACGAAATTTTCACCATCGATGCGACTGCTCATGCCGATATTTTTGTGACAACGATGATGTCATAGGTCACGTGGTGTGGCAGCAATGCTGGAAAAAAGGAAAAACTTTGGACCTCTGCATCTCCGAAACAACTTCATGGAAAAAAAAATTGAAACTTGGCACATGTTAAGTATTCCCCATGGGAAACCAGGGTGATTTTTTTGATGACGTCATACGTCTCACTTATGATGTCATAATTTAATATAATCAAACACTTCATCTGATCAATATGAAAATTTTTGAGGGTCATTTCAGGCTAAATTGGAATTGGCAAAATAATTTGAAGTCATGTTGTTTTTCACATAAAACCTTCAAAAAATTTCTTCTCAGTAACAGCTGAACAGATCGTGGCGAAACTTCACAGGTATGATCGCCTATCCATGAGGAACCAAAATTTCTCCACCTATGATGTCATAGGTCATATGGTTTGGCAGCTCTGATTTTTTTGAAGAATAAACATTTTAAAATATTTTTCCGCAGAACGGCTTGACAGAGAAGGGAAACTTCACTTACATGTTCCCCAAGCCTTGGGGATACCTAGGTGTTCACGAATAATTAATAGGTCACATGGTCTGGCAGCCATATTGGTTTCAACAAAATTCTTCAAAAAAAAAAATCTTTCTCTTGAACCGCTTCAATCAATGTGAAACGTCACAGTTATGATCGAGTAGACATTTGGAATATATGTGTTAAATTCCAACCTGATCGGGCACATGGTCTGGCAGCCAGGATAATTTAATATTTTAAATACAACTTGGTACAAGTATGTATAATGATGTAATAATGTGGGCGGAGGCATATCTGGTGACATCATGACATCGAAGGTTGTCCTTCCATGTTATTTATTTATTACTTACGAAATCATTGATGACTTCCGTCCTCTGTTTGTGTGTTTGTTTGTTTGTGTGTTTGTTTGTTTGTGTGTGTGTGTTTGTGTGTTTGTTTGTAGGCACAATAACTCGAGAAACGGAAGAAGCTACCGATGTCAAATTACACCACGTGATTCAGGAGGGTGATGGCTAGCGCTGATTAGATTTTGGTCAAAATCGGTCAAAGGTCAAGTCACAGTGAGGTCAAACATAATTCCGTAAATTCATGTGGAGAAATGGAGTATTTTTGCTTCGGTCGACGTTACGAGTTCGTTTTAACTTCGATTTTAATTTTGTCTTCAGTTTTTGCGATCGCTTAGGACGCTTAAAACTCGGTTGTCGAAATTCTGGTAAAAACGGATGTTTTGGAGACGTTTTAAGATTGTATAAAAAATATTTCACTCACCGCGTCACGGCTCGTCACGTGGTGCAGCGCGCTCGAGCAGAGGCGTCGTTGAGTCACGTAAAGGTTTTGCATGTGCGCGCTGACGGTGTTTTCGATAAAGATGGTGTTTAAAAGTCATTTTTTTCCAATAAAGGTTATCGTCGCATGCCTGACTCGCTAAGCCGTCGATTATGTAAAGATTGTTGATGGATGGCCGAATATTACGCTTTTGTGACTTTGATAAATAATATTAAATATTGCGTGGAGAAATGGAGATTTTTGCTTCGGTCGACGTTACGATTTTTGATGGTTTGTTACAGAATCATCGTAGAAACTTCTGGTTTGCGTTGCTACCTTCTCTAGAGACAGCTTTTTTAGACAAGGTCAGAGTCAAGTTGACGATTTCGTAAGTACCAGTCTATGACTGCTTGTTTTATTATTTTTGCTTTGTAGCTATGTGAAAGGTAACATTAAATAATCCTCGATCCTTACTGGGTGAAGGGAAGTGTTTAGGCCTCCACAAAATATGAATAGAACGGGGGCGAAACGGGGGGGGGGGGCAGAATGACAAAGGGGGGGGCAGGACGACAAGGACGACAAGGGGGGCAGGACTTCAAGGGGGCAGGATGCATTGGAGACGTGAGGTGAGGGGGCAGCTTGGAGAGGATTGCGTGAGAGGATGCATGAAGGGGAGAGACGCTAAAGAAGGGGAATGTCAGAGGGGTGGGGTCAGAAGGATGCAGGCTTGTAGGAGATGTGGGGGAGGGAACCGACACAGAGGCATTTAACACTGTACAATACCAGAAGCGTATTTGATTGTTTTGTACAGACAACCTCTGCAAACGGAACTTAAGATATCAATATTTAATAATCTAAGATAAAGATCATGGGATGAGTTGAAGGAATTGGTGTTTAAGGCACAGAGAAAGCTCATGCTGTGGGAACTGGAGGATGGATGACAGACCATGCAGTTCGGTGAGACACAAGTTTGCAATACATGCCTTGTGAAAAAGAAGAGTAGATCATGACGAAAAGCAAAGAGCATGTTTCATGCTCATGCCAGAGAGAAAAGGAAATTGAAGAATTTTAATGTTTTCAAAAGCTTTTAAAGGAAGAAAGAAAGAAGCATTTTCTTCATTGAAGACAGTGAGGAAATGACAGAGGAAAATGAGATGTGTAAACTACAGGTCTGAGGCAGAATAAGATCATGGCCAAGTGAAATATTTTATTCTAT
>CM068964.1:67339736-67350150 GCA_035128595.1 Eptatretus atami
TTCTTTATACCAGTGTGCAGATATATTCATCCAATGTGAATAAGGATGTCACAAAGTTGGATCCCAAGTTTCCATGGAGCAGATTCCATACCCAGCACCACTGGGGCTGTCTCAGAAGAGCCATACACATCAAGCAGTACCCCAAGAGGCCAAACACAAAGGGAAAAGTGGATGCTGCCGTGGGGAAACAGGTGGACACAATAAACAAAGGAATGAGAGAGAGAGACAAAGAGACAGAGAGACGTTAGTTGGTGTTGGTGTTAGTTGGTGGACGTTAAAGATCCCACAGCCCTTTAAGAAGAGTAGTTGAGTACCACCGGCACACTGAACAAATTCCAACATTACTTCAGACTACTAAGCAAAGGCAAACCACCCTGTGTAATCTTTGTCATGGGTTTGCCTTGGCAGCACTGAACGTGCCATTGGATGGACCACCACAGAAAGTGAGATTGAACAGACCAACATGACCCCTACATATGTGTTTGCATTGGCTTAGAATTTAAACAAAATCTGAAAAGTCAGAGAAATGCCACGTTTCAATAGTTTTACAATTTGGAATCTTTCTGATCCACGATAAGAACTACTCCTTCGGTTTGATTGAAATGTGTGATGACTGTCGGAATTTGGTCGACCCGATGACGATGTCTCGTTTCTTCTTGCCACTTGTAGCAACCAAACGTATACAAGCCATGCAGTTCAATTATTATTCACTGCTAGCAGGTGTCTTTAACCCTATATTAGCCTGTTCACCCGCACAGCGCGAGATGTGTGTGTGTGTGTGTGTGTGTGTGTGTGTGTGTGTGTCTGTCAGTGTGTGTGTGTGTCAGCGTGTGTCAGTGTGTGTGTGTGTGTGTGTGTGTGTCAGTGTGTGTGTGTCAGTGTGTGTGTGTGTGTGTGTTGTCAGGTGTGTGTGTAGTTGTGTGTGTGTGTGTCAGTGTGTGTCAGTGTGGTGTGTGTGTGTGTGTGTGTGTCAGTGTGTGTGTGTGTGTGTGGTGTGTGTGTGTCAGTGTGTGTGTGTGTGTGTGTGTGTGTGCAGCGTGTGTGTCAGGTTGTGTGTGTGTTGCAGCGTGAGTCTGTGTGTCAGTGTGTGTGTGGTGTGTGTGTGTGTGTGTGTGTGTGTGTGTCAGCGTGTGTGTCAGTGTGTGTTGTGTGTGTCAGCGTGTGTGTCAGCGTGTGTGGTGTGTGTGTGTCAGTGTTGGTGTGTTGTGTGTGTTGTCAGTGTGTCAGTTGTGTGTGTGTGTGTGTGTGTGTGTGTGTCAGCGTGTGTGTCAGTGTGTGTGTGTGTGTGCAGTTGCGTGTTGTGTGTGTGTGTCAGCGTGTGTTGTCAGTGTGTGTGAGTGTGTCAGTGCTGATGTGTGTGTGTGTGTGTTGTGTCAGCGTGTGTGTCAGTGTGTGTGTGTGTGTGTAGTGTGTGTCAGCGTGTGTGTGTGTGCGTGTGTGTGTGTGTCAGCGTGGTGTGTGTGTGTGTCAGTGTGTGTGTGTGTGTGCTGCGTGTGTGTCAGTGTGTGTGTGGTGTCGTGTGTGCTGTGTGTGTGTGGTGTGTCAGCGTGTGTGTTGTGTGTGTGTTGTGTGCGTGTGTGTGTCACGTGTGTGTGTGTGTGTTGTGTGTGTCAGCTGGTGGTGTGTGTGTGTGTGCTGTGTGTGTGTGTGGTGTGTCAGTGTTGTGTCAGTTGTGTGTTGTGTGTGGTCGTGTGTGTGTGGTGTGTGTGTGTGTGTGTGTGTGTCAGCGTGTGTGTCAGTGTGTGTGTGTGTTGGTCAGCGTGTGTGTGTGTGTGTCAGCGTGAGTGTGTGTGTCTGTGCACACACAAACACACAAAATGAAACGAGGCCAAGACCCTCAATTTTTCTCTCCCCACCCCCCCCCAACCACCTCCTCACTTTTTCACCTTAATCACTTTTACATTTGTTTTATCCGCAACCGCTTGAGTGATTGACACGAAACTTTCAACATATGAGTGCCTACCCATGGATAATTTTTTTTTTAACAAACTTGCAGGATGATTGGATGGAAATGTGCCCGGCGTTCCAAAAGGTCCGTTTTCTGCAAGCAAGGATTGCATGATGTGTTTCATGAACAAGGAATAAACATACTTGACCTTGCTCTCGCTCGGCCTCGGCCAAATGAATTTTTTTTAAATAACAAAGGTCTGGCATTTATGTTTCACAAGCGACACACAGTCGCTTAGTAACACGTATAAGCACCAGATGATTCTAACCAGAGAGTTGGTGTCAAAGCCACCCAATGCTCGCCTGTTTATTCATTTATCGTTTTAAAAAAACGAGTCTAAAAATACCCCGAGAGGAGCCGGTCATCTCTGCCAGAGGTCGAAAGTAACTCTGTGCCAGACTGGAATAGGGGCAGTTCATAAAGTACGTATGCTCTACTTCCGGGTTTCAAAACCCACCCCCTCTGTATGCAGGCTATACCACCCCCTCTGTATGCAGGCAGTGACACCCCTTCTGTATGCAGGCTATGACCACCACCCACCCCTCTGTATGCAGGCTAGTGAACCCACCCACCCACCCCCCTCATACATCGCTAATCGCTTGCAAAGCCAGCAGTTCCTTATGAACCGATGTTTGTAAGCCATGACGATGCAGTCCCTAGCGGTGTAATTTACCTTTTTCTTTTAATATCACAGCACGTCATTTTATGAAAATAAAAGTCCAAATTGACATTCAAGACAATGTTAATGTCATAAATAAAAGTAAGTTTGCATATAAACTTGTATTCCATTGTTTTAGTTAAATCTGACAAAAGCTTAATGTAATATTTGTCTCGGAGAGTTCGGTTCTTAATTTAATACTTTTTTTTTGTATGTACTTTATGAACGGCCCATACGGGGAATCAGAGCAAGTTGAAGGGCTATAAAATAGAAACGAGAGCAAATTTCAAAAAAAATGGCTCTGTTTTTCTAGATAATAGTCCTAGTATCTGAATCACTAATAACATTGATCTCTCTGATAAATGAGGGAGGAGATACGATTTGAAATCGACGATTTTCGCAACTTTGACAGCCTCTGACGTTGACCTCGACCTTGGACGACCTTGAAAGTTATATCGTTGTGCACGTCTCATCGACCTCTATCCATTCCACTATTGGTTATTTGTCTCCACTCGGTTTGATTGTGGACGGACGGACGTACAGACTTCGAGACTGTGGTTATTAGGTCATCTCTACTGAGATGTAGAGATGACCTAATAATATTTATAAAGCATTGCAGTGAAGTCTGATCCAATAATTTTAAAGCAGTATATGTATTTGTATATTGTAATCAGTAAAAAATAGTGGTGGTAGATAAAAAACATTAGAAAAAATAACTTGCACCAAAAGCTTTAACATTTTCACGCTCACGCTCACGCCGGGGTATCGTTAGTTTCTGTTTTTCGAACAGGTAGAGCCTAAAAAAGGAAGTTCTTCCCAATACAGAGAGCAGTTGAAGATAACGAAAGCAATTGGATTACAATGGTTTTAACCAAATGGGGTCAAAAAAAAACAAAAACTTTATGCAATCATGTACATTTAAAGGAGTCGACGAATAATAACCTTCCTGAAATGCGGATTAAAAAAAACTGTTGCCAATCACAAAGGAGAAGGGAGCCACTACCTTGTTGTCGATGATATTCCAGAATCCATCCGCGGTCGGAGTCAATGTACAGTGTTTGCGAGAGAGCATCAGCGGACTCATGTGCGAAACGAGCCGGATATCCACTTCTGGACCTCGTCCAAGTACCAGCTGAAATAAACCAACCAATCATTAAATCAATTCAGTTTACCATTCTGTCTAAAATCAGAATTGCAAGTCAAAAAATACACAACTTACAAAGAGATGCAATTGAAGGAATCAAAATCGTAATTATTCAAAACTATTCATAACTTTGACAACCCCTCCATGCAACTTACAATCTCATAATCTGTCTCTGTCTCTCTCCATATATATACATATATATATATATATATATATATATAGTATATTGGTCACGAAAAAATAAGTGACCACTTATATCGTTATTGTTGTGTGTCTGTCTGTCTGTCTGTCTGTCTGTCTGTTGGGTAATCGATAAAGTCGAAAAAAAATTTTTTTTTGATCTACCCTTTTTATCACTTTTCCGTCGATATGTTTGTCTGTCTGATGTCGTATGTCTGTATGTCTGTATGTCTATGTGTCTGTTCGGTCCAGTGCTCCGTTAATCAATGGCGATTTCGATGAAACTTGGTGGGTAGGTTCATACCATGACCTAGTTGTGTGCAAATGAGAACCGTTGCTATGGAGACCACCGTTGCCTAGCAACGGGACTTTGAAATTTTTGAAAAATATAAAAAAAATTATTTTTTCGAAAATCAAAAATCGGCCACGAGCGACTGTGGGCAGTACATTCAGCCATATTGTCAAAAATTTCCAGCCGAATCCTATGAAAACTGTCGGAGAAGGAGAAGATAGACTTTGAATGAACCCTGGTCGAAAACAATAAAAAAAACGAAGTTCGTTATATCTCAGAGACTATGAGTCAGATATACATGAAATCGTATGGTAGGTTCATGGTATGTCCTAGTTATGTGTGAAGAAAGACCGTTGCTATGGACCCCTCCGTTGCCTAGCAACGGCCGAAAAACCTCTAAATGTGGGGGTATTTTAACGAAAAACAATTTGCAGCATTAACCCTTGAAGCTAGAATCATGAATTTTCTTGTGCTTAATCCTCAGGTCATTCCCCATCGAACGGGCCCATCGTCAGGTTCTATTGGGTAGGCGACTACCAATGTCCGCCTACCGGCTTGTCTGTCTGTCTGTCTGTGTGCTCCGAGCATAGCTCTGTGGGTTTTGATCCGATCCTGATAAAATTTTGGTGGGAGTTTATATCATGATCAAGTTGTGTTTTCCTGAGAATGGGCGTGGTGCGCCCATTATGGGCAGAACCACGCCCAAAAAACGTGTTTTTAGGGGATAGCCGATTTCAATTTGCATCTTCTCCTTGGGGGTTTGTCGAATCTGACAGGGGTTTCGGTATTTGGTTAGCCCAATGGCACCTGCATAGCCCCACGGAGCTCGATTTTTCATTTTCATCCCAAGGTCAAGGTCACAAGGTCACAACTTAGAAAATTGCGAATTTTGACATAAAAATTATCTTCTCCGAGGGGTTTGTCGAATCTGCTGGGGTTTCGGTATTTGGTTAGCCCAATGGCACGTGCATAGCCCCACGAAGTCGATTTTTCATTTTCGTCCAAGGTCAAGGTCACAAGGTCACAAACTTAGAAAATTGCGAATTTTTGACATAAAAAATTATCTTCTCCGAGGGGTTTGTCGAATCTGGCTGGGTTTCGGTATTTGTTAGCCCAATGGCACGTGCATAGCCCCACGGAGCTCGATTTTTCATTTTCGTCCCAAGGTCAAGGTCACAAGGTCACGAAACTTAGAAAATTGCGAATGTTTTTGACATATAAAATTTCTTCTCCGAGGGGTTTGTCGAATCTGGCTGGGGTTTCGGTATTTGGTAAGCCCAATGGCACGTGCATAGCACGGAGCTCGATTTTTCATTTTCGTCCAAGGTCAAGGTCACAAGGTCACAAACTTAGAAAATTGCGAATTTTGACATAAAAAATTATCTTCTCCGAGGGTTTGTCGAATCTGGCTGGGGTTTCGGTATTTGGTTAGCCCAATGGCACGTGCATAGCCCCACGGAGCTCGATTTTTCATTTTCGTCCCAAGGTCAAGGTCACAAGGTCACGATCTTAGAAAATTGCGAATTGTGTTTTTAGGGGGTAGCCGATTTCAATTTGCATCTTCTCCTAGGGGGTTTGTCGAATCTGGCAGGAGTTTCGGTGTTTGGTTAGCCCAATGGCACCTGCATAGCCCACGGAGCTCGATTTTTCATTTTCGTCCCAAGGTCAAGGTCACAAGGTCACGAACTTAGAAAATTGCGAATTGTTTTTAGGGGTAGCCGATTCAATTTGCATCTTCTCCTAGGGGTTGTCGAATCTGGCAGGGGTTTCGGTATTTGGTTAGCCCAATGGACCTGCATAGCCCCACGGAGCTCGATTTTTCATTTCCGTCCAAGGTCAAGGTCACAAGGTCATGAACTTAGAAAATTGCGAATTTTGACATAAAAATCATACGACCGCCCAAACTTTGAGAGCTAGGATGACAATATTTTTTTATTGCATAATCTTGAGGTCATTCCCACCTAAAGTCTTGAAACCATTTTGCTCTATCTCGAACACTTGCCCGTGGCGCCCCTTCAAGTTTGTTTTTACGCTGATTTCATCAAAGTATGGATAATCCGAGGTGTGCGAAATGCCACATAGCCTATATGACGTTATATTGTTCCTGGAATGTTCCAGAGGAAGTTTGCACCAAAGGTCATAATTCTTGACCTTTGACCTTTAAAGGTCACAAAGGTCAAATTTTCAAAGTTGTGGGAATCAAACCGGGTTTTCGACCTTCTTCGACGAACTAACTCCAATAAGCTATAGCACGTGTCCTGTTTCTTATTTGAATGTCCACAACATTGTTTGTGACCTTTAAAGTTTATGCAAAGGTCAAATTTTTTAAGTTGTTGAACGAAACCGGGTTTTCGACATTTTGCAGCGAATAACCTGTCACTCGTACCACATCATGTTGATCATTTTTATAACTTGGTCAAACATTATCACATCGTCTCATCCTTGACTTCTGAAACAATCTACATCGTCAATACCGCTCGTGAACCATCGTCGTCTTCAGACTTGTTCAATCTAAAATTGAATCGGTTCATCTTTGTATAACCGTCGATAAGTGTATCAAGTATTGTTGAAATCCCTTGAGCATTTATAAGTTTAAAAAAAAAACGAGCTTCGATCTTGAAACACGCAAGAGGGATTGAAAAGTAAACTAATTTTAAAATTATACAAAATGATCATAACTACAATTTGAAGAAAAAAAAAGTCAAACGTTATGTGGCATGGTTATAATTGATAAAACTATTTACAGTTACTTCAGTGTCACGTAGCACAGGTATCATCCATGTATTTGATCCTAATTGTTCTCACTCTGTTAACCAACTTCTGCCAATATCAGACGTCATTTATTTTTTAATACCATCATGGTGTAACCTCGTGGAAGAGTGATTACACAAAACAGATCAGGACACAACATAACAAAGGGAACATCAAGAGAAAGAGGAAATGCCAGTGGCAGGGTGGATGGAGAAAGTATATGGACACAGACAAACAATGGATGCAGGTAACGATGAGAGGTAAGGGAGAACGCAATGGGTGGACCATGTGCTTCCTGCAGATAGCTGGCGAGGGGGGGGGGAGTGAGTGGGAGACGACAAAGCACGGAGAGGGCAGGGGGTGCAAGACCAGAAATGAGGACCAGTAATCTTGGAGTGTGTGATACAAGAAATGATCAAGAGGGGTGTTAATATATACAAAGTGGAAAACCAGACAGGACAGCGCCGTGCACGGCAGCCATAGATAAAACCAATAGGGTTTCAGGTATGAGTAGAGGGATAAATTGTAAATTAAACGAGGTAGTTTTAATCTTGTTCAGGAATTTAGTGAGGGCACATCTGGAATATTGTGTTTTAGTCACAACATCAGAGGAAGGACATAGTTGGCAGGGACAGTTCACTACAGAGAGACAACATTGATTCTAGGACTAGCTAGACCAAGCCATGAGAAATGGATGTAATCAACGGGACGTGGGAAACAGGGAGAAGCTGATGTTTCGGGCTTCACCGCTTGGTCGGAGCAAAAGAGGGTTAACGCCCGAAACGGCAGTTTTTCCTTGCTTCGCACGGCAGTTAGCATCCTGCAATCACTGTTCTGTCGATTTCATATATTGGTCTACCTGTCCACCAATGCAGATCAAAACCAGTCATCACCAGCGAGTTTAAATAAAAGACCAAATACTGCACAGCATTTAAGCCATCAGGTGGAACTCGAACAAGCAAAGATGGAGTCACCGGGAGGAACGGGGATAGGATGCAGGTTTCAGCCGCAACTCTTCCACCCTCAAACTCATCCAAGAGCAGCCAAGCGAACCTTACAAAAACAATTTTCAAGAGTTCACCTCTCCGTAGACACATAGAAAAAGAAAAAAGAAAAGAAAGAGAGAGAGAAAGAAGGAGAATTCTTTTTATAGTCGAAGACACCAAAACACAAGCAGCAGAACACAGGACAAAACACACGCACACATGCACGTAACTTACACGATGAAAAACACTCAGATGACCAAATAAAACTATTAGCCAAATGACTCCTCCCTAACATGATTATATCCGCTTGTAGCCACGAAACACAAAAAATAATCCTTTACCAAACAAAACCTTCATTCTAAGAACTAGTGTAGTAGATAGTAGAAAAATCGTGCAAATTATGATACAAGCATCAAATTTGGCATTTCTTTTCTGCAGGGCTTTCTGATCAAATCTGCGCCGATTAGGGCCATTGAAAGCTCAACATCCAAATTTGAAAATTTGAAAAGAAAAAAAAAAACTTCTAAAAAATTTGAAGTCACAGCTGGCTGAATCTTGAAGCGCAAGTGAACATCCCAGACAGAGAACCAAGGGGAGATGCAGTCATCATTGATGGCTCAGCACTACTTGTCAATGCCATACCTCCACACACACGTCAAAGATATTTGATGACTATGCTCAAAGAAGACATATCCAAAGGTGAAATCCTATGGTGCCAGGTACGAGGGTGGACGTAAGATGTTTGATGTGTACAAGAAGATCAAGTCTGAAGTCCGAGGCAAGGAGAAGATGCCATTAGACAACAAGGAAGTCACTGGATGCTGTGTCTCCATATTGTCATGAAGAAGCTGACACTCGAATATTTACGACGCAGGGCAAGCAGACGGAGTGGTAGCAAGTCCATTATCATTAAGACAATGACACGGACGTACTAGTCATAGCAATATCTGTACTGCCATCCTTACAGGAACTAGGTTTTAAGAACATGTGGATTGCTCTTGGCCAAGGAGCCAATGCGCATGGATTCCACCGAGTAGTTTCTGCAATAGGGCCTGAGAAAGCTAGAGGGATCCCATACTTCCATGCGTTCACTGGAGTGATGTCGTGTCTGCTTCCGCCTGCCGGTAAAGGAAGAAAACTGTATGGCAGACTTGGAACGTCTTTGATGATGTTCTGAAACATTCACCAATCTCACCAGCATCCAACATTTCGATTCGAGATCTTACTTTTTTGAAGTTTTTTTTCTTCAAATTTTTAAATTTGATTTTCAATGGCCAATCAGGCAGCATTACTGAGCTAGAATCCGGAGAATCACAATGGTGCCAATCTTGATGTGTTCATCATTTTGCCACCCTCATCTCCGCTTCAACAAATTCGCCTGTTATTGTCTCCACCTAAACATGGGACCAGTGATCTGAGGATGGCCGTTAGGTCAGTCAACGGATACACAGGGTGATACCAAACCAAAGCGCGTCTGCATTAATTACGAGCACCAGTTTAAGATAATGAAGGGGAAAGCAAAATAAACGTCGTCATTTTTCAGCAGAATGCACAGTGACAAGACCAGGGGTCACAACCTTAGGGTAAGGAAGAGGAGAGTCAGCATGGTCATGAGGCAGGAGTCTTTCACTCACACAGATGATCCATAGAATAGTTTGCCCGGAAAGGTAGTGGCAGCACAAACACAAACAGGATACAAGAACTGGAATTAGCTACCTATTAACATTCGGGATAGAGGGATGCATTGATCTTGGCAAAGACTAGTATGTAGCTCGGTATGGATGGGTGATTGTATACCTGTGTAATGATTGTGACGTCTGTGAACGGGTTTGTTCAAAAGTAATAATGTTAGTGTTTATTCATCCTCCCATCCCAATAGGTTTTGTTCCAAAATAAAACACAAATCAAACAAGAACGGCACTCAGAGCGCATCGTCTCGCCTCGCGCGTTCGTTCTGAACAAAAATACCATCGTTAACGGAACACGCTACTCTTATAGCCCACTTCTATTATGGCCGATGTACCCGAATCTTCCATGCACCATATTACAAGGATTGCAAGGATTACAAAGAAATTATGTGCAGGAAGAGGCCATTCGGCTCATCATGCCTGCGCCACACCAATACCAGATTTAATCAATCCGTCGATACCCCTTCCCTTTGTGTGCAGCCTTTTTGGCTGCTGGTTGCATCAGTGGTTAGGGGCGCGGATATGCCGCTGATGCAGTACCCCTTTTACCAGTACATTGGTACTCATTTTCCCGAACTCAGAGGGATGACAGACTGAGTCAACCCCACCTGGTATGAATTCAGTCGCCAACAGGGCTTGAATTCTAGACCCAAGGATCCCAGGCCACCACCCTAACCGCTAAACCAACACCAGGCTACATATATATTGTTGCGAATTCGCGCCCGTCGGCGTGCGATCGGCCACGCGACCGCCTCGCCCACCGGACG
>CM068964.1:67373715-67393203 GCA_035128595.1 Eptatretus atami
ATTCTAGCTAACTTTTGGGTGCTGAATCCACATCTGTCATTAGTTTTTGCCTATCACATCAGGTTTTTGAACTATGAAAAATCGTTATTTTTGAGAAAACAGCAATTTTACACTCGAACTTGAAAAACACTGTTGCATTGGAAGATCGATAGATGCAAAAATGTTTACAATGAAAGGTACCTACTTCAATTACAATATTTAATCATACATCATTAACATATTTACATCCATGGTGCTTGCACATATTTTTTCACATTCTCCGATATTATATCTGTATGAAAGTTTAACTATAAATTCACTAAACCTATAGTTTATAATATAAGGCGGAAAAAAAAGTTCCCTAACAGAACGTGTTTGTTTGTTACATCACTTAATACAAAGGCAATTCACTCAAGCCTCAAAGCATTTTTCTGAGTTTATGTGACTTTTCACAACGACATTCAGAATGGCACAAATAAACTGCAAAATATGCGAGAATATAACAAAATAAGTACCGGTTACTTTGAAAGCGAAGTATCCAAAGCACAGGTAATCGATTTACAAACATAGTGGAGTTTTAAACCTCCTCTTTGTGACAACTCTTATGATACAGCATCTGGGACATCCCTCATCAAACTCCAGCAGTTAATCTGCCATCATATTTGGTCCAAACGACCTTGTAACGCGTTTCTTCCGCACTTTTATATTTTTTGTCTTGATGATGGAAACGTTTCACCCTGTTCCTCGCTTACATCCAGTCTATTCTGGAAACTCGCCTCAGGTTGACGTGTGCAAAGTATCACGTTGCTTGTCCCTGCACGGCTATCACGTCCCTGAGACATATCACGTGTTTTGACACAGTGGCACCCTGCACTACTCACCAACTCTCTTCCCATTGGTATCCAAGGCAGTCTCCTCTCATTGGCTCGCAGGGACTTCTCTCCTGTCGCAGTCAAGTGTGGCCCTAAATGGAGTTCTTTCATCCCCTCTTCCTGTTGCAAGGGCTGAGTTCCTCAAGGGTGGGGTAGCGTTTGGCCTGTTCTTTTCTGGTTCATCAATGATCTCTCCGACTCTCTGGAAAAATCTCCTCTTATCTCCTTTGCCGATGGACTCCTACCCTACTGCCGTACCATCTTGTCACGCCTCAGACCGGGCAGCAGCAGCCTTCTTCGCTCACTTGCAGATCTGGATAAAAATCACAAACTGGGTCCAACACATGGAACATGATCTTTCATCCGACAAATTCTACACTCTCACTATGTCTCTTCGAAAGGACGTTTTAGGAGAAAACCCCCCCATCCACTTGCTACTCTCAACAATCCTCTGAAGAAGTCTTTTCTTTCAAGCTTCTGGTTGGTCGTCTGCACTATCTGCCATGACCTTTCCTGGGACGGGAGGGGAGAGGAAAAAGGTCACATATTTCCAACCTCGCACTCAAAAAAGCCAGTCGGACTGAGAATCCCACTCCGTCTCGTACACCGTGCCAATAGTCTCCTCAGCCCTCTTGAGGCTCCGACCACTTACAAAGCTTTTGTCCGTTAGCCTATTGGAGGTACTCTCTCCCCTCTGGGCTGGTGCTCCTGCCTTCCCCCTTTCTCGGCTCACGTCTGTTGTCGAAACCAAGGGGTGGGCATTAGGATCATCGGCATCTCCCGCAATGAAGCTGCGTCTTTGGGCCTCTCACTCAATGCAGCACCGCAGGTAGGATTCGTGGTATCTTCTTGTCTTCTCTACCGAACTCCTCTTCCATAGCACTTGACCCCCCCTGCTCTCTCTGCCATTTGTCCCCACCACATTTCACAGGCGGCAAGCTGTCTAGATCGGCGATCAGTCTGGCAACAACCCCCTCTGGTTTTTTTTATTTTTTTTTTAAAACTACCAAAATCACGAACCATCCTCACACTTCACTCCTTCATTCCTCTATTTTTTTCCCGCCTTTGGAATAAACTCCTCACTCTATTCTTCCCATTCTTCCTCCAGGCTTTCAAACAGCTGTCACCCGAAGGAAACCACCTCTTATCATCCCACCATCCAAAAAATCCTCGATCTTTTCTTACCCCCGAAATCCACCCAAGCCCAACTTCCTCAATTCCCCTGCTTTCCTTCCTGAAAAGTCCGTGTACATTGTTCCACTTCTCTTCCCCATGTGTTCCCGTCCCATCCCCATCCCTCTCCCTGTCCACAGATCACCAATGTGTCTGTTTCCCCACTGTATGTACCAACTTCCACTCCCCCCTCTTGTCTCATCCCCCTTGCTGTGCGTGTGTGTTTTAGCTCTCATACGAGCTCTGGACACATGCGTATTACAAAAAAAAATAATATATAAATACAAAGTATAGTGCACCTTGATGCTCATTCCTGCACCCCAGGCGCTCGCACAGACTAAGGAGGCAGCTCCTCCACAATCTCTCGGTAGTTGTCATCTTTCTTGTTCCCAAGAAAATTCTGCACCACATTAGTGAATGCATTTCCACGCTCGCGGCCTGAGCTCGACAGGTCATCGTCGTAACGAAGTGTGGTCCTTGAGTAATGTTCTGATTCTGAGGTCCGTCGAATATCCCTGCTTTTTTCTCTCGTCGCTAAGGACTCGGGAAAGTTTTGAACATACGTAGCCAAAGCAGTCTCCAGTGTGATATAATTTATAGAGCTTTAACAAACTGCTTCATCAGACCGAGTTTGATGTTTGCAAATGGTAGAAGGATGATATTTTTCCGATCAACCGTGGTTCATTAATGATGTTCTTGTCACCAGGTATCAAACTATTCCTTGATAGGCCATTCTTTTCTCACCCAGTGCTCCTCCTTAGCCCTACTGTCCCAGTAGCATAGGAAACAAGGGATTTGGTGGAACCTCCTTGTTGCCCCAAAAGGAAGTCACATTTTAAAATCCACACAGATTCACCATCATGATCGTGTACTTCAAATCGATCAAGTACAAACCTTGATGTTTGCATTACTTTCTCCTTCAGGGTCACTGAGTGTCCTATAGGGTGGATCCATAGATTTGTTCCCATTGTGAAGTAAAACACATTTCAAACTTCTTTTCGACTGTCAATAATAAAGAGTCTCCACTCACTTGAATGATACGCAGGCAATCCCATAGCGAGAAAGAAGCCCTTCAACATCATTGCAGTTATACACGTTGACCATCAGAGTGGAAGATCAAGAAGTACTTCCTCAGTTCTGCCTCTCTGTTGCAATAAAATGAGACACTTGTGCCAGGTTTGAGAAGGTTTTTTCTCTTGCAGTCTGGAAGCCAACAACTCAGCAGATTGTTTTGGCAAATTCAAATCTCGGATCAGATCATTCAATTCAGGCTGACTATACAGAGAAGTTTGTGTTATCATTGGAGTCAGCTTATTGGATACAGCTACAAGCAACTCCTTGAGAATGGTAACCATCAGAGCGACCAGACCAATAGTAGGTTGAAAACCACCCACCATGATCTCGCCGAGTATCTGGCTCTGAAGCTGTTAGGGTTGAGATTGGCACAGAGGCGACTTTCCCACGACACCCGGCCAATGGGTTGTTTGAGATTGGCACAGCGAGGAGCGACTTTCCACGACACCCCGGCCAATGAGGGTTGAAGGATCGCCTCAGATGGCGATTTTTCACCCTGGAAGGAAAAAGGAATAAAAGGCAATGCCGAGTTGCGAAATGTTTGGTCGTTTCTCGGGGGTCCACGCGGTCTTGGATCGTGTGCTGGTTTGTCTGGTCCTGGCGTCATCGTCGTCTCTGATGTTCTCCTTGGTCTTGTTGATTGTATGCGTGGCCGGTGAGAGACGTGCGGTACCTGTGTGCTTGGAGCAGCATCGTGTGTTCGGGTTCGAGTTCCCGCCGAAGCCGGATGTAAAGGACCGCACGAGTGCTGGGAAGGTCCAAGCTAGCATTCTAACCTCCAAGCGTCACCTTCCATCCGAGCTGGGAGGTATTCAATAAAGGCCGCGCGCCATTCATTTCTTTTGGGGGGTTGTGTCTGTGTGGCCCGTCTTCAAGTAGGAATTGTGTTAAATGCTTTTTTTGCACATTGTACATTACATTTTCTTATTCGGAGATAACTCTGCTCTTTGTGTGCTTCACTCCCCTATTTATTATTATAAAAATTAAATTCCCTATTGTTGAATGATTCCCAGCTCGTTCCCTGTGTCATTCTTTCATTGGCTTAGGCACGGTGCGTGTTGGAGAAATAAGCAGGCAGTAAATTGTGCATTTGGGTTCCGACAGGCTCCTCGGTGACCACCGCCTCGGGTTACACCACGGCGTTCGATCACTGTAACGGCTCGTCCGCTCGAGGACTGTTAGCGTTAGTGACTTTCGTTACCGTAATGATAGGGTGTGAATTCCCGTAGTTTCCGCTGGGTACTTAGTGTATATTGATCAGTTTGGCAATTAACCCTACCCCACGCTGGTCGAATTTATTGGCGATTCATCGTCCTGTAAGGGACCCCGTTGCCTTCCGGACTATTCCGAGGGTCAGACCTCATTCCGTGTGTTTCGGTGGAGCCGACTCTTACTGCTCTCCCCAAGCGGTCGTGCCGCCACCGACACCCGGCCCCACAACATTATGTCCTATTGCAAGTACGAATGAAGGACAACACAGCAGAAGGAGGGACGACCAGGCTTTCTTAAAGAAATAAATTTTACGTTTCTTTGTAATAATCGCTGCTTTACTTTAAATCTTCAGATTTCACTCCCACATTTTGAGTATTTTATAGTCCACGAGATACGATCTTCAAATCGAAAACCAGATTTCGATCAAGAAACTTTTAATACTCCATGAGAGCGTGATCGTGGACTCCAATGCAAGGCATTTTTGGCCAGGCCCAACAAATGGCGCTCAAGAACCAAGGCAATGTGGCAGAGGCTAACAGATGGCGTGGCAATGTTGGCCACAGGGCTTAATCAAGAATAGTGCGCGGCAATTGGCACAGGGTTAACCAAGAGGCGCGGCATATGTTGGCACAGATCGTTAACCAAGGGCGCGGCAATGTGGCACAGGGGCTAACAAGGATTGCGCGGCAATGTTGGCACAGGGCAACCAAGATGGCGCGCAATGTGGCACAGGGGTTAACCAAGATGGCGCGCCATTTTTGTTAAGGTGTATATTTTCGCTTTTTGTGATGAGCCACTCCCTAAATTACCTTTTAAAATGGGTGTTTAAAATTTACTCAAACACCCAGTTTTCATTTCCACGCACTCCTTGGAGTTCCCTAAGTATGCATGCAAAGTTTTGGGCCGCTTGGTTTTTGAGGGACACACCACACACACACAACACACACACACACACCACACACACACACACACACACACACACACACACACACACACACACACACACCACACACTTTAATTCCTAAAAAAAAAAATTTTCAATACTTGCTTCGTCTTTAAATTGAGCTTTATTCAAGAAGTCAAGCACTCCAAGAAGCAATATCCGGACGGCTGTTTACAAACTGGGTCCATTCACAATTGTACGAGTACACCAATCAAACGACCGTAACGGAGGGGTTTTCGGTATTTTCATTCGTGTAAAATGGAAACGGCGAAAGCATCCGAGCATATGAGGTTTCTCCTCATGGTTCTCCGAACACCTACGGAGTGTTCGTTAACCAAGAGAGAATACTCTCCGAATCTGACCCTGACTCTTTCCAAAGCGTTGCAACCGGACAAACGCTCGCCATGGCGCTTGGCACCCGACGTTGCCCACGAAAGTGATCGTGCTTCACAAACATAAAAAAATTTTTTATTGTTTAAACGTATTTTATTAAATTACGACAAACTGGGGGGGGGAAAATGTCCTAATGATACCAAAACCAATTAATTTGTTGCACATTATCATTTAAAAAATATATCGTAAATGAAATGATATCACGTGTGTTGATTGGCATGAGGTGTATGAAAGCGCCGTGGAAGAGAAGCCGACTCGACCGAGCGCCACGTGACTTCGGGTGTGAGCATTCAACATGATGATGAATGATGATGATGATGAGGGAAGTTTGCGAGGGAATTGCAGCGAAGAACGTCTCTGGAAGGCGGTCCATAGTCGGGAGAAGCGAGAGGACCACAATGGAGTGAGGTTCACAGTCACCTGGATTTTTGAACCATTAACAGGAGAGTAGTTCCTGGAAAATAAAAAAACCAGGAAGATCGGAGGATTGATGGAGCAGAGGACAGCATGTTGGAGAATTCTATTCTCGTGAAGCTACTTCTTGGTCAAGGGTACACTCGATTGTTTGCCATTTGCCTTCCCAGCAATAGTTTTTTGGCAGGATTTTGAATTTGTCAAAGGTGCCGGCGATAGCTCGCTTACTCTTCGTGAAGGCCGCCGTGGGATCTTAACGTCCATCCGAGGGAATGGCACCACACATTTGGATGAATCACCCTCCCGTGAAACACCAGATGGCATTTATAACCGGGCAGGATTCAAACCGGGGTTAGAGAGAGGCTGAGCTGTTTGCCTACCTCTCAGTACACCTTGCTCAGCTTACCTATAAGACGAGTTGACTAGAAAAAACACTACCTGCACATACCTGCCTGCTTCGGCTATCGTCGTGGGAGATTCCAATATGTTGAGAGCTTTAGATTCCACAGAATCTAGGTAGAAAGGTGTGGTTACTGTGAGAGCAGCAGATGGGAGCAATAAGGGACCAGCAGCTACACCCCATTTGAGCTACAGACAAAGGTCTTGATAAGCTGAGTGCAGGATTTTCCAAGGAAAGACTTGATCGACACAAGGTTGCCTAGTCTGGGTTGGGCTTTTCTTATGCGGTCATCCAAAGGGGTTCATGGTGATGGTGCGGCTGAGAAGTTCAAGGTCTTGTGTCCTTGTAGCTGCTGAAAAAGGTCTTGTGTCTTGTTCATATGTCTGATTTTTTTCAGGGAATTGACTTGGAATTGATAGAAGGTGGCCAGCCTGCAGCTGGTTTTGATGGTCCTAGAAGGTCTTGGTGTGATTGTGAGTCAAGAAGTTCAAGATACTGAACCTCTTCGGTGGCTGACCATTGGAAATAGACAGGTGGCGGTTTGACCATCTTTCTGATCAGGCAATGTGAGCTTACACTTAAATAGAACACGTGTCCTTCAATCCTGTTATCAGACCAGCATGTTATCATATCCAGAGTCAGCAAAGAGCGATGCCATTGTAGTTCAACCTAGCATTGATATTGGGTGGGCTGCAGGAATGGCCAAGAGGTACGCACATCACCTAGCTGTCAACCTAGCAGTGATATTGGGTGGGCTGGCAGGATGGCCAAAGAGGTCACGCACACTCACCTGAGCTGGTCTAGCCTGGGCTTCGAACCCGACGCATCTATAACTGTATGTTGGTGTTCACAGACGGCGGTGATTTATCCAGTGTGTGCCATCCCTCAAGGTGATTGTGAAACCGGCGTTTCCATTCTGCTAGCATTAGTTGAGTGCACGTTAAAATCCCAACGGTGTCCTCGCAAAGAGTAGCGCAAGCTATTTTACTGGGCACCACAAATAAATTATAATTCCTGCCCCCTAACCTACAGAGGGTCTGTATCAGCAGCACAGCTGCATCCTCAACCAATTGATGCTTACCCACAGCCTTGTGCTGCATACAAAGAAGTGGTATTCTGGGGTACGAAAACACTAGCTTGGAGTTGTCTGCAAAAAGAAAGAGGGCGTTTCACAGAACATTAGATCCCATCATTTTAAAAAGATTTGTGGACAGTATAAACATTTATTTGTGTACTTTGTGAAGGTTATACTGGCTGTTAAATTTCTGTTGTCACAACACTACCACCACCAAAACAACAATAACGCCAATAACAACACAAGGAATAAAAGAGGCACCCATTAGTTTAGAACGAAGGAGATGATGACAATGAGAGAAGGGATGGACACGCTTCTCGTGAGCTGCCAACACTCTGTTTCAAGTTGGTGCCCACATCATCTTTTTAAAAAACTCAAACATTACCCAGAGAAGGAGAATCCGGGGGTCTTCTGTATGCGAACCTGGTAAGCGTTCAGTGACTCACTCTCCCTGACCATTCACGCGACAAACTTCAACCCGCTGTGCATTGTCTGCTGAAGATTCAGATTGCTTTGTTATATCAGACCCTGTGAGGTAGTCTTGCTGAAGGTATTCTCCCTCCACTCATGGAAACCTCCGTGTCAAGACATTGCACTGCTGCGACGTCGTGCGATTTCAAAGCTGGCTCTTTTTCCTTTCGGCGTGATTTACACGCCATTTGAGAAGCACTCTGCTTGGATTGATGATGCAAGACCTTTCAGAGCTTATCTTCCCTCAAACCTTTCTTGTCCATTCAACAAACACCGGGGTGGCGGTTCCCCCCTATTCTTCTTTCCAGTAAATGTCACAAACACCAGCTTTCCTTCTGCGTTTGCCGCATCCAAATCGTTTGCCAATCTCACCTTGAGAGAGCAAAACGAAAAGCTTTGTCATTTTCTTTTTAGTCTGTTTTGGTAATGTCCTTCAAATGTCACTCTTCTTTCTTCAAAAGAGTTTTCAATTCGACCTTCCTTCATCCCATGGTCAAAAAGTCCAACTGTTGCGATCATTTCTTTTCTCCATTCTCTGTGTTTCTCCTTGATTGATCCCTCACGTCCATCTTTATCTTGTAAAAAAAAAATTTTAACCGCAATTTCAATGTATTGTTCGTGTTCCATCAATCATCCTTTTTTCCAACTTTAGTGCCAATTCACCCCACCTGCTTAAACCTACCTCCTCCTAACCCCTTCACCTGTTATCCCCCTCTCCTTACCCTTCCCCATCTCGCCCCTCATTCAATCCTCGCTCTTGGCACCTCCTTCACTGTCTTCTGCTTCCAGTTATTCAGCTTCTCTTTTATCCCAAAGTGTGTGGTGCCTCTAACATCTGTGAGTTCCATTCTCACCTAATAAGATTCTCACTTTCTCATTCAGTACACTCATCACCACAACATGCTCCTTCTTTCCTCTCAGCATACCTCCCCTCTTCGGCCAACCCCTCAATCTTGCACCTCGCCTTGACCCGCTTCCCCTTCTTTACCATACCTCTACCAAATCTCATCCTTCCCCAATGCTCCCCACCTCTCCAATCACCTTCCTTTTGCCCCAACCCCCCTTGGCCCATGGCCTGCTCTCATCGTCCCCTCCTCTCAAAGCAACCTTCATACTCTTTTCCCTTCCAAGCTTCCCTCTCACCTTTCTCAAAAACTCCCCCCTCATCCTTCTCCCTCAACTCTCCCCTCTCACTCCCCTTCCCAAAAGTCCCCCCCCCCCCTCAATCCACAAGTTGCCTCCTCCCCTCCCTTCTCTTTCTTCATCTCAATATTCCACCCCTCCAATCTTCAACTGCCCTTTAGCCCCCTCTCTTATTACTCCTCACTGTACCTCGATCCATGACCACCGAGCCTTTTCTCCTCATCCTGCCCTCTCCCTAGCTCTTTGAAATTCTCCACACTCTTTCAACAACTCTCCTTACCTCCACTCCCCTTTGCACCCAAAAACCTCTCCCATCCTTCTTCCCTTAAGAGAGTGGACCTCAAACATCCGGCCTTCACCCAAACCGACATCTTCCAACAGCGTGACTTGCCACTGACAAACCAGACATAATCTGCCTAACAGAAACTTTCCTTCTCAGACGGCTCTGACTCCCAAGTATCTCTCGCATGGGTTTACTCCCTCCTCCAGTAGACAGACCTGAGTCTCGTCCTGGCGGCGGAGTTGCTCTCTTCATGAAAAGACTCTCATTCCTCTCTCCCCATGCAACTGCCCTCTTCCCCCCACACCCAGGAATACCTCTGGCTACGGCTTCTCCTCCACTCCCACCTCATGTTTATATGTGTGCTGTACCGTCCACCAAACAGTGATGACTCCATTATACCTCACTATCCGAAAACATGGACCAAACTTCTATCCTCTCATCCGAACTCTCTCTTCCTGCATATGGGTGACTTCAATTGTCATCATTGCCAGTGGCTGGGTGTGGTACCTCTCACCTGCCATGGCACTCAGCAAAAGGACTTTTGTGACTCAAATCGGTCAACTTCCCGACCCAGATCTCAACCAACGGTACTCTATCTCTTAATCTCGATTTTTGACTAATTTTCCCAGAAAGCATGTTGTTCCTCCGCTCCAATCGGATTCATCTGACCCACGTTGCTGTCAAAGTAGACATGTTCTCTGGCTGTTATTTAGGAGAACCACCTCAGCGCCGTCGAGTTGGCATTTCACTCAGTCGACTGGCAGGGACTCAAGGCAGCCATCAACATCTGAGACTGGTCTCCCATCTCTACTTTCCTTACGACATCAAACTCGTCCTGGAATTCTTTCAAAGAAACTTGCTCTCTCTCATGGCACAGATTTATCCCATCCTCGTCTTCAGTTTGTCCTTCCCTTTCTCCCACCATGGTACACTGAAAGCTATGTGGCAAGCATTTGCCTTCGCTCTCATGAAAGGCTATTCCAACCGAAGGCAATCTCAGTTTCTTCCACAAACCTCAGAACAAGTGTGTGTCTACCCTCAGGAGAGCCAGAAAACATCTTTCGAATCTCAAGTCTGAACTCTCAAACCTGTCTCCCTCCTCCAAATCCTAGGTGGCATTAGTTTAAGTCTGTTTCTGGTGTATGTTCCCCCTCCATCCCCCCTTAGCCCACCCCCGCACCCTCCACCATGATACTTTCTCAAACAATCCTCTTGAGAAGTACCTTTCATTCAAGCTTTTGGGTCTCTCTATTCTGCCATGATCTTTCCTGGAAAGCCACATTTCCAAGCTGGGCCTCCAAAGCCAGTCGCCGACTGCGGAATTCCTCCGTCGTTGCCAAAGTCCTTCCTTGGCACACCTGAGCTCCTGACGACAAACAAAAGCTTTCGGTCCCGCCACCTTGATGGAGTACTCTGGGCTGGTGCTCCCGCTTCTCACCTTCTCGACTGCACCCACTGTGGGAAGCCACGGCATTTAAGATCATTGCGTATCTCCTGCGATGAGGCGAGTCTTTGGTTCTCACTCTCTGTCACCGCAGGCAGGTCGGTGGTCTTTGTGTTCTAACCATCTCCTCTTCCGGCCTGCTCCCCCCATATTTCCGCAGGGCACTCAAGGCCCCCCAGCAACACCTTCTGGTAAAAACTTACCAAAATCAGAATCACTGCTCACCTTCACTCTTTCATTCCTCTTTTTTTCCCAGCCTTTGAACAAACTCCCACACTCTCTTCATCCCACTTTTTCCCTCCAGGTCCTTCAAAACAGCTGTTCAACCACCATCTCTTGTCTTCCTCCATCCAAACCACGACTTTTTTTCTACCCCCATTAATCCACCTCAAACCACACTCCTTCAAATCCCTGCTATTCCTTCTTGAAGCCCTGTCGTGTCCATCTTGTTTAACCCTGTGTACCCGCCCCCATCCCTCTCCCTTTCCCACAGATCTCATCATGTCTCTTGCTCCACTCTTTTTTTTTACTTCCCTCTCCCCCCTCTGTCTCCTCCTATTGTTGTACATTATGATGTTGTAGCTCTCTACAAGCCTCGACGTGTAAACAAGAAAACCAAAAAACACATCGTCCTTTTACAGCTTGGATTTCCTGTCTTCCTCATCTGTTGACTACAGCTTTACCTGTGGACTGGGTGTCTTCTCCATGCATATTTTGGTGAATATGGGGGACTTCACCTCCTGAAGACTTGTAAAAAATATTTGCTCGGTGCCCTGTAGTGTCACACGCAAACCAAGATGAAGGAGTACCAATGTATAGGAATGTCTTCCAGAAACATCATGTCGCCAGAAAAGTCGGAAGGTTTAAATGGGATTCGATATAGTTACCTTGAAGCATTGGAGCTGGAGGGGTACATGGATAGTGGATTAGATGTGGAAGTATATCTTCGGTGCTGGATGGGTGGTGATGGTGAAGTTGGTCAAGGAACTCAGAAAAGAAGAAGCTGCCTGTTTGTTATATCCTGAACCTTCATCCAACCCCCAAAAAAACAAGAAAATTTAAATCATGTTTTTTGGGATGTTTATATTCGTATGAATCAGCTCCAATGATCTCCCTCTGCCTGTCCCCACTGTTCTTATTCCTCCTCTTGCTACTCTGCCCTCTCTCCCCCAGAAGTCATTAAATTAAGATTGGATTAATGGTGTCGCACGCACACACAGCACACAATTAACCAAATGGCCTCCTGTTTTTAAGTTCCTTAAATGTAATGGATGTTTACTGTGGCACTCTTCACATTGCTATGCTGTATGAACTCATCCAGGTCGGCCTCTGCTAATTATTTTGTAATTAGAATGCCATGCTTGGAAGGCATATAAAAGCTTGCTTCTATTCACCTTCACTTGGCAGCGCATTTAAAAGATGGAAATTCCTCCAGATTCTTTGTAGTTAAATTAGCCTAATCAATCCGGAAGATCATGATAATTTTGGTGTATCACACTCACCAGAAACCTTCCAGCAGAACTCCACAAAAAAACATTGCCTCACACCACAACTCACCATTATAGTAGAGAAAGATAGATGACGCTGCTGAGATCAGGGGTATTACTGGCAAATCATAATGATTTCGTCAAGAACAGACACGTTGCATAAATTATCAAAGCACAATTTAATGTTTACTCTGCACAGAGCAAGGGACAGCACAGGACAATATATTTTCACCTAAAGTTCAGGTTCATCACCATCATGCACACCCCCACCACTCTCCTGGGAGGACACCAAACAATGCCTGCACATCTGGGATTAAGACCACGTGGTCGGATAAATGTTTGACCCAAATCATGCCTGCTGGACCAGTCATGCCTTTTTAAAATTGTGGGATCAATCTAATCACAACCCAGTTTTATGCAAGTAGAATGCTTTTAAAGTTTGTTTCCATTGTTATGTTTGTAATTTTAATATTGACCTGGTTTTTTAAATCCACATTCTAAAAACTCAAGAGTTTAAATGTTTTATAAATCAGCACCAATCACTGAGGAAAAAATTTAACATGTTCGAAACATTTAAACGTCTCTGGTGATGAAAAGTTTGTGCAAATTCTTGAAGATAAATACACCGAACTACATTTCTGTGAAATGTAATATTTTAACGATCGCAACATTTTCAAACATTTGCAGATGTCAAACGAACACTGGAAATACAAGCAAAAAGATGTATCCATATTACAAGCTGAAACCTCTGTGAACAGACTCAACTTATTGTTCTCTTGGTTAATTAAAGTAATAAATTGTCAGTCAAACCAAAGGCAGCTCCCAACGTCGGCTGCACATTTCAATTACATTCCCAACAATGTCTGCACAATTTCAAAAAACACACAGAGGCGTCATTTAGGTCTTGCCAGCCATTTGCTATTCAAAATGAAAAAGGAGATGCTACCAAGTGTTACAGATTTAGATCTCAATCCGTTCATTATGTGTGCAATTGCCTTTGCAATCAAAGCAAAACACGGAGCTACCAAATCATCAGTAACAATATCAGTAACGTAATATCAGTAACAAGGATAAGAATAGAGTATTGGGGGCAGAGGGCAAATTAAATAAGATGATGGAAAAAAAAAATCATCAGCTTTTACAAAGCACAACTTAACAACAAACGTGAACTAATCTTTTCTTAATATTGGACAAGCCGCTTGACGCAGGAGAGTTACGGTCCAATCGAGTTCCATCCGTGATAAAATTCCCACAAAACCTTCACCACGAGTTGTGATACGGCAGGTTGTTATAATACCTCTGGAGCAATTGTCACGAACCTGTCAGAGGAAGAAAAAAACAAAAATTCATCTTAACTATTTGGAAAACTGCGCAAATGGCGGTGGAACTAAAAGAATGGTGACATTATGACCTTATGATACAAGCACCAGTCAATGTTCTGCACCTTTTCCCACCCAATAAATGGTTGGGGGTACCTTGGCAATTGCAAAAAATACAGCTGAGCGGGTTTGACATCAGCATCGGATACAAAACTTATGCAACCGAGTGTTAATCAACATTAGCGACTACGGAAAGTTGAAAACAATTCAAATTTGAATTTAAAATAACGCTTAGGCCGCTCGAAGCAAAAATCTCCATATTCTAGGAATCATTCCCAACATCATTTTTACATATTTTCAAACCCACGTTTATGGGCCGTGAAAATAAATATTCTAAGTTGTGCATTTAATGGTTTGCACACAGGACAGAGCTGGACCCCAACTAAAAACGCCCTCGGGCCACCGAGGAAGCTCAATCACTCGCTGCCTGCACGTATGCTGACCAGCCAGCCTGACAGCCAGCTCACAGTCGGATTGAAATGCCCGAACAAAAATCTTAAAAAACGTCCGTTTTCACTGGAATTCTTTCAGACTTGTCGAGCACCATCCCCAACCATCTAAAATATAAACATTATCTCACAAATGCTACGAAATAAGCGAATCCTCAGGAGGACAGGTTACGGAGGTGAGCAGGAACGAAGCATTTGTGGTGTCCCTTCCAAATCTCACGGTTATTTTAATTAAATATATTTTCTCATAAGAAGTGTGTTTACTGAGCGGATTTGCATGAAAATTATCTCCATTAAAAGTGTTAGCACACTAAGAAGATCCCAAAAGTACAAACAGAAATCAAACCAGAACTTAAGACAACCTCGTTAGTATCGGCATTGGAAAACGGATAGAAGCCCATTGGAAGCTACCCCGTCGCTGCAATGCCTTCCACAACAGACGAGGATATAAACAATTCAATTTTCCCAAAACTTGGATGCAACCGATGTAATTCAAACCTTCGTGACTATGAAAAGTGAAAAACAGGAATTTAAATTTGAACTTAAAAATAACCACGGCGAAGCCGTGGTTGAAGTGAGCACCTCGTGTTGCCCAATAAAACAGGGCCAGATGACAGAGGTACAGAAACTGAATTGGTCGAAATTAAAATCCTTCTTTAATAATCCCCATGAAATCCATTATGCATTTTAGCCGTCGGATGCTTCCTTATAGGCCATTGACCAACGGTCATTTTGCACTTGATGGACCCTGTAACCTTGACCCTGAGGAGAAAATGCGAAAAAGGGCTCAGACGATCTATAGAGAGCAACTAGTATTATTACATCGTGTCAAGTTACAACTCATATCGGCGAGACGTCATAGGAGGAGATAGAAAAATAAAAATTGTTGACGACAGACAGAGGGACAGCAGACGGACAGTTATATTAGGTCAGCGAGCTGACCGAATAAAACGATCAGTAAATGTTGCAAAACCCATCACCTTTTCAGAAACAACCAAATTGAGACTTGACTATATCCATAAACTAAAGCAGCAAATTAAATTACAACTATATAAAATAAATAAAAAAACCAATGTACAAATCACAACAGAGAAAATACAAACTTTCTGCAGGTGGCAGCCAGAGATGCTGGGAAAGTCATGTGCTCCATATGGTAGCCGACGTTGAAAGTGAGCAGATTGAGAGGACCGTAGTAGGAGTACGTTTCTCATGCCCTCAGAACAGTAATGTCTCAGCAATGAAGTGTCCCGAAATTGGATGGCAAGGCCATGCAAAGCAACGAGCCTCAATCAGGTACACTACCGGTTTGGGGCCCCAGAGGATGATAAATAGCGAGATGTGAAGGCGGTGGTATGGCTCCATTTGATTGCAGCTCCATGTCAGTGATCGGCTTTGGGTTGATGTAGAGTGGCGGATTGCTAAAAGAGGGTTCTGCAACAGGAATTCCACACAGTTTGCGAGGATGGTTTGGTACAAAAGAATCCCATCCCTCAAAGTCAGTAGGGATTCAACATCGATTCCATCATCTCCAGTAGCGTGGTTGTCAACGATGGTATTTCTTGAAGGAAATAGAGTTAGGGCAAGCCAATGGGTGTAAATTTTCCAAAATTTCCGATACCAGCCGGTTCCAGAGAATGTGCGAGTTCCAAATGCTGCGTTGTGTGATATCTCATGTATAGCCAGTGTCATCGAAGATTTATGCAAGCACCAAAAACATAGGACCAAAAAGATGACCCATTTCCACTGGAGGTCCTTCACATAGATAGAAACCAATAAGCTGTGCTACACATCACCATCATGATCCATTGTGAGATGAGGAATTTGGTCCCCATTAAGCTGTTTAATCTGGGTATTTGGCTGAAACGCAAACAAAAAAAAAGCAATTCGATATTATCACTCACATAAAAAAGGCATTTCAGAGTTCATTTTGGAAAAGTGGCAAAGGAAACTAAAAATGGCACTTGGTAGAGACGAGAGCGGCATTCCTCCGCCAGGTTGAACAGCTTATGTTTTGTATCCCAACTGATAGGCCGGATGCTGGATCCGACCTGAACCAAAATTCGGGAAAAATCGGGCTTTTGTGTTTCATCACCGAACCAACTCATCCGCTAGTTTATCATAACTTGTCCACAACTTTTGGAGATATTCGTGCTATCTATCGTTTTTGGCCCCTCTTCTCAATGTGGAAGAATCACTTTTTAAAAATTCTCATATCCAGATTCGGATCTTCATCAATAATCTCATCAATTCATCCTCGTCACACACCAACCTTCTACAGAACGACGAAGAACATTCACAAACTATAAATTCGATTATGTACATCTATTCTTCACCAATACAAAAGGGGAGTTCCCCCCCTCTGATGTTTGTTCTAAATATCAAAACCATATGTGGGGGAAATATTCAAATTGATATTTGCATTGGACGCAACTTATGACATAACAACCAATTTATCATCTACAGTCAATTCATGCAAATTAAACAAAAAAAAAAATTCACAGCAAACGATACCTTCTGTAGTTGTACTTCAGTCAACTGCATGCAGAGTGAGTGATATGTCAACATGTCTTCAATCAGCTTAACCAGTTACACAAAGCTATCCGTGTGTTAATATTTGGATCACATAGACAGCTTCAAAACAGCAAATACCCCTGCAGTTCATAAACAGTATCAACTTCTCAACGCACAAAGGCTGGCCTATAATAGACACTAAATGAGACACGGCTGATGAAAAAAAACAAAAAAAACACTGCATCACAGAATGACAACTAAATGCTGAACAGCATTTAAAACAAGAACATCGATTGCCACGACTCACATGCAGATCAACCTGACATGGCTGGAAGTCCCATACACGACCGGAGTTTACAGTAGTGGTATCCTGTACACGACTGGAGTTTACAGTCGTGGCTATCCTGTACACGACTGGAGTTTACAGTCGTGGTATCCTTGTACACGACTGAGTTTACAGTCGTGTATCCTGCACACGACTGAAGTCTACAGTCTGTATCTGTACACGACTGGAGTTAGACAGTCGGGTTCCTGTACACGACTGGAGTTTACAGTCGTCGGTTATCCTGTACACGACTGGAGTTTACAGTCGTGGGTATCCTGCTACACGACCGGAGTTACAGTATGGTATCCCTGTACACGACTGAGATTCAGTCGTGGTATCCTGGTACACGACTTGGAGTTTACAGTAGTGGTATCCTGTACACGACTGGATTACAGTTAGTGGTATCCTGTACACGACTGGAGTTTACAGTAGTGGATCCTCGTAACACGACTGGAGTTTACAGTGTGGATCCGTACACAACTGAGTTTACAGTCGTTCGGTATCCTGTACACGACTGGAGTTTCACAGTCGTGGTATCCTTAACGACTGGAGTTACAGTAGTGGTATCCTGTACACACTGGAGTTTTACAGTCGTTGGTATCCGTACACAGCTGGAGTTTACAGTCGTGGTATCCTGTACACACTGGAGTTTACAGTCGTGCGTATCCTGCTTACACGACTGGAGTTTACAGTTATGGTATCCTGCCACGACTGGAGTTTACAGTCGTGTATCCTGTACACAACTGGAGTTTACAGTCGTGGTATCGCCACACGACTGAAGTTTACAGTAGTCGTTATCCTGCACACGACTGGAGTTTGCAGAGTGGTATCTGTACAGGTGTACACGACTGGAGTTTTACAGTAGGGTATCTGCACACGACTGGTTTACAGTGTGGTATCCTGCAGACGACTTGAAGTTTACAGTAGTGTATCCTGCACATGTACTGGAGTTTACAGTAGTGGTATCCTTACCGACTGGAGTTTGCAGTAAGTTGGTATCCTGTACACGACTGGCAGTTTACAGTAGTGGTATCCTGCACACGACGTGAGTCTACAGTAGTGGTATCCTAGCACACGACTGGAGTTTGAGTAGTGGTATCCTGCACACGACTGGAGTTTACAGTAGTGCGATATCCTGCACACGACTGGAGTTTGCACGTAGTGGTATCCTGCCAACACTACTGTAGTTTACAGTAGTCGTATTCCTGGCCACCGACTGTGAGTTTGCAGTAGTGGTATCCTGTTACAGTGTACTACGACTGGAGTTTACAGTAGTGGTATCCTGCAGACGACTGAGTTTACGAGTAGTGGTATCCTGCAGACGACTGGAGTCTACAGTCGTGGTATCCTGTACACGACTGGAGTCTACGTCGTGGTATCCTGTACACGACTGGAGTCTACAGTCCGTGGTATCCTGTACACGACTGGAGTTTACCAGTAGTGGTATCTGTACACGGACTGAGTTTTAAGTAGTGGTATGCCTGCACACTACTGTAGTTACAGTGTCATATCCCTTACACGACTGGAGTTTACATAGTCGTATTCCTGCACACACTGGAGTTTACAGTAGTCATATCCTGCACACGACTGGGAGTTTACAGTAGTCGTATCCTGCACACAACTGGAGTTACAGTAGGGTATCCTGCAGACGACTGGAGTTTACCAGTAGTCGTATCCTGCACCAACTGGAGTTTACAGTAGTCGTATCCTGTACACGGACTTGGAGTTTACACAGTTAGTCAATCTGTACACGACTGGGAGTTTACAGTAGTCGTATCCTGCACACGACTGGAGTTTACAGTAGTCATATTCCTGCACACGACTTGAGTTTTTAAGTATCGTATCCTGCCACCACTGGGAGTTTACAGTAGTCGGTATCCCTGTACACGACTGGAGTTTACACGTAGTCGTATTCCTGTACCGACTTGGAGGTTTACAGTAGTGCGTATCCTGCAGACGACTGGAGTTTACAGTAGTGTATCCTGCCACAACTGGAGTTTACAGTAGTGTATCCTGTACACGAAATGGAGTTTACAGTACGTCGTATTCCTGCACCGGACTGGGTTACAGTAGTTGGTATCCTGTACACGACTGGAGTTTACGTGTGGTATCCTGCTAACGACTGAGTTTACAAGAGTGGTATCCTGCTTACACGACTGCGAAGTTTACAGTGGGTGTATCATGCCACACAACTGGAGTTTAACAGTAGTTGGTTCCTGTACACGACTGGAGTTTACAGTAGTCGTATCCTGCACACACTGGAGTTTACAGTAGTGGTATTCCTGCACACGACTGGAGTTTACAGTAGTCGTATCCTGCACACGACTGGAGTTTACAAGTTAGTGTATCCTGTACACGGACTGGTTTTACAGTAGTTCGATCCTGGCACACAATGGATGTTTACAGTAGTCGTATTCTGGCACACGACTGAGTCTACAGTAGTCATATCCTGCACATCTCT
>CM068964.1:67457873-67471937 GCA_035128595.1 Eptatretus atami
GCAGCGAAACGGGAAAAGGGAAGAGAGATTATTTTTTCTTTTTTTTTTCATATTTTTTATTTATTATTAAGACGTGAAACAGAAGGTATGGTTGGGAGGAAATTGAAGGAGTGGTGGAAGTACAGTGGATAAAATAAAACTGAAGGTGAAATAAAACAAGATTGTAACACAGATAGGAAGAAGAAGGGTAGGCCTCAAGGAAACCCGATATGAAAAAATCGATGAATAACTGACTGATCACCAATTAGCACAAGTTTTCACACAAAACTGAACTGTAAACACAGAGATAACAAAATAACAGTAAAAATGCGACAAAAACTACTGGAAAACCTATCTTTGAGGAAGTCAGCAGAGGCCGAAGAGAACCGCACCATCGCTCAAGAACCGGAACCGGAAATCTCTCGAGATTTGTTACCCGTTTCGTCCGTGAGCCTCAGCTGCGCTGTATGGACATGTGGCTCGATTTTCTGATGCTGATCCTGCTCCCAATTCTCTCAGTGAGTGAGCCTCGTGAGTGGAGAAGGCCAACAGGATGACCACGTTCCTCGTGGTTGCAGCAGGTTGATCGACGACATCTCAAGGAGACATGGGATGGGCCAGGCATCTGCCTGGGGGATGACCAGATGGAGACCCTGCTGATGTACGCGGCAAATGGACCCAGCGACGCGCATGCTCGCCTCCGATCCGACCATGTGCCTCCCATACTTAACCTAACCTAACATGGTTTGGTAGCCATGGATTGAAGGATAAATATTTCAAAAATTCTCTTGTAACCACTTAATCGATCGAAGTGAAACTTCAAAATTATGATCTAGATCGTGATGGGAATATATGTTTTGAATTTCAACCTGGTCGGCCGCATGGTCTGGGAGCCAGAATTATCTTAATTTTTTGAATCTGCATTATTTTTGATTTTATTTTTTTTTTAAATAAGGCTTACAGTACGTGGCTGCACCTGGAATGGGTTTGAGGGTAGAGAGTCGCAGTTGAAACCCGAATCATATCAGGTTCCTCCTGATGACCTCATCTTTGCTTTTCGCTTGTTCAGATTCTTTCTGATGACTCCAATGCAGGACTATTTATTTGGTCTTCCATTTGTTTTGAATTTAATTTTTCGATCCCTCGTGGAGGATCTCTAAGTCTTACTCACGTTGTTGTTCTTTTTTGTTTCAACAGCCTACAGTTTTCATCAACTTCCTGAACTTGACGTATATATGTAAAAATACCCTGCGCAGACAGTAACCATCCCCGATTTTGAACAAATTCCTCCTAGAAAAAAAGTTATGGACGTCAAAATATCTCCGCTAATGGAAATCGCCTAAAAAATTATCTCCGAAACTAGCAAGCTTTTTGAATTCTGTTTGCGGGAATCGAACAGGGCATTGCAGAAGATTAATTACCGCACATATGATACATCACTATGACGTCATATCAATTTTTATGACGTCATTCCTATTTTTCTACATTTTTTGTTTCACAACCCAGAGTTTTCATCGGATCTTCGTGAAACTTGCCATGTATATGCAGAAAGCCCACGCGCAGGCAGTAACATCTCCGATTTTGGAAATTTTCCTAGAAAAAAAAAGTTGACGTCATAATATCGCCGCTAATAGAAATCGCCGATACCATTATCTCGAAACTAGGCAAGCTGTTTGAATTTTGTTTGCGCGGAATCAAGCCGGGCATCAGCACGGATAATTTATCGCAAACCTGATACATCACAATGACGTCATATTCGTTTTTATGACGTCATCATTAAGAGGACGAGGATCTTAGCTCATTTGAAGCTTGTTTTAAATCACGAATTTGCGCGCAGGAAGAGTTGGCTCACACCAAGTCTTCTCAAAGACAGCGCGGGGTAAGTATTCCATGAATACGATCTGGTTAAATGTGCATGTCTACTTATATTTCATTTCTACTTTTCATCCTAATTCTTCAACTTCTAAAAAACATGCAAACCCCCTCCCAGAATGCACAAGGGTTATAGGGTATGGTGGATAAGTGTTGGCAGGAGGCTCTTCTGATTCACCATGTATTTTATCTTTCTTTCCCTCTTCCTCGTGCTTTGTAGTCACTCTTAACACAGTAAATTCTTTGGGGAAGCACAAGAGGAGGATCGAGTAAAACTGAAAACGACGACCTGGACCAGCATTTGCTCAAGTACCACAAGAGCATCGTTTCCATGGAAACCGCCATGTTGTTAAGCAGTGCCGAGCGCTCCGTTCCGTTGGAATGCTTGCTCGAGCGCTTTGAATGAAGCAATCCGCTTGCTAATGGAACACACGACCCGAGCAAATGTAACAGAGAAACGGATTTCTTGTCGTCGTTAACGGTAGCACACGCCATAAACACACAAAGACTCACAAACTTACAGAGATTCGGTGTTACCAAAGCATTCCTGGGTAGGACCTTCGATGGTACAGTACTGGATGGTTTGGGGTTATACTGGGCGATTATTCCGTGCAAACTTAAAACGTCGACTGTTGTGGTGTTTGTAACTAGATCTTGTAGATCTGGCATGACCGGAACTCTATGTCATTTCCCTGCTGGGGTTATTTAATTATTAAAGCCGTTGCTTTGATCCTGTGTGATGGTTCGATCATTCCCTCCTTGTTAAACACTGGGTGTGTCAGTGTTCCATTTTCAATAAGCTTGCAGAGCGATCGCCGAGTGGATTAAACATTAAAGCAAGCACCCCAAGGAAATGGTTGATAAGGAACGCTGGCTTGACGAGCGATAGCAAGCTGATTGATTGGTAACTAGCAGGGGTACTCGGCGTTGCCAAGTGTTCTTCTACTTCCTGTTGGCATTTTGAAGAAATAAAAAATTGTTTTTTTAAAATATGTTTTGTGGGGGTGGGGGGGGTTTGACAAAATAAAACAATGAGACGAAGATCCGTTCGGCCGTCTCTGAGAAAAAAAGGGGGCGACACACACAAGCTTGTCATATCGATGGAGCACACCCAAGGATGACGGTTCAAAGCGGGGCCGAGATTCGAACAACCAGACGTATAAGTACACGTCGCTCTCAACTACTTATCACCCCCAAACGTACCAGTACGTACTTATCCCATTTACCATCCACTACTACTACTACTATATTCTCGCTATTATCACTACTCCACACACATCCTGTTTCTGGCGAAGTGTAATAAATATTCCGTGGAGTGCACGATGAACACATTTTGCCGCAGTTGATCATTTTCCTCACACGTTTGTTTTGTGGTTTTTAATTATTTTTCATTTTCCTTCACGCGTTTCCCGTCGATCACGTGATCGCCAGCAGGACAATTTCTGCGACAACTGTCCGCTCTGCTTTATTTAGGGTGTTACCCGATGTTATATCGTTTGCCAAGTTGGTGCCGCACTTTATCGAATTGAAGTATTCCCATATGCTTTGTTAATATGTATTGTAAGTTTTAGCTGCGTTGTCCTGAGAAGCTTTCCAGAAGATGTGAAGAGAAAAATGAAAAAATCTGTTATCTTTTACGAAGTTGTTGTAACGTCGTGACGTCAACGCGTCAGGAATCTGGGGCTTGCTAGGCCGCGCTAGCCACAGGGCTTTATCCCGCAAAGGACTTTTTTTCCCTGCACCCGTATATCTTGAACATTGCGGTTTGGATAATAGTATAACACCGTTGTGTCCAGTATAATTTACGCAACATTTGTTCTCTCGCCTGCGGCCCGTGTCGCTGCTGTTGGCGGCGTGGCGGGCCGTGGGCTGCCATGGCGTCGGGCGAAGCGATCTGCATCACAGCGGACGGCGTGGAGATACCCGCCGAAATCGTGGAGTTACAGGAGATCGAAGTGGTAACGATCCCGTTGGAAGGAAGCGCGTCTGGACGAACCGCTAACCTTCGGCCGCTGTCCGATCCACCGAGACGCATCAGGAGGTGATTCTGGTTCAGACGCGGGAAGAAGTTGTCGGGGATGAAATGCAAGCCGTGAGCCTCGATCAAATACTCATTCCCGTGCCTACCGGGGACAATGACAATGACGATGGGGAAGAATGGAGGGTCCCGGCCTCCGGAACGCTCTCCCATGTCTGGCTCTGCGTCTGGGGCCGGTTGTGTATCCCCGGTGGCCAGGCCGCGTGCCGGCGTCGTCCAGGCCGGATTTGTTGTCGGGGGCTTGTCCTCCAAAAGTTGTGGATTAAAAAGACCGCCAAAAAGTCGAAGGTGTTGGGTGGAAAGCGGGCTGCGTCCCACAGACACTATTGCCGTGGTGGATGCTGATAAAAACAGCAAAGCAAGCAAATGGGACCACAAGCAAGTTCAGATCAAGACGTCAGAAGGAGACTTCTCAGTCACCGTGTGGGCTGCGGTAATCAAAGGGGCATTTTTCTTCAACGGGGTGTATGTCATTCATGGCCTGTCTAGTCCTGTCTGCACTGCTCTTATTTTCTGTCTTAAGTTTTTTTTTTAAAAAAAACAAATTTCTTTCTTATGCTGCATACACAACCTCGTCAGTTTCTTTACTTTTTTTACCCCTTGTCAAGAAGTCCAAGATCATAAAAGACTGCTGTTGAGATAAAACCGAGCAAATCTAGATTATAAATGCTTTGAAATCGAGCTGAGTTCAAGAGATCAGAGTAAGCGAGAAGTGAATCAAAAACTCAAAGCTGTTGGAGCCACAGGATGAATACAGCATGTTTTTTTTTTCATCATCATCATCACACGAATCGGCCTTTTGTGCCAATTATTGGTACTTTTCCATTTATTTTCCTTTGTAATCTGTCAGAATCGAGATGAATGTTGGGAGGAACAAGGCCGTGTTGATTCACAAGGTCATAATTGCATCCCTTGTCTTTATGGGATTGAAAACCGTCACTTTGATGAAGATTTGCTTTTAAATGTTAATATCGATAAAATAGATCAAATTGGTCACACAGTTGCTCCACAAGCTTGCCTCCGACTGTATGTGTGCAAGCATTGTTTTGCTTCCTCGTGTGTGTTTGTTATAAATATCAACAAAATGCATTAAATGTCATCCCACATGTGCACCTTTTTAATTGATGGATTGCTTATCAATATGAATGTTTTTTTGTGGATAATAATCTTTCATTTGATGATTTTGAATGTGTCATGCCGAACCTGTAGATCAAAGCTGGGTGTGTGTGTGTGTGTGTGTGGTGTGTGTGTGTGTGTGTGTCTGCTTAATTGATTGAGGTTCATTGGAGATCTAGAACTACAAAAGAATGGGAGGATTAATGTTGATGGAATTGTGAGGGAACAGGAAAACTCAATGTACACACAGACAACCTTATCGGCTGTAAGAAAAAGACCACGTCACAACTGTAAATGTGAAGTAAGACTTGGCAGACACAGATGGACACAATGTGAATAACCAAGCTCAAATGAGCTAAGAATCCTTGTCCTCTTAATAATGACGTCATAAAACGAATATGACGTCATTGTGATGCATCAGGTTTGCGATAAATTATCTGTGATAATGCCCGGCTTGATTCGCGCAAACAAAATTCAAACAGATTGGCCTCGTTTCAGAGATAATGGTAAAGGCGATTTCCATTGGTGGCGATATTATGACGTCAACTTTTTTTCTAGGAAGAATTTCCAAAATCGGAGATGCGTTACTGCCTGCGCGTGGGCTTTCTGCATATACATGGCAAGTTTCCGAAGATCCGATGAAAACTCTGGATGTGAAACAAAAATTTCAAAAATAGGAATGACATCATAAAAATGATATGACGTCATAGTGATGTATCATATGTGCGGTAATTCATCTCTGCTAATGCCCTGTTCAATTCCCACAAACAGAATTCAAAAAAGCTTGCCTAGTTTCGAGATAATTTTTTCGGCGATTTCCATTAGCGGAGATATTTTGATGTTCATAACTTTTTTCTAGGAGGAATTTTCAAAATCGGAGATGGTTACTGTCTGCGCAGGTATTTTTACATATATATGCCAAGTTTCAGGAAGTTTTGATGAAAAACTGTAGGCTGTGAAACAAAAAAGTCCACAAGAAGAAGATGAAGAACAACAACGTGAGTAATACTAAGATCCTCCACGAGGTCGGAAAAACAGAGCATTTCACTCTTAACAGCTTTGATGGTGTAAATAGTGAGCATGTCACACTTGTCCCTAACTCTGGCATTTTAAAATGACAAGTTTTTATTTTACTTTTCAGAATATGTAATTCTGCACTTTTCACATTTGATTGGGAATTGTATGCCTGGTTTTGCTTAATGGTTAGGGTGGTGGGCTTGGGATCTGAAGGTCCTGAGTACAAATCCCTTTGCCATTGAATTAATACCAGGTGGGGTTTACTCAGCCTGTCATCCTTACGAGGTCGGCACAATGAGTACCTGCTTGCTAGGAAGAATGAGCCATTCGAGTATCCTATATTGGAGTGGCGACCCATCCAGGATTGTGCCCAATAGCCCAGGAGACTGCTTCGGCAACACCAACGCTCTGTGCGCAGATTATGGTCCCAATGGATGGATGGGAAAATTGTGTAGCTATGTATTGTAGGGGTGGGGGGAAGTAAAGACTCACATGGTGCGCGATTGTCTTGCCGATGGGTGCGTGCGATGTCCGTCTCGCGGTGGGTGCGTGCGTTGGTCTGTCTGTCTTCTTTTGTGGGTACGCTTCTGGCTGTGTGAGAATATGTGCCAATGTTATCACCTTCCTCCTTTCACTCTGCAGCTCTACATTTTAATATGATTCAATTGATTCAAGTTTGTGTGAGCATTGACGAATAACTTCACATCATACATTTATACATACTAGCAGAGTACCCCCACCCTCTGGGTGGGTAGAGTTTGCGCATTACTTTCTGAAAAAAAACTATTGTCTGTATTTTACAAGTTTAGATGTTTGTGTGGTGTGCGTCTAAAAGGTTCTAGATGGTCTCAAGGACATGTTCCAATTGTAGTTATGGTCTACAGGGTCTCATCTCCAGGATGCAAATTTTGAAGGGGTGAAACTCGAAAGGCCTCAAAGGGGCCGAAAGTGTCAAAGTGTCAAAACGGTCTCGAGGCTCGAAATATGTAAATGTCAAGGGCCTAATTAAAGGGTGTTAAGGTCGAAGGAGTCTAAAGCAGTGGTTCTTAACCTTTTTTGAGTCATGGACCCTTTGAGAATCTGGTCAAAGCAACGGACGCCTCCCCAGAAAAATGCACGTAAGCACATAAACACAAAACTTTGCATTCAATGAATAAATTTTAGTGTAGGAAAATTATTTCCTTTACATACCATCATAATCAGAATGAAAAAACAATCTTTACAAAGAATATAATCTGACTTTTTTCATGCCAAAAATCAATGACCATTCCCTGAATAAAATGAAATGTATCCAAATTGTGCAAATTAACAAAAAAACAAGTCTGAAGATGACAATGGTTCACGAGCGGTATTTGACGATGTAGATTGTTTCAGAAGTCAAGGATGAGACAATGTGATAATTTTTGACCAAGTTATAAAAATGATCAACATGATGTGGTACGGGTGACAGGTTATTGCTGCAAAATGTCAAAAACCCGTTTCGTTCAACAATACTTTTCAAATTTGACCTTTGCATGACCTTTAAAGGTCACAAAACAATGTTGTGGACATTAAAATAAGGACAACAGGATACGTGCGATAGCTTTATTGGAGTTAGTTCGTCGAAGAAGGTCGAAAACCCGGTTCGATAATCCCACAACTTTGAAAATTTGACCTTTGTGGCTTAAAGGTCAAAGGTCAAGGATTATGACCTTTTGTGCAAAACTTCCTCTGGAACATTCCAGGAACAATATAACGTCATATATAGACCGGGAGCCTGGGGCCCTGAGCTCAAACGAACGAGGTACTAATATCTAAGCACAGGGGCATGAATGGAGTATCAAAAGACATATAGAAGTTATTTCTTCTGGGTACACCTCTGCGTAAGGACCCTGGTGACCCTCCAAAGGGGTCCTTAAAAATTGGCTAGATCAAACATTGGAAGTACCAGTTGGTATCACTTCCATATGATGCATATGACCAACCTTACAGCAAAACCACATGTGACAGACATGCCTACTACTGCAAAAGGCCCCCAGAAGCCCCAACAAGGGCCCCCCAAAAAGGGGCTAGCTCAAACATTGGAGGGTACTAGATAAAACCAGTTTTAAAATCATATATACATCCCACAGAGTGTAAAATGTCCATTACCAGACAAATTGTCTGCTGCATTGGCCCTACCAGAACTCCCAAAAGTGAGCTCTAAAAGGGCAAAACATTACAGTAGACCAAAATACACAATTGGCATAATTTTGCACATTATGCCGGCACACCATTACCGTAGGAAACATTTATGTTTAACAATTTAACAAAAGAACTACAAAATACTAATAAGCCTACTGGTATCACACTATGAACCAGTAAACTAGGAAAAACTACAGGCTCATATTGTACTGAAACACTCGGAAATATACGAAGATATAAATATATATACGAAGTATTGAAAATAGTGAACGCGGTTTTTCGGCCGCTGCATAGCAACGGGTGGTTGCTTAGCAACGAAACTCAAACTCGCACATTCCCAGATCATATGGCACCTGTTCGCCAAGTTCTTTCGAAATCGGTTTGCTGGTTGTTTGCTGCGGAGCCTCGCGTTACACACACACACACACACCACACACACACACACACAACACACACACACACACACACACACACACACACAACAGACGGAAAACCCGATAAACTTCTCTCAATGCTCGTTTGACCACCTCCTGAGCCACACATTCATTTTCATAAGCCACGCCCACTTTTTATAAGCCACACCCACTTTCCTATGCCACTCCCACTTTTTATCAACCACGTCCACTTCCCCTAAGCTCCGCCCACTTTCCTAAGCCCCTCATAAAAAAATGACGGTAAATAGACACCCTATTTTTAGCTCGCCTGTTCGAAGAACAGAGAGCTATAGCGATACCCCGGCGTGAGCGTCAGCGTGACGTGAGCGTCAGCGTGAGCGTGAGCGTCAGCGTGAGCGTGAAAATGTTAAATTTTTGTATTACGGAAAAACTCCTCGACGGATTTCGACGAAACTTTGGTGGGGGTTAGGTATGGTCCAAGGATCATGCCATTAGATTTTGGACTTGGGCCCCCCCCCCCCAAAAAAAATTTAGAGAAAAAGAAATTTTTTTTTTTGCATTTCTACATGTTTTAAGTGATTTCCAACCCCCCCCCCCCAAAAAAAAATTGTTAGAGGAATTATAAAAAATATTAATTATTAGACTCGTCTTTTAAAAAACGATAAATGTATAAACAGGCGAGCATTGAGTGGCTTTGACACCAACTCTGGTTGAAGGACTACCATTGAAAAATAAAACCTAAATCAAAAATCGGCTGTGAGTAAAATTTTCTAAATATCTCGAAGTGTTTAATTCCGAAGTCTCGTTTCTCCACATCAAAAACTGTAGGACAAGTATTGAAAATAGTGAACGCGGTTTTTTCGGCCGCTGCATAGCAACGGGTGGTTGCTTAGCAACGAAACTCAAACGCGCATATTCCCAGACCATATTGCACCTGTTCGCCAAGTTTCATCGAAATCGGTTTGCTGGTTTGTGCTGTGGAGCCTCGCGTTGCAGACACACACACACACACACACACACACACACAGGAAAACCCGACAATAAGGGATATCTAGCGAATCCAACAGACAGACAGACACACAGACATAACGAATATATGGTCACTCTGGCTGGCGCTCGTGAACCAATAAACTTCAATTCTGCTCAAAAGTACATTTCAGTGAGAAGGCTACTGTTGTTGTTTGGCTGCAATAAGAAGATGAAATTGTGGAGTGTCTTGACAAGGCAACACGCATGTCATGTTTGACATCCAATCGATTTCTACTTTTCGTTTTGATGGTAACAAGTGCTGAAAATCCTGACTCGCAAAGATATGTGGTTGCAAACGGAATCAGAGCTCCCATAGCTTGCTTTGCCAGACGAGGGTAGGCTTGTGTCAAGGAACACCAAAATTCTCCAAGACTCTTCGAGTTGAACTCATGTCGTATCATTTCCTTTGTCCTCAGGTCAATGAGGTCATCTTTGGCAAGGTCTGCATCATAATACAGTTTATATCAGCAAGGAAAGTATTACGAACAACGTTTGAACTTTAAGGTCATCTGAGCAGAATTAACCTTCGAAAGAGTTCTGCAGTGTTTCCCAGGTGGCTGCACATTTCTGCCTGCAGAGAAATTGACAGGCGTTGTCTCTCTCGACTCCATCCTGCAGAAACACTCCCTCCAGCATTGGAAAGTTTGCAAAGTTGTCTGCTTCCAACCTCCTCTTCCACAGTGGCAGCTTGGCCAAAAGAGTTTGTAGGTTTTCAGCAGCATCCATAATGGTGACTGCAGGGCCTTGAATCGAAAAACTTACCACATTCATATGGCCAAAAATATCCGTCAAATAAGCCAAGCCGTGAATGAATTCCTCCCTGTCAAACTGTTCCAAGAGTGGACTCTTTTCTCTCAAAAAAAGTGAAACTTCTGCCCTAATTTCCATCAAGCGCTTTAAGATTTGTCCTCTGGAAAGCCAGCGAACTTCTGTGTGGTGGAGAAGAACTTCATATTCTGCTCTCATTTCGTGACAAAACCTCTTGAAAACGCGATTATTCAGAGCACTGGCTCTGATGAAATGACGACTTTCACAGCAATAGACAAGACTTCTTTCAGGATTGTTGGCAGAGTCTTTGATGCCAGTGCATGCCGATATAAGAAACAAAGTCACGATGACGTGAGGAGCTTTCTTCACCAGAGCAGTAAAACCAGATGTGTTGCCAAGCATTGCAGGTGCTCCATCTGTGCACAGAGTACCCAAATTCTTCTCAGTCAAAGTTTTGCTTGGTAAAGAAATTTTTCAACATTTCTAAGATGTCAATGGCTTTTGTAGTTTCCAAAAGGGGCTCAAAAAATAGGAATTCTTCTTTGATGGCATCAGCATGCACACAACGGATGAAAACAAGGAGCTGGCTACACTGAGAGATGTCAGTACTTTCATCCAGTTGCATACTGAAGGGAAATGGTGTAGCTGCCTCTTGACCTGCTTCAAAATATGACAAGAAATATCAACTATTCGGAATGTGTGACATCATTTGACAAAGAGACTGCTTCAATTTTCTTCCTCGGCTCCAATCCACAAACCAGCTCGACCGTGTCCAGGGCACATGGCTTTACTAAAGCGCTCTCCAATTGTGTGTGGCTTTTTGTTTGGCAATCGATAAGCAACCTTGTAGGATGCTTCAAGACGAGGCTTTTGTGTTGGGGCAATTCCAAGTTTTGGCAAAGTTCCAACCTTTTCAAATCGAGCCTTCTTTGCACGAAAAAGATCCACACTGTCTGATAAGTTCAGGATGGACAGACGTGAGGTGCTCCTTCAGCTTTGTTGGCATCATGCTTCCATTGGCAAGGACCTTGCCACCACAGAAACACTGTGGCTTTTGTGTCCCATCACCGTTCAGTGATGTAAGTAAAACCAAAGGATACGTACGTAGGCTTCATCGTACTTCCTTTTCTTCGACATTTCCAACTTAAGCGAGGTCTGCAAAAAAAAGAAATTAAATAATAATAATAAAAAATAATAATAGTAATAAAATAAATAAAACACTGATGTAATTAATATGGAAAACAGTCACCAGTGAACAAAAACTTAAATTAATAAGTTTAGGCCAGCTGTGTGTATGAAACATAATTGAGGCATACTTTTCATTAAATCTCGGATCTGCTGATCACCTGCTGGTCACACACAAAACAAAACAAAAACACATTTTTCGTGACTGGGTCAAATGGCAACAACAATGGCATGCTCAATGGAATTGTTCACTAATCCTGGGTACATGATATGTCACATGAGCATACGTGAAGATAGAGTCCCCTGAAATATGAGACAAGCTCACTGATTCGACTCCAAATTAATGATAATACGCGGGTATGGGGTATGTAAATATCTGCGAATGGAAGGAAATGGAGAAAAACATGGTACCCCAATATTTATATTCAGTTTCATGCATTATTTATCTATTAAAATATGGATGAAAGATATACAATATTGTTTCGGATCCGGGGTGGTGGGATTCTCGCCCGACTCTTGGCGCCACCCTCACCACCGCCGTCTCCAGGGTTTATAACGCCGGCCGGCTCGGCACAGGCCTCGGGTCACGCGTCTTCAATCGCGATACCAACGTAATCCTGTACCTTACCAGTTGGGGAAATAGAACCCGGTTACAGACTGGTTGTGTCAGATGCCGAGCGTTTTCTGCCAGTCTTGTAACCATTTTGGTTTTATATGCCAATCGAACGGATCGTTCCTCGACGCGACACGAATTAATCCATAGCGGCAACTTCATACGAACCAACCAGATTTAATGGGGAACATCGGGGAACACAACACAAGCAAGATTCACGACAATGTTTTTATTAACAATCCTCAACCTGTTCTTAACTAGGGAACCACGGACTACAGGTTTCGGGGGGGTCCCTACCGAGATATGCCTTATACAACACGTGCAGACAAAGACAGACAGCATGCATGCAAGACAGAGTACTTGGTGATGTCTCATGGATGAGAGGACAGTGTCAAAAGCACGAATGTCGCCCGCAACAGGCGGATGTCCACGGATTCGAGCCCCAGCTCGAACGCACCGCGTGGCAAGATGGCGCGCCGCACTCTTTCCTTTCCACACCGCACGCGGTCTCCGCGCGCTCTGACCCGCGTAAGGTCGACGATGGGCCTCAGCTGATTTCTCAAGGTCCAGCGTACAAATCCAAGCCTGGCCTGCTCTCCAGACAAGGCCCAAATCGAGGTGCCGGCTCCGGCAAGCGGATCGGCAAACGTGTCGATCCGTTGGTGTGAGCAGGGACCGTCAGAGGCTCCGTCGTCTCCTCTCCTGCCTTCCCGCCTCGAAGCCCGACTTCCCAACTCCATCCTCTCAGTTTCTCTCTCTGTCGAATCACCTTTTCTTTCCTTTTCCACGCTCGCCTCTCAAAGCCGGCTGCCGTCTCTCTCACGGCAGAATCCTCGACGTGTAGGCAGGTTCAGCGTCTCTCCCGGCAGATCCGACACTGTGCCTCCTTCGTTCGCTCCTTCGAAGCCATGAGCGCGCCTCAAAAACCCGACCATTTTCCAAACTGAGAACTCCTTTTCTCTGTCGTTTCTCTTCCGTTTGCTCGCTTCGACACACAAGCACCCTTTTCTCTGTCGTTTCTTCTTCCGTTCGCTTCCACACACGAGCACCCTTTCGAAAACCCGACCGTTTTCCAAACTGAGAACTCCTTTTCTCTCTCGTTTCTCTTTCGTTCGCTCCTTTTACACACGAGCATGCCTCTCTCTCTGCGAAGCCGACAAACTCCTCCCCTTCACTTCACTTCCTCTTTTTGGCCACACGCTCTCAGCCGACTGGGCGGGGCCTATCGTCCGTAGAGGGGAGGAAGAAGAGGAGCCCTTGGCACACCACCACTGTACGAACAATAAACATGCATCCTACACCTCCCGACACACATGTAACGTCCATTTTACCACACAACCTAGCAAACATGCATTTAATGGGGGATCTGAGCTAATCCTATATTTAGTAGTCCAATAAGGGCCATTTCCGTAACAATATATTGTAATGTAGAAAATGAAAATCAGAGCCATGGCATGACGCAGGTAGAAGGAAAAATTATATTGATGGGTAATTGAATATACAATATAATTGTATCGGTAAAAAAACATGGATCTGAAGATACGATAAAGTTTTAAACCTCACCAGTATATGAGAAGATTACTGAGTCGTGACAAGCCGTGGAAAGTGAGAAACAAGCACTTAATTATGGAGTGGCACTGGGTGGAGGTCGTGTAGACGACGATACCAAACTGTGAACACGAGGTCGAGCGGCCAGCCCTAAAATCTGGAGCAGGGTACATTCATTTTCTTCAATTTATATCCACGGGAACTTTTCTCGAAGTCATAACTTGACGATGATGACGACTGTATGTTACCTGACTGTGTACATTCAGTAGCATCCCATGTCAACCTACCTTACAGATATACTCGTCTTCAGTAAGCAAGAATAAGTACATAACATCCTGTAC
>CM068964.1:67503780-67529809 GCA_035128595.1 Eptatretus atami
GGTGTCTGTCTCTGGAGTGTCCGGACAGTGGTCAAGTCTGGAGGTGTCTGTCTCTGGATGTGTCGGACAGTGGTCAAGTCCAGACGGTGTCTGTCTCTGGACGTGTTCGGACAGTGGTCAAATCCGGACGGTGTCTGTCTCTGGACGTGTTCGGACAGTGGTCAAGTCCATGAGGTGTCTGTCTCTGGACGTGTCGGACAGTGGTCAAGTCCAGACGGTGTCTGTCTCTGGACGTGTTCAGACAGTGGTCAAATCCGGACGGTGTCTGTCTCTGGACGTGTCCGGACAGTGGTCAAGTCCGGACGGTGTCTGTCTCTGGACGTGTCGACAGTGTCAAGTCAGACGGTGTCTGTCTCTGGACGTGTCGACAGTGGTCAAATCCGGACGGTGTCTGTCTCTGGACGTGTCTCGGACAGTGGTCAAGTCCGGACGGTGGTCTGTCTCTGGATGTGTCGGACAGTGGTCAAGTCCAGAGGGTGTCTGTCTCTGGACGTGTTCGGACAGTGGTCAAATCCGGACGGTGTCTGTCTCTGGACGTGTCCGGACAGTGTTCAAGTCCGGACGGTGTCTGTCTCTGGACGTGTCGGACAGTGGTCAAGTCAAGACGGTGTCTGTTCTGGGACGTGTCCGGACAGTGGTCAAGTCCAGACGGTGTCCTGTCTCTGGACGTGTTCGGACAGTGGTCAAATCCGGACGGTGTCTGTCTCTGGACATGTCCGGACAGTGGTCAAGTCCGGACGGTGTCCTGTCTCTGGACGTGTTCGGACAGTGGTCAATCCGGACGGTGTCTGTCTCTGGACGTGTCCGGACAGTGGTCAAATCCTGACGGTGTCTGTCTCTGGACGTGTCCGGACAGTGGTCAAGTCCGGACGGTGTCTGTCTCTGGATGTATCGGACAGTGGGCAAGTCCAGACGGTGTCTGTCTCTGGACGTGTTCGGACAGTGGTCAAATCCGGACGGTGTCTGTCTCTGGACGTGTTCGGACAGTGGTCAAATCCTGACGGTGTCCGTCTCTGGACGTGTCGGACAGTGGTCATTCCGGACGGTGTCTGTCTCTGGATGTATCGGACAGTGGGCAAGTCAGACGGTGTCTGTCTCTGGACGTGTTCGGACAGTGGTCAAATCCGGACGGTGTCTTCTCTGGACCTGTCCGACAGTGGTCAAGTCAAGACGGTGTCTGTCTCTGGACGTGTCGGACAGTGGTCAAGTCCAGACGGTGTCTGTCTCTGGACGTGTCCAGACGGTGTTTATCATATGACGGTAGAAACTGAATTTCAAGACATTCTTTTGTTTCCATCTTCACTGTTATTCAATGCAGAATCATTTTGATTAAACAGTATGAATCGTAATTAACGCTCCACGCTCCACCACACACACGTCTGCCTTCCTTCCGCTCATCTCACACAGTCTTCCCTTCCCCTTCCTACTCTCTCACCTCACACTCCCCTCTCTCTCTCTCTCTCCCTCCCTCCCTCTCTCTCCCCCCTCCCTCCTCTCCCCACCCTCCCCCTCCCTCCCCTCCTCTCTCCCACCCTCCCCTCCCTCTCCCCACCCTCCCCTCCTCTCTCTCCCCTCTCTCCCTCCCTCCCCTCCTCTCTCCCCCTCTCCCTCTCTCCTCCTCCCCCTCCCCTCTCCCTCCCTCCCCCTCCCCCTCCCTCCCTCCTCCTCCCCCTCCTCCCCCTCCCTCCCCCTCTCCCCCTCCCCTCCTCCCCTTCCCCCTCTCCCCTTCCCCTCTCCCCTCTCCCCTCCTCCCTCTCTCCCTCCTCCCCCTCCCTCCTCCCCTCCCTCCCCTCCCTCCCCTCCTCCCCCTCCCTCCCCTCCCTCTCTCCCTCCCCCTCCCTCTCTCCCCTCCCTCCTCCTCTCCCTCTCTCCCTCCTCTCTCCCTCTCTCCTCCTCTCTCCCTCCTCCTCCTCTCCCCTCCCTCCCTCCTCCTCTCCCTCCCTCCCTCTCTCCCTCCCTCCCTCCCCTTCCCCCTCCCTCCCTTCCCCTCTCCCCTCCCTCTCCCCTCCCTCCCCCCTCCCCCTCCTCCCCTCCCCCTCCTCCCCCCTCCCTCTCTCCCTCCCCCTCCCTCTCTCCCCTCCTCCCTCCTCTCCCTCTCTCCCTCCTCCTCTCCCTCCCTCCTCTCCCTCCCCTCCTCCCTCCCCTCCCTCCTCTTCCCCCTCCCCCTCCCCCTCCCCCTCCCCTCCCCCTCCCCCCCCTCCCTCCCTCTCTCCCTCCCCTCCCTCTCTCCCCTCCTCCTCTCCCTCCCTCCCTCCTCTCCCTCCCTCCTCTCTCCCTCCCCTCCTCCCTCCCTCCTTCCCTCCTCCTCCCTCTCCTCCCTCCCTCCCTCCTCCTCCCTCCTCCCTCCCTCCCTCCCTCCTCCTCTCCTCCTCCCTCCCTCCTCCTCTCTCCCTCCTCCCTCCCTCCCTCCTCTCCCTCCTCCTCTCCTCCTCCCTCCCCTCCCTCCCTCCTCTCCTCCTCCTCTCCTCCCTCCTCTCCTCCCTCCTCTCCTCCTCTCTCCTCCTCCTCTCTCCTCTCCCTCCTCTCCCCTCCTCCTCCTCCCTCCTCTCTCCCTCCTCCTCCTCCTCTCTCTCCTCTCCCTCCTCTCCTCCTCCTCCCTCCTCTCCCTCCCCCTCCTCTCCTCATCTCTCTCCCCCCTCCCTCTCCTCATCTCTCTCCCCTTTCCTCTCCCCTTCCCTCTCCCCATCTCTCTCCCTTTCCCTCTCCCCATCTCTCTCCCCTTTCCCTCTCCCCATCTTCTCCCTTTCCCTTCCCCCATCTCCCTCTCCTCATCTCCATTTCCTCTCCCCATCTCCATTTCCTCTCCCCATCTCCCTCTCTTTCCTCCAGTATTACCTTTGGTGAAGCGACCGGTGGTATTTGCTAGTATATAACTGGAAGGGCACTCGGTGGAGCGCATACCTCGACCAGGCAATACCTGATCCACGAGAACATATCGAGCCCAATGCATTTTTGAAATAACGTGCTCGACAGTACTTTTTCACTTTTGGCCTGATCTCTCAATGGTGAAGAATCATTTTAAAGATTCTAGTGCTCGGATCCGGATTCAGATCACCAAAATCTAATCAGTTCGTCCTGATTACACACCCAACCTGTCCACAAAATTTCATCCGGATCTGTCCACAACTTTTTGAGATATTCTCTATACAGACACAAAGAGGTGAAAACATAATCTCCTTCACCTTCGGTGGCGAAGGTAATTATCAATTGGCAATTGCTTTAAAACCAGCCACGAGGACAAAGAAAATGCGATTGCTTGTGTTGCGATGCTGAAGGTTAAAAGTTAAAACATCCTGAACGTACTTCTGGTACTCTTGTCGTCATACTTTCACTGTTCAGATTTATCTGAGTCCATCAGAGCTTTTTTTTTAAATCACGTTATCCATGTCCGGTATTAAAGATTGTGAACACCTTTCTTCGATTTGTACATTGTTGGTATCAATATCACAGCTCGGTATTTATAGCGAACGAAGTGAGCTTAATACTTAACGCGTGCACGTGAGAGAATAGGAAACAACACAATAGCCCTAGCTATTTGGAATCCGTGTCGTTAGCTATGACTTTTTGCTACCGGTTGTTAAAGCTGTGCGGTGTATAAACACGATTGGGTTTTATTTCTATCTTGTGAATATTAGTTAACGCGTGCACATGAGAGAATGGGAAACAACAAAAACAACAATACCCTGCCAATTGTGAATCCGTGTCGTTGGCTATGACGTTTTTGTTTCGTTTCTGGTTTTTTTTTTTGTTTCCGGTTTTTTTCATGGGGAATGATGCATGCCGGAGATCATGACCGGAAGTGTATTTATTTATTCAATTATTTTTTTCCCAAAGTTAATTTTATACTTCCGAAAGTGATTTTTTTTCATGACAGGAAGTGTTTATTTTGTATTTAACATTGCCGGTAGTGATTTTGAAACTCTTTCCAGAACTTTTAATTTATTTTATTCTTGACTAGAAGTGATCGTTTATTTTTTTAATTATTTTTTTCGCAAAGTTAATTGTAATAAAGATATCTCCCGCATCATCAAAAAATATTTTTTAATCGTGATTTACATTATTTGTTCGCTGATCCCGAATCCAGGCCGAAGTAACCAGAAATTGCGTCAAAATCATCAGCTGTGCGGCGCTTACACGTACCACGGTATAGTTGGCAAGTATACAGTTGTGAACAAGTTATAGGTAAAGTCAGAAGCGAATGTAAGAAGAATTCTACGTTCGCTTCTAGGCTTTGCCTATTCCATATTACTGATTATTTTTTTCGGGATACCGGTTTTTTCGGTATACCGGTTTAATGGGGTTACCGTTTTTTCGGTATACCGGTATAATGAGGTTATTTAAAATTTCACCCCTCGCGCGGGAGCAGCTGTTGTTGATCTCACATGATGACGACAATCGTCGCGCCAACGATCGTTTGTTGATGAGTTTTGCATGAAATAATTTAATAAAACAAGCAATTTATTTAATTCCACGACGATTTGCACAGCCGAGGGATCCATTGTATATTATATAGCCTGCAGGTAATGCGCTAATGGGTAATTAATTCGGATCATGTTCTGAGGCAACTGAATTAATGGGTTCGATGAACGATTCGTGACGTGGTGAGGGAGGATGGTTTCGGCTGTGGAATGAACAGGGGGGGTTGAAGGACGACGAGAGGGTTTTGAGATGGAGGAACGAACGGGTGGATTCAACCTTCAGGTGAGGGAAGTTTCCAATGGGAATTGCGGGGTTTGAACGGAAATAAGGCGGGATCGTGAGGATTGAGGAGTTTGTGAGTTACATGTTGGAAGTTAAAGGGGGAGGGATGGGTCGCTGGAGTTCGAGGGATTGAAAGATGGAGTCGAGACGGGGGGGGGGACCAGGGCCATTACTGAGGTAATGAAACACGCTAAACTCAACGCCATTTCCCCTCCTCAATCCCTCTAAACAACGGGTGGAAACGGTCTATTCTACCTGCGGATTGAAGACATCTTTATCTTGTTGTGGGAACGGAAACTCGTTCCGAGCTCATATCGCGGATCACCGACTCGGCACAGGGTTTCTCAAGCGCACCCGATTCATATGAATAACCAATTGGCAATTGCTTTAAAACCAGCCACAAGGGCAAATAAAAACCTGATCGCTTGTCTGGAGCTAATGAGCTGCAATGCTTGAGGGTTCAAAGTTAAATCGTACTGCACTCACTTCCTGGTACGTCTTGACGTCATACGTTCCACCCTTCCTGTTCCACGTTGAGCCGAGACGCTGAGTGCGTCAAAGCTTTTAAATCACGTACGCCATTTAAAGATTGTAAACTCCTTTTTTCGATTTGCCGGTGATATACAGTACTGGGTTTTTTTGTATTGACGAAGTTGGCGGGGGATATAGAAAATGGGTTCTGTCCGTCCATCCGTCACATTTCGTTTCCGGAGCTTAACTACAAATCCCCTCAAGATATATTTACGAAATTTGTCAGACACATATAAGCAAGTGGTGAACTGGTGCCTTTTGATATTTTCTAATTGAGAGGTCACATGGTTGGCAGCCATGTTAGATTCAAGAAAATATTAAATAATGTTTTCTCTGGAATCACATAACAAAAAGAAGCGAAAATTTGCAACTATCATTTCCATCATGTCTGCATCTATCTATAATTCCAGCAATGTGTGTGTGTGTGTGTGACCGCTGTTTCTCGACAACCTCTGGTCCGATCTAATTGAAACTTGCCAGGTATATTGCTGGGGACCTGAGGATGTGCCTTTTCAAGGTTTGATATTAATCGAACAAGTGCTTCCCAAGTTTATGGCCATTTATTTACCAAACCAATGACAAGACACGTTGTTGCGTGGGCGTGGCCGATGGGAAGGGAAGCACAGCCGCGTTCCCCATAACGGGTTACAACGTACGGGCTTCCGGAGAGTGATGCCTTCGTGTATTCTAATAATTTCTCGATTTCTTATGCGCATTTATAGATAAACACAATGGCCAAAGTTATGATCGTTTTCATATTAGACGGTGTATAAATTTCGGTAAGATCAGAGTGCTGGTATGCTCTGAACCAGGAAGTAAATTTTTTTTCTCTCTCTTCTCTTTTTGTTTTTCCTTGCCACGACATTGCGAAAAGGTAAAATACGTTGGGCTAATTGAATAATTGGGTATTAAAACTAAATTGCGAATAATCGTAACTGTGAATAATATCGAACTTCCGGGTCCACGCACGTACGGGCACGTGAGAGCGAAGAAACGGCCTGTGTGGTTTATTTATTTATTATTACTTTTTTTTTTTTTTTTTTTACGGGCACGTACTAGTATAGTAAAAATTATGACGTCACAAGTCACATGTTTGGCGGCCATCTTGGATAGAAAAACGCACTTCATCCGATTAACACGAAACTTCACACACTATTCCACTGGAGGATTGGAGGCAGAAATGTAAATTTATGATGTCATAGGTCACATGGTTCGTCAGCCATCTTGGATTGAAAATTAATAAATTTTAAAATCTTCTTCTCCAGAACGGCTGGACAGATTTAGGCAAAAATTCACGTACACTTTCCCCAAGACATCCTTTCAGAAGTTTGTGAATTTCTAATTGATAGGTCACATGGTTTGTGGCCATATTGAATTTACCCTAAAACTCCCAAACATTTCTCCAGAACAGCTGGTCAGATCAAGGGGAAACTTCACATACATATTGCACACGCTTAGGGAATATAAGTTGTTTAATCCTCATTTACTGTGGTGGGGGATATCGAAGACTGGTCTTCAACGGATGCTAGTTTTTTTTGAAATACCGGTATATCAATGTACAATATCCCATTCCCTAAACAAAGCTGGCCTCTATGTACAGGTGACAAGAAAGAAACCATTATTGTTTGCAAAAAAAGCGTATTACTCATCTCCATTTCCCTCTCCCCCATCTCCATTTCCCTCTCCCCCATCTCCCTCTCTTTTCTCCTCCAGTATTACCTTTGGTGAAGCGACCGGTGGTATTTGCTAGTATATAACTGGAAGGGCACTCGGTGGAGCGCATACCTCGACCAGGCAATACCTGATCCACGAGAACATATCGAGCCCAATGCATTTTTGAAATAACGTGCTCGACAGTACTTTTTCACTTTTGGCCTGATCTCTCAATGGTGAAGAATCATTTTAAAGATTCTAGTGCTCGGATCCGGATTCAGATCACCAAAATCTAATCAGTTCGTCCTGATTACACACCCAACCTGTCCACAAAATTTCATCCGGATCTGTCCACAACTTTTTGAGATATTCTCTATACAGACACAAAGAGGTGAAAACATAATCTCCTTCACCTTCGGTGGCGAAGGTAATTATCAATTGGCAATTGCTTTAAAACCAGCCACGAGGACAAAAGAAAATGCGATTGCTTGTGTTGCGATGCTGAAGGTTAAAAGTTAAAACATCCTGAACGTACTTCCTGGTACGTCTTGTCGTCATACTTTCACTGTTCCAGATTTATCTGAGTCCATCAGAGCTTTTTTTTTAAATCACGTTATCCATGTCCGGTATTAAAGATTGTGAACACCTTTCTTCGATTTGTACATTGTTGGTATCAATATCACAGCTCGGTATTTATAGCGAACGAAGTGAGCTTAATACTTAACGCGTGCACGTGAGAGAATAGGAAACAACACAATAGCCCTAGCTATTTGGAATCCGTGTCGTTAGCTATGACTTTTTGCTACCGGTTGTTAAACGCTGTGCGGTGTATAAACACGATTGGGTTTTATTTCTATCTTGTGAATATTAGTTAACGCCCAGACCGACACGCACCACCCGGAAGTGATTTTGCTCCTCTTATACCCACAAACTAGAAAGTCTAATGATATGAAGAAAAGAACAAAAAGGAAAATTCGCCATTTGACTGGGACTACCACACATCGACTTGTCACGCTGCAGATATATGGTAAATATGCGAGATTTATAATTTGTGAAAATACTCGATAGTGTTTTTCGTCGCAATATAACTGTAGGACGGCAGACAAGATTAGAAATTTTTTTAATTTAAACAGTATCAATCAACACATTTGAGAACTAAACTTCCAATTTCCAAAAACTACCAAATATTTATTGCTCACGAAATGGGAAACATTTTATTATAGTATTTATTCGAATCAACCTAATTATTGATCTTTACTGACAAGCTGTATTGCCATCCTTGGGAAAAGAGAAATAAAATTCATAAATAACCACAACATGCAGACAAAATAACATTGAGAAATAGAACTAAGAGCATCAAGGAATAAAATAGTGTTTCTCTGATGCAAAAACCACCACACATGATTTCAATGACTAAATTCTACCGTAACCATTTCATTTCATAGCAAAATACATAACGGCTTGGCTAATCAAATGTAAGGCTAAGTACATCACATAATCTGCGTATAAAACTATATTATAATTAGATAATACATACACCCATATACATAAATATATAATACTAAATTTTTTTTTAATGCATATTTAAGAAAATATTTTAAAAGCGGCCCATTGGATCGCAATAGACATATGCGATCATTGTTACCCGCTGTCCAAATCGATTACTATGGAAGGGTCTTTCAAGCAGTAATTCGAGACTACATTGATGCCCGCTTGACGATACTTGAGCTCTCGACAAAGGCTTTCAAACCAGCTCGCAAACCAAAACATGCACACGTGGGTCCATGGAGTGTGATGTGTGCTTACCATTGCCGAGTTGTCCCTGAAACAAAATCTTGGTGCAACCCTGGAAGTAAAGTCTGAATGAAAACCAATTACCTTCATATTCAATTTTATTAGAACATCAAATAGCATTTAGGTGCAACACACCTTGTGTGACATGCGATCGGTTTCAATGAATCGCGACATTCACTTCAATTATCTTTGAGAGGTTTCATTTCGTGAAAAGGGAGACTCTGTTAAAAGAATGTGGCAACTATATAAATTCAAACAACAATGAATCTGTTAAACTTACAATCGTTGTTATCAATTTAATGGATAATTTAAAGCAATAGATAAATTTATACTGTAACTGCACATGAAAAACCATTCAGAAATCTGCCTAATTTGTGTCATGAATGGAAATTTAATTTTAAAAAAATATCTTGTCCAGGCTTACAAGCAACTCAAGCTAATACAGATGAAAGTTACTATATTTGTTAGTTGCCCTGTACAAAATCGAGTCAGGACTTGGTGGGTATCGTAAGAGCCTTCTATTCAAGTACTGCGGGAGGTTCGGTGGGTTTCAAACCCAGTGGTCCATACAAAGACCAGAATAAAAAAAATGGTATGTGGTGCTTCTTGTGCTCAAGTTCAGCATTTAAAAAAGGACAAGAAGCACTGGACATATGCCATAGTGGCATCCATGCAACTCTATGGGCATTGTCAAATATCCTAAGGAGGAACAAAACTTCCTCTTAGGAATGTCCCGCTGAGTGCAGGAGAAAGGTGTTGGTGGCGCGTGGTACCGCAGAGTCCGCACAGGAAGTGTTGGAGACTTCCCCAAACTCAGTGGTTCGTGTATAGTCTCATCTAATAGTCCTGTGTTGGGTCTCGTTATTTGTCTAGTCATGTCGTGTCATAGGTGTGTTGGTGCGTCGCACATACGAGTCTTAGATACGATACAAAAAAGAGGCACACGGAGTCTCTTTTCCATTTGACAAAACAAATACGCAGTAGTGGAGAATACATAAAACTGGACTTTTTTAGGTGTTTGGTTGGAGACTGTCATGTTAATTGACTGATGTAAGTGCATTAAAAAACTTCAGCCACGGAGAAGAATTCAGAGTATATGAACGAAAATGACCAAGTAAATGATTCACATTTCGTTGATAGCAGGAATCACCAGAAATCAGAGGGTGGTGCCGGTTTTATCACCGATATTCTGCAACTTTTGCATGTCAAATGATGAGAGTTCCACTCGTCTCTCTGACAATAAATAGTAGCCAGCGATGAATGACAATTGATGAATGTATGATCGTCACCTCCTATTGATGACACGAAAACATCCTGATACACACAACACCTTCGTGATACTGGGCAAGTAAAGAAGACAGTGGCAAATAAACAACTGAAGAAATTTGGACAAAAGCAGTAACTTGTGCAAACACAACTTCTCAATTTGATGTTCTGACATACCTAACTGATATTTGCTCACAACTCAGACAACAATGATACTAAATCATACTCATTTTTTTCTATCATAGTGTTGATAGTACTAACACACTTGATCTACTCATGACATTAATTGCTTTTTTCTGTCAAACATCAGAAATGTAGATATTGAAGAATTATTTTGTGAATCGCCCAGCCTCACTTGTTGTTTTTGAAATTAATGGACATCTTGGATATGCACGTGCAAGGCAAAATTAGATCTTGGGCGCAAAGCTCAATCTTCTTGTGTCACTAACCGTTCCTCTAGCTACATGCGCAATACCTTGCAAAAATAAGAGCATCAATTTTGTAAAAATAAAATATTGCACTGAGAAGCACTTAAGCCAGTTGGACGAGCTTTATCATGCGATTTCCTATGAAATGCCAATCCATATTGGCTATGCCGCATCATTACCTCGCCACCAGAGACGACGGTGAATAAAGGTTTATGTACTCGCGCTGTTTGTCTCTCTGTCTGCCTGTGAGCACGAATGCTCAAAGGTCTATGGGATGGATCAGGTAAACTTGGGTGGATCAGAGCTTGGGTGTGTGACAAGGAGAATTGATTGAATTTGTAAAGAATACGGGTCCGCATTCGCAATTAAAAAAAAAAAAGATACAGGCTAATTCTTCACGCATTGAGAAGATAGTGTCAGAAATGATATATAAGTAGATATTCAAAGTTCTGGGCAGATTTGAATGAAACTTGGTGGACAGGTGGGTGTGTGACAAGGGATGAATGATTCAATTTTTGGTGAAAGTCCAGATACCGAATTTAAAAGTGATTTCCCAGTGAGAGATAGGTGCCAATAAAACGATACGGAGCATTTTGATATTGTTCAAAAAGTTGTGGACAGCTATGACAAGATCTTGGGGAGGAGTGGGTAGGTTGATTAGAACAAGGTCCGATTATATGTCCGATCTGCCTATTTCATTGGAATACAAAATGTAAATCGTAAAGCATGGGTGGATGTGCCATGTCAGTTTTAAATATTGTGATTAATCTGGAAGGCAAAAAAACAAAATTCGTTTAAAATAGTGGCAAGAGGATTTTAATGTGCACAAAGATGTGTTAAAGATGGAAAGACTGAATAACTCACTCGTAAATGCTGTACATTCTGAAAGTTGACACGGAATTTAATCAGTCCTACTAAAAATGCATACAGAAAGAAATATATTACGCACCACTTAACCAATGCTGTGTAGGATGGGTTCAATTGGGTTCCATTACCCATGTGTACATGTGTCGATATTACTCCATAGTTCTGCATATGATGGCAATGAAGAGAACGTCAAGAATGTTGGGAACAATTAAAATTTGATTTTGGAGTCAGGGGTTGGTCAATGAGAGGAAGGCATGTGAGCAAAACATGAAAGTCATTGTAGATTTATTGAGAAGCGAGTACAGTTGGTTTGAGGATCGCAGAGGAATAGGGTGTTGAAGGGGGAAGGCATTGGGAAGGGGAGAAAGAGATGCGTGGGAATGAGGAAGAGGAAGGGTGAGAAATCATGTTATTGTGATTCATATGTACATGTGAATGATTAGCATCTTGTGTGAACTGCTGAAGTTGCATTGGTAAATGCACAAGCTAATGACCAATCTTTGTTTAAGAACACTGGCAGAGAACCAATTCACAATAATATGTACGCCTCACAAGACTCCTTTGCATTAATTAGTTAGGAACAAAATAAGGATTATTTTCCCACATATTACATTGCTCAACAAACAATTTTAAATTGTTTTGTTTTTTTTTAACTATGAAATTATCAATTCAACCTTACATACCTTACATGTACAGGATTTACAGTTGGAGAATGAAAATTGTTTTTATCATAGATCCGATCAAATCAAAACAAATTTTCACACAAATCGGTTATTTCGGCATCACAGATTGCACACTTGATCTATTTAGTGTACCAGGAAGTTCCAAACAATAATGCACACAAAGGAATGTAACAAAATACAGATCTGTAAAGGCAAACTCAATCAACAGTTTAAACATAAACTTATGCACAGTTGCAAAGTACTGTATTTCAACATGAACCAGATGCTGATTCATTACATCTTAATCAGCCAGGGTCAGAGAAATATAATGTTTCAACTGACAGAGGGAGATAAAAAAGCATGCAGTTTGGGAGTGTATGCCTTCTACGAATATAGAACAAGGGTTAGTGGAGGCCTCCAATGTCTTGCAGTGAAAAGCTTGGCCTTTGCGGCTCATTGCAGGGAAATTCGAGTTGGCTAGATAAAGTTCCTAAAAAGTGGCTCATGATTGGAAATTAAAAATTAACCAACCACCAATCTTCCTTCTCTAAAACTCTTCTAAAATGAATACCCTTACACATAACGTATCAGAACACAAAAAGTTTTTTTTTTGTAAACTCCAAAAAAACTGCAACAGAAGAACTCTAACAAAAAATGAATGCACACTGAAGTCTCGCATGATATAATGGGTTCGTTTTCGTCATGTGTGAGGTTTGAAACAAATATGACTAGTGGCACAAGTCCTACTGACTTACCAGAACAAGGCGTAAAAAAGCTGAATGTTTTTGGGTTTTTCATTGTTATGCAATATATGTATTTCTTGTGTGTGTGTGTCGTGGTGTGTGTGTGTGTGTGTGTGTCCTCCATAACTATAAAACGTAACAGCCTGAAACTTTGCATGTACCTTAAGAAAACTCCAAGAAGTGCAAGAGTGAAAATTGGGTGTTCTGGGTTAATTAAAACACCCTTTTGAATAATTAACGCTTATTTATATCCTTCCCAGGCAATTCCGGCTTACCTCGCTCTCTGGGACTTAAGGCTGTTTTCTAGGTAACCTCACTGGGTCTGAAGCTGCCATGTTTTGGCCTGCCCAACCATGTCTGACTTGGAACAGGGCCACAGCGATTTTCTTATAAAGTTGTTGTTTTCATTTTCCTCACTCATATATATTGAATGCCTGTTCATCATAGCTACGATTTCGCTGGGTCATTGGCCAAGTGCTTATAAACACCGTGAGATTTCAGTGTTCAGGCTTGAATTTGGGCAGCTCCGGGACGGTGTGGTTGTGTTTATGGTGTGCTAATCGCGTTGTAAACTTAGCCGTTTAACAACCTGCGTTTCGTAGATGTGCTTGCTTGAGTGCTTAAGCCACTCTGGCAGTGCTCTCCAAGCTGTTGGTTGTTCGTTTTGGTATCTGTGCTCTCAAAGGGACATCGATTTTGACAGATGTATGTTTCCGCTCTGTGTTGGCCTTGCAGGTGCCGTTAGTGGTTGGCTGCCTCGGGAGTGTCTCATCCGCTAAAATAGTGCACTTAATTGTTTAACAGATTATCGCTTGTTTAACCTTTTTGTGCGATCTCGCTAATTTCATCCACCCGCTCACTTCGACATCGATACACATATAAATAACAATAAGGTCATTACCCGACACGTGTTTGCCGGATCGGCTGTGAAAGCAACAGCACAGAATCAACATTTTGTGTTCTGTGCTTCATATATTTTCAATTGAATTTTGCTAATTTCCCACTTGAACTTCCTCTTCAAAGAACTCTGTTTAAATGTAAATCTTGTGTTTATGGTTTTTGTTTTTTATTGCAGCGTGTACATAATAAATGTATTACCGTACGAAGTGTGTGTATACGTGCAAGTTGCTTCTCTTGCCTGCTATCTCCACAGTGGGGTGGGTTTCAGGAGGTGAAACATGAGACTGCCAGGGTTGTGTGTGTGTGTGTGTGGTGTGTGTGTGTCTGCTCCCATATTAAAAGAGCTCCATTCAATTTCTCTATCCTCTACATTCTCCTAGGTCCTGCCACGGAAAAGGCTCCCCAGAGTTGAGCTGCCATACCATGCCAGCTTTTGTATCAGACCCGAGAGTTTTCAATTTCATCTCATCAGCACCACGATATTTTGCCTCGTGCTTCTCTTTCCGTGCCTTTTTGCAAACTCCAGGTGACCTTTTCCTCTAGGGTGCTTCGTCTGGTCACTCTCAACATAAGCTGAGATTTGTGAGATGCTGCAGGACTTGTCATTCCAGCAGTGTTCTCCCTATCCTAGTATTAAGAACTCTGCAGTTCTTGTCAGTTCATGGGTTCTAGTCATCCTCCTGACCAAGGTCTTGTTTCCCAGTTTGGTCAGCTGGCCGCTCTAAGCATGTTTAGGTATTCCATATTTCTTTCCATTTCCTAATGATGGGAGCTCACTGTGCTCTTGGGAAACTTCAACACTCTAGAATTGTTTTATACCCTTCCCTAGATCTATACCTCCTTCACAATTAAATCTCAGAGTTCCACCGGAAGTTCCTGACTTCATTGGTAGTGTTCTGCTCAGTACGTACACTGTCATACTGTTGGAACCTTTTAATAGGAAAGATATGTTTCTTTCTAAATTATGTCCATCAATTGATTGGCCACAGGTGGAGCTCCAATCACAGTTTGTCAAGAAATCTCCATGATGATCACAGGAAATTGGATGCGCCTGAGCTAATATTGGAGTGTCCATGGGGTTTGAATACTTATTTGATGCAAGACTTTCAGCTTTCATTTTTAATTAATTTTGTAAACATTTCTAAAAACATGGTTTCCACTTGATCTTTTCAGGTATATTTTGTGTCTAGAATAGTGACAAAAATGATTTTAAATCTTAATATTTTTAAATTCAGGCTGTAAACACAACAAAAATGTGACAAAGTTGAGGGGTTGTGAATCTTGTGAAGCACTGTAATACTGTGTCTGCACATATATAACCATTACAAGTCTCACAAATCAACTCCCCAAAAGCATACAATCAGGTGATTCATGTACTGTACATCACCATTTCATGGTTCATTATTGTACGAATCGGCAGCCATTTTGCCACAACAAGCCAGTCCCCGCAGTTTCAGTTATGTCGATAAGTATACTGTTTATAGTTAGGGGTCCCGTCCTAATGTTTAATGAGTGATTAAGTGTATGTCGACTGCGATGTTATTTCTAGTTAGTTTTTCGACACAAAACCCTACTTTCACATCCTCTCACCCACTCTGCGGGCCGAACAAGCCTTCACCCGCCCAGCTTCCACATCGACACCACGGCACCATAAACCAACTGTTCAAGGGCTACGGACATGGGCGGAGCCCCCTCGCCTCGGGGCGGCCCGCCCCAGCCGATGGGGTGTTCCCCTGTCCAATTGTGGGGTGAGATCACCTCAGGGCCGACCCCACACCCAGCCCAGAATGGGTGGTTCGCTCGTCCAATAGGGGAGGACCATCGATCTCCGACGCCCCACGACGAATCCGGAGGCAAGTTACCTCAGAGCGGATACCTCCACCTGCCTGGGGGGGGGAGATTGAAGGTGGTGGTGTCGAGTGGTCGGGGGCTCTTTGTCGCAGTCGTCCGTCTTTGCCGCTCTTTGGTCTTTCGTTCTGCGGTCTTTTACGGGTTCCTCGTGGTGGTGGTGGTCGTGGCGGAGGGTGTTCGGTGCTCGTATCGTTCTCGTGAGCAGCCAGGATCTTGGAGCTCGTGGATTTTCGAGTCCACATGGTGGGTGGAGTCGTGAGAAACCACACGAGGTGCGGCCAGGTACCGCGGCCAGTTTCTGACCCCCACTGAACTATCACCTCCGTCGGCGAAGGCCGTAATAAAAGACCCACGAGGTCGTTTCTTTGGGTTAGAGTGCGTCTGCTGCCAGTCTGTAGTAGAACTGATTTAATCTGATCCACTTGTACATTTTCCTGCCATATTCCGTGATTAAGGTCTGTCTGTGTCTACCCTTTCGATCAATTGTAAATAAACCGTTAGAATGTACCCAGCTCATTGCTGTCGTTTCTCCTTGCCACAGCACGGTGCGGGCTTGAGAAATGAAGAGGCCGTTGTGCCGGTAAATCTGTTCATTTGGTCGGCAGCTTTGGGTAATCCCGCTCGGTTACGCCGGAATCCGAGTCGGTAATCAGCGACTCGGTATCGGACCACAAAGTCGCCCGTAGGGTGTGGCTCCCCGTAGTTAGACGCGTGGGGTTTAACCTTAGGGTTTAAATTGAATATTAGACAATTAACCCTACCCCACACCGTGAAAAATACGTCCACCAAGGACCGCATGCCTTCGAGTTATCTAAGGTTTGACTTCAATTCCGGTTCGGGTGAGAGAACGGCCCAACTTGCTCCACTCTAGCGATCGTGCCTCGCCACCGAACCCGCACCAACAACAATAATCACCACTCGCTTAAGGATGGAAAAGAGACTTATGGTATTACATAAAGTTGTATTGTCTGTCTGCTCTATCGATATATCGCCCCACTGGTAGTATTACCATCATAATGAATGCTGTTGGAAATGCTCTTGGGCAAATGCACATTACAGAAAAATTTCAAAACCTGCAGGTGGGGATTCAAGAGTGGGAGAAGACCCCCAATGTCTCTCGATGAATAATGTGTCATTGAAAGGCCACCACCTGGTGGTCGGCAGCCATCAAATCATCATCGTATCTGGGTCGCCAGCCACAATTCTGGCACCAACCAACCAGTTCTTGAAATGTGGTTCGAAGCAGAGGCAACTGCAGTATCATTATGGTGTAAGTATTGCACCTAGCTTTGCCTGTTATACCTCTTGCTCGACCTAAGGTGAAGGAGGTTATGGTTTTCTCATCCCTTTTCTGTCTGTGCTGTATAGGATATCTCAAAAAGTTAGTGGACGGATCAGGATGACATTTTGGAACATATTCGGTCGTGTTACAAGGACGAACTGAATGTGAATTTTGGTGAATATCCGGATCTGGATACAATTTTTAAGTGATTCTTCACCATTGTGAGATAGGGCCAAAAACATTATATAGGCTAATACTTAAAAGGTCGTGGACGGATTCGGATGAAACTCGGTGGGACAGGTTGCGTGTGACACAGGAAGAATATTGATTCAATTTGTGTGAGATCCAAATCTGATCTTGATGCCGATAATTATTATAGTTTCTAAGTGAATCCTCCCTTCACATTATTGAGAGATTGCGGGCCAAAAACGTACATATGCCTGATATTTTCAAAAATGTATTGGATTGGGACCCGGATATGTTTCTCATGGATCAGCATTATGGCAGAGGTATGTGCCTCTACAGTCGCCATCTGAGTTTATTACTGAATATTGTATTATACTTTGAATTATTTTATTATTTGTATTCCTGCTAATTATACGGTTTAATTGTAATGGGAATTTTACCAATAGTACCTGCTCTCTTTTCTAAATTCCTTCCGCCACAGTTCATGGGTAATCCTGCAAATGGTTGAATATATAAACTGAAGCTGATGGTCGTTATATTGAGACGCATCCCTCCCATCATTGATGCACAATAAAACAGGACTGAGTGGATATTAATGAGAATCGTGGATTGGGGAAGGCTTGATGTATGGATTTTCCACATTGCTCGAAATTCCTTTAAATACTTGGCAAAACAAAAACGGGTACTTGGAGCGGCGCAATACCTCTGCGACTTTACAGTTAACGTTTGTATCCCACACGATAGGCCAGATCATGCTGACCGGAAACAAATCTCGACATTGGCTTCTTCTTATATCTACAACTCATACCCAAGTTGGCATAATCATCACAACCTTTTTGAAATATGTATTATTAATATATATATATATATTACGGAAATGGCCCATTCGTATGCGACTGAAATATAGGATTAGCCAGTCCCCCATTAATGCATGTTTAGCAGGTTGTCGGTAATTTGACGTTACATGTTGTGTGGAGGGTGTCACAGGCTGTCTATTTGTTGTGCAGTGGTGGTGGATCGAGAGCCTTCGTTTCTTCCTTCCTCTCTCTGACATAGTCCCGCCCGCCGCTGACGAAGGGGGAGTGGCCATAAAGAGGAAGTGAAATAAAGGGAGGAGTTGTCGCTTCGAAAGGGGCGCGCCCGAAAAGAAAGAAAGTGGTGAGAAACTGAGAGGACGGAGTGAGCAAGTCGGGGCTTCGATGCGAGCGTGCTCCCGGGAAGGCAAGAGAGAAACGACTGGTTGTACGAGGCACGGATATCGCTGGTTGAGCGTCGCTTCGAGGCGAGCGGCGCCGCGAGGCAAGGCAAGAAGAAACGGGTGTCGAGCGCGATCTGTCTTGTAAGCAGTCAGGCTCAGGGCGGCGGTCGGGCAAGAGCAAGAAGAGAAACGAGGGTGTCGAGGCGCGATCTGCTGGTCTAGCAGTGGGCTTCGAGGCGAGCAGTCGCGCCGGGAAGGCAGAGAGAGAAAACGACGGAGCTTTGAAACTGTCCCTACTCATCGCTCAAACGACTCGACGACAGTCTTGGAATCCCATGGACCAGCACTTCTGGAGCCCGGGCACATCTTTTGGGCCTGTGTCGAGTGAACAGGCCAGGCCTGGGACTTGTATGCTGGACCTTGTGCGAAACCAGCTGGAACCACCGTCGATCTGACGGTCTTGTGCGTCGACCCTTACGCGGGGTCAGAGCACGCAGGACCGCGTGCGGATGCAACAAGGAGGACAGCACCATTTTTTGCCGATGCGCGTGCTCGAGCTTGGGGCTCGGATCCGGGACATCGGCTTTGTATCGAGGACATTCGTGCTTTTTGACACTTTCCTCATGTCCATGAAAACACACCAGTATCGTCTGTCTGCATCGTCCCGTTAAGGCTTATCCAGTTGGGAACCGCTTCGATCCCGTAATCCGTATCTCCCTAAGTAAACGGGTTTATGATTAAATTAAACATTGTGTGAATATTTTGCTGTGTTTGGTTCACCGATGTTCCCAATATTCTGGCTGATTCGTATGAAGTTGCTGGCTTATGAGTCAAATTCGTCGCCTGCTGAGAACAATTCGCTGATTGTACTATTAAAACCAAAATGGTTAAGACTGGCAGAAAAGCTCGATCTGACAAAACCTCTGTAACGGGTCTATTCCAACTGGTAGGTCAGGGTACCGTTGGTATCTAGTCGCTTGAAGACACGTGACTCCGAGGCCTGTGCAAGCCACCGGCGTTTATAACCCGGGACGGCGGTGGTGAGGTGGCGCGAATCTGTAACATTGGCCCCACAGATCGTGGGCGAATCCTCCACCAACCGGCATCCGCACAATATATATGTATTTTTGCTACATTCTCATGTGTAAGAATCTAAAAATTAAAAAATTTCTCATATTGGGTAATCCGGATCTTCACACAAATCGAATCAAGATGTTGCTCACAACACCCAAACTGTCTACCCAGTTTCATCTGAAACTGTCCATAACTTTTTGAAATGTAGCGCTATTATATCCGTTTTTTCGCCCAAGCATTCAATAATGAAGAATACTTAAAAAATTATTGGATCGGATTGTAACAAGATACTTCACCAAAATCTAAATCATTCTTCCTTGTCACACATGCAACTTGTACACACAAATTGTTGTCCGAATTGTCAACAACTTTTTGAGATTATCCGGCTGATGAGACAGGGGTAAAAAATAGTACGGTGCCCAAATCTTTTTCATTGATCTGGAATTAGTATTAGCTTGAGACACAATCTAATTATATCATATATAATGTCTGCAAAATTGCATGGTTATATTTTTGTGAACCTCTCCCACATATTCATTCCCTTTAGTCTCATTTTACCTCCCTATTGACACACACACACACCCCTCTCCCAACCCCCTATTCCACTTTTTTTTTTTTTTACCTCACCACCAACACCTAAAGCCTGCTTTACTCTCACCTTTCTTTTAAGGAAAAATTAATTTTTAGGAAAAGAAAAATATTGATTGCGCCACCCCACACAGACTATTTCAAGCAGGAAGGGGGAATAGTGGAAGGGAAATGGGGAAGTAATTAAGGATAAACTAAAAACTTAATATGAACCAGAATGGGAAACCGATCGAGGCTCATGCAAGAATCAAACACAAGGGGGCATTGCGATCAAGAGCCAAAATGGGTAAGGGAAAAAGTGGACCGAACAACAAACATTCAGCACTGTGCAAGGAAAGGAATACAAAGAAGGGTTGAGAACAAGGACTTAAAGAATTAGACTTCTCATTTTCCCTTGTTTTTCTGGCTTCCCTGTTACAGCTAAATGTTCACCATATCACAACATTAATGCCTTTATTTGCAACATGTAAACAGCATTTGCAGTGTGGTCCACACCGGTGAGGTCACCTTAGGTGAATTCAGCAGCTGTTTTGGATCGGCAGGTCAATCCTGGGATTCCGAGCCAGGCCGCTTCCTGTCACTGTAAAGTCTGTGTCCCCAGGTCATGTGATGTCTGAGGAGATCACTATCCTCCACCAAAAGACATCTTCCTCAATCCTGACATTTTGTCCTCTAAAAGAAGCATAGGGTAAAAAGCAAAAAATGCAACATAAATGATGAGTGCAAACCACGTTATGAAGTCCCTTTCTTCGTATTCATTTCGCTAAACATGCAAAGAGACTTATTAGCTTAACGTAGCTGAATTTTCCGATCAGAAGGGTACGAGTTAAAAATGGCATAATGTGTTGAAGTGCATCAGCCCCTCTGAAAAAGTGAAATTTGCCAATTCTTTCTGACAAATTGACAAATTTGTGGCAAAAACTTGATGACAGGTTGGGTGTGTGTGACAAGGATGAACCGATTAGATTTGGGAACGAAAATCTGGATCAGACAGAATCCTTTAAGTGGATTCGTCACCATATTGAGAAAGGGTCAAAAACGATAGAGTTTTGGCAATGAGTAAAGTCTCAAAAAGTTGTGAAGGAGTTATTGAACAGATTGGTGATGAGGTTGGGTGACAGAGCACGCCGATTAGTGTTGCAGGTCCGATGCAGTTCCGGTCTATCAGTGGGATGCAAACGTAAACTGTTCAGGCTGGCAGAGAGTATGGTGCTCCACTGATGCAGTTATAGATTGGCAACAAGCCAGCCACGACAAGGACCAACACCATTCTGCATGAGTGCAAATGCTTGAAATGCAACTGTGATGGTGAACGTCGTAACAAGGTTTCAAATAATGTCGCCCCCCCCCTGCTCTATCTGCGATATGATCCTCCGTCATAATTTCCGCAGGCGCGTCAAGGTCCGCCACAACCCCCTTCTGGTAAAAGAACTAAACCAACATGACAAATCACTGCTCACTTTCCCGTTGCATTCACTTCTTTTTTTCCCTGCTTTGGAATTAAACCCCAACACTGTTTCAACATCCCATTCTTCCTCGAGGGCCTTTCAAAACAGTTGTCCCACCACTTCTGACCGTCCCCATCCAAATCATGATTCTTTTCTACCCCGATTAATCCACCCAAACCCACCTCCTCAAATTCCTGTTTCCTTCTGGGAAAGGGGGTCCTGTAGTGCCATCTTGTATCCCCATTTCCCCCCACCATCCCTCCCCTCCACAAGATCTCCTAAGTCTCTGTTCCTCACTGTTTTGTCCTCCTCTCCCGCCCCTCTCTATGCCCCTTGCTGTGCGTTGTGTGCTTAGCTCTTCATACAAGCCTTGGGACATGTAATCCAAAAATAATAAAGATGTTTGTAATTGCAATTGTACAACCACAATTAACTAGGGTACAACCACAACAGCACCCATCAGAGGCCAATTGAACTAGAGGGCATTCGTAAGTGCATACTCGCCATGTAATGCCTGCATACACGAAAAACAGTAGTCGCGACCCATTACATTTTTGAAATATTCATAGTCTATATTGTTTTGGCCTATCTACAACGGTGGGGGGAAACAGAACACTTAAAATCAAATTAAATAATTCTCATTCGCCATCCGACATTCGCATCTCACCAAAATCGAATCATATTTCCTCATCACAACACAATGTGCCCCAACCAAGTTCGTTCCCTAATCCGTCCACAACTTTTGAGATATGTACTAATATATAGGTTAGCTATCATCTATCCATGGCTGATTGAATCACTTAAAAATTGGTAGTAGTTGAATCCAGAATCTTGGATCTCACAAAATTTAATCAGTTCCGTCCTCGTGCACACAGCCCAACCTGTCCCAAAATTTCTCCGGGAATCCGTCCACAACTTTTTCAGTATACCTGTTACACAGACAGAAAGGGGTGAAACATAACATTCACCTTCGGTGGTGGAGGTAATAAAAATTAATTGGTTGCACAAGTATTCAGCCGCTTTGGTCCAATGGTTGGAATACCTTTTCAGCAGAATGACTGCTAGGAGTTTTTTTGGGAGGTCTTCGACAGATTTGTACAGTGAGATTGTGAAATCTTGCCATTCTTCATGGAAATTGCTGCCGGTTCTGCCAAGTTTGACGGGAATCCGTTCGATGGAGACTGAATCTTCAAGTCTCACCTAAATGTTCAACTGGTTCAGTAGGACAATGGACTGGAGCCACGTCAAGAACATGTATTTCTTCTTTCAGCCACCCAGGGTAGCATTTAACTTTGGTTCCAGATATTTGTACTGCGAAGATGTGAAATCTCTTCCCAGTTTCGGATTAATGGCTGACTCAAGCAAGTTTTCATCAAGTTTGCAATCCACCGTGCTTCCACCTTGAAAGCTTGCCAATTGTTGCTGATGACAAAGCAGCCCATAATATCTACCACCACCATGCTTTGAAGTCGGATTGACGTTGACTGGGGTGATGTGTCAGTGTTCGGCTTGCCAACCGACAATACACTGAATTTCGACAAAAGTCAATTTTTGTCTCGTCTGACTACAAAACTTCTCCATATGTCTTGCAGTATCATTAATACGCTCTTTTTTGCAGAACATAATGGTTTCTTTCTTGTCAACCTGAGTACAGAGGCAGCTTTGTTAAGGGAATGGGATATATGTACATTGAAGTGAAGGGTATTTCAAAAAAACTAGCATCACGTGAAGACCAGTCTTCGCATCCCCCACCACTAAAATGAGGATTAAACAAAACTTATATTCCTAGCGTGCAATATATGTATGTGAAGTTCCCCTTGATCTGCCAGCTGTCTGGAGAAAGATGTTTGGAAGTTTTAGGGTATAATCAAGTACTGGCCACCAAACCATGTGACCTATCAATTAGAAATTCACAAACTTCTGAAAGGATGTCTTGGGAGTGTACAAGTGAATTTTTGGCCTAATCTGTCAGCCTTCTGAGGAAGAAGATTTTTAAAATTTATTATTTCATCCAAGATTGGTGGACGAACCATGGACCTAATGAATCCTATAATTTACATTTCTGCCTCCAATCCTCCAGTGGACAAAGTGTGGACGATTTCGTGTTATCGGAATGAAGTGCGTTTTCTATCCAAGATGCCGCCAAACATGTGAATTGTGACTTCATAATTTTTACTAACTAGTACGTGCCCGTTAAAAAAAAAAAAAAAAAAAGCTAATAATAAATAAATTAAACACACAGGCCGTTTTTCTTCGCTCTCACGTGCCGTAACGTGCGCTGACCGGAAGTTCGATATATTCACTAGTTCGATTATTCGCAATTTAGTTTTAATCCCAATTATTCAATAGCGCCAACGTATTTACCTTTCGCAATGTCGTGGCAACCGGAAAAACAAAAAGAGAAGAGAGAGAAAAAAATTACTTCCTGGTTCAAGAGCATACCAGACTCTGATCTTTACCGAAATTTATACAACCGTCTAATATGAAAACGATCATAACTTGGCCATTGTGTTTACTAAAATGCGCATAAGAAATCGAGAAATTATTAGAATAAACGAAGTCAGCAACTCTCCGGAGAGCCCGTACGTTGTAACCCGTTAATGGGGGAACGCCGGCTGTTGCATTCCCTCCCCATCGGTCCACCCCACGCACAAGGTGTCTTGTCATTGGTTTGGAGTAAATAATGGCCATAACTTGGAAGCACTTGCGTTAATATCAAACTTGAAAAGGCAACATCCTCAGTCCCCAGCCAACTATACCTGGCAAGTTCAATTGAATCGACCACGAGGTTGTCGAGAAACAGCGGTACACACACACACACATTGCTGGAATTATAGATAGATGCAGACAGATGGAAGATATAGTTGCAATTTGGCGTTCGTTTGGTATGTGATTCCAGAGAAGAACATTATTAATATTTTCTTGATCTAACATGGCTGCCAAACTCATGTGACCTCTCAATTAGTAAAATATCAAAAGGCACCAGTTTCACCACTTTGTTTGATATGTGTACCAAAATTTCGTAATATATCTTGAGGGGATTTGTAGTTAAGCTCCGGAAACGAAAATGTGCGGATGAGCGGACATGAACCCATTCTTTATATCCCCCGCCAACTTTGCAATTACAAAAAAACCCAGTATGCTATACACCGGCAAATCGAAAAAGAGGAGTTACAACTATAATGGCGTACGTGATTTAATAAAGCTTATGACGCACTTCAGCGTCTCGGCAACGGGAACAGGAAGGGTGGAACGTATGACGTCAAGACGTACAGGAAGATTGAGTGCAGTACGGATTTTAACTCTTTGAACCCTCAAGCATTGCAGCTCATTAGTCCAGAAGCGATCAAGGTTTTTATTCTTGCCCTGTGGAGCTTGGTTTTAAAGCAATGTGCCAATTGGGTTATTCATATGAATCGGGTGCGCTTGAGAAACCCTGTGCCGACGTCGGTGGATGCGATATGAGTCGGAACGAGTTTCCGTCCCACAACAAGAATAAAGTGTCTTCAATATCCGAGGTAGAATAGACCGTTTCCACCCGTTGTTTAGAGGATGGGGAGAGGGAAATGCTGTTGAGGTTTAAGCGTGTTTCATTACCTCAGTAATGGCCTGTCCACCCCCCGTCTCGACTGCCATCATTTTCCATCCTTCGAACCTCCGCAGCGACCCATCATCCCCCTTTTCAATTCAACATGTAAATCAAAACTCCTCAATCCTCACGATCGCGCCTATTTCCGTTCAAAACCCGCAATTCCATTGAAAACTTCCCGTCACCTGAAGGTTGAATCCACCCTTCGGTTCCTCCATCTCAAAACCCTGCCCGTAGCCTTCAACCCACCCCTGTTCATGTCCACAGCACGAAACCATCCTTCCCTACCACGTCACACGTCGTTCATGCGAACCAATGTTTAAGTTGCTCAGACACATGATCCGAAACTTAATTACCCATTTAGCGCATTACCGTGCAGGCTATATAATATACAATGGATCCCTCGGCTGTGCAAATCGTCGTGGATTAATACAATTGCTTGTTTTATTAAAATATTTCATGCAAAACTCATCAACAAACGATCGTTTGGACGCGAGATTGTCGTATCATGTGAGATCAACATACATGCGGCTCCCCGCGGAGGGGTGAAATTTTAAATAACCTATTATCGGCTTATACCGAAAAAACGTAACCCCTATAAACGGTATACCGAACAAAAAACCGGTTATACCCGAAAACAATTAATCAGTAATGGAAACGGGCAAAGCCTAGAAAGCGAACGTAGAATTCTCTTACATTCGCCTGACTCTTAACTATAGACTGTTCACAACTTATACTTGTCAACGTATACCAGTGGTACGTTGTACGCCGCACAGGCTGATGATTTTTGAGCAATTCTGGGTACTTCGCTGCGATTCGGGGATCCACGAACAAATAATGTAAATCACGATTAAAAAATATTTTTTATGAGCGGGAAATTCTTTAATTACAATTAACTGTGCGAAAAATTAATATTAAAAAATAAAACGTCACTTCTAAGTCAAAATAAAATAACTTAAAAAGTTCTGGAAAGAGTTTCAAAATCACTACCCCGGGCAATGTTAATACAAAATTAAAACACTTCTGTCATGACAAATAAAATCACTTTCGGAAGTATAAAATAACTTTGGGAAAAAAATTAATTTGAATAAATAAATAATTCGGTCATCATGATCTCCCGCTGCATCATCCCCCATGAAAAAAAACCGGAAACAAAGAAAAAAAACCAGCTAACAACAAAAACGTCCATAGCCAACGACACGGATTCACAATTGCAGGGTATTGTGTTTTTTTGTTGTTTTCCCATTTCTTCATGGTGCATCGCGTTA
>CM068964.1:67529834-67548131 GCA_035128595.1 Eptatretus atami
ACTTTCGGAAAAAAATTACTTGAATAAATAAATAATTTCGGTTCATGATCTCCCGGCATGCATCATTCCCCATGAAAAGAAACCGGAAACAAAGAAAAAAAACCAGCTAACAAACAAAAACGTCATAGCCAACGACACGGATTACACAATTGCAGGGTATATGTGTTTTTTTGTTGTTTCCCATTCTCTTCATGGTGCACGCGTTAACTAATATTCACAGAATAGAAATAAAACCCAATCGTGTGTTATCACCGCCACAGCGTTTAACAACCGTAGCAAAAAGTCTTAGCTAACGACCACGGATGTCCAAATAGCTGGCTATTGGTGTTGTTTCCTATTCTCTCACAGTGCACGCGTTGAATATTAAGCTCACTTCGTTCGCTATATAATTACGAGCTGTGATATTGATATCAACAACTGTACAAATCGAAGAAAGGTGTTCAAATCTTTAATACCGTGACATGGATAACGTGATTTAAAAAAAAAAGCTCTGATCGTACTAGATAAATCTGCGAACAGTGAAAGTATGACGACAAGACGTATAGGAAGTACGTATCAGGATGTTTTTTACTTTTAACCTTCAGCATCCGGCAACACAAGCAATCGCATTTCTCTTTTGTCTCGTGGGCTGGTTTATAAAGCAATTGCCAATTGATAATTACTTCGCCACCGAAGGTGAAGAGATTATGGTTTTCACCCTCTTTTGTCTGTATAGAGAATATCTCAAAAGTTGTGTGACAGATCCGGATGAAATTTTGTGGCAGGTTGGGTCTGGTAATCAGGGACGAAATGATTAGATTTTTGTGTGATGCTGAATCCGGATCCCGAGCACGTAACGAAGTCTTTAAAATGATTCTTCACGCATTGAGAGACAGGCCAAAAGTGAAAAAAGTTATGTCTTGGCACGTTATTTCAAAAAATGCATTGGGTCTCCGATATGTTCTCGGGATTCAGGTATTTGCCTTGGTCGAGTACTGCGCTCCACCGAGGCACTTCCAGTTGATCATACTAGCAAATTTACCACGGTCGCTTCAAACAAGGTAATTACTGGAGGAGAAAACGAGAGGGAGATGGGGAGGGGAAATGGAGATGGGGGAGAGCGAAATGGAGATGAGGGAGAGGGAGATGGGGGAGAGGGGAAAGGGAGAGAGATGGGGAGAGGAAGGGGAGAGAGATGCGGGGAGAGGGAAAGGGGAGAGAGATGAGGGGGAGAGGGAAAGGGTGAGTAGAGGGAAAGGGGAGAGAGATGAGGAGAGGAGGGGGGGAGAGGATGGAGAGGAGGAGAGAGGAGGGAGAGGGGAGGAGGCGAGGAGAGGGGAGGGAAGGAAGGGAGAGGAGGGGAGGGAGAGGAGGAGAGGATGGAGCGGGGGAGGGAGGAGAGGAGGGAGGGAGAGGAGGGAGGGAGAGAGGGAGGGAAGGAGGGAGGGAAGGAGGGAGAGAGGGAGGAGAGGGAGGGAGGATGGGAGTTGAGAGGAGGTAGGGAGAGGAGGGAGGGAGGAGGGAGCGGCAGAGGAGGGAGGGAGGGAGGGGAGGGAGGGAGAGGAGGGAGGAGGGAGGGAAGGGAGGAGGATGAGAGGAGGGAGGGAGGGAGAGGAGGGAGGGAGGAGGGAAGGAGGGGGAGGGAGGGAGGGGGAGAGGAGGGAGGGGGGAGAGGAGGGAGGGAGGGAGGAGGGGAGGGAGAGAGGGAGGGGAGGAGAGAGGGAGGGGAGGAGGGGGAGGGGGGAGGGGGAGGGGGGAGGGGAGGTGGGAGGGAGGGAGAGGAGGCAGGAGGGGAGGGGGGAGGGGAGGGAGGAGGTGAGGGAGAGAGGGAGCGGAGCAGAGCGAGAGGAGGGAGTGGAGGGAGAGAGGAGGGGGAGGAGAGAGGGAGGGGGAGGGGGGGAGGGAGGAGGAGGGGGAGGGGGAGGGAGGGGAGAGAGGGAGGGGTGAGAGGGGAAGGGGAGGGAGGGGAAGGGGGAGGGAGGAGGGAGGGAGGAGAGGGAGAGGGAGGGAGGGAGGGGAGAGGAGGAGGGGGAGAGGAGGGAGAGGAGAGAGGGAGAGGAGGGAGGGAGAGAGGGAGAGGGAGGAGGAAGGGAGAGAGGGAGGGGGAGGGAGAGGGGAGGTGAGGAAGGGGGAGGCGAGGGGGAGGAGCGGGAGGGAGGGGAGGGAGGGGGAGGGGGGAGGAGGGGAGAGGGGAGGGAGGGGAGAGGGGTGAGAGGGGGAAGGGGAGGGAGGGGAAGGAGGGAGGGAGGGGGAAGGTGAGAGGGGGAGGGAGGCGGAGGGAGGGGAGGGAGGGAGGGGAGGAGGGGCGAGGGGGAGGGATGGGGAGGGGGAGGGGGGGGAGCGAGAGAGGGGAGAGAGGGAGGAGAGAGGGAGGGGGAGGAGGAGGAGGGAGAGAGAGGGAGGGAGGGTGGGGAGAGGGAGGGAGGGTGGCGAGAGAGAGGGATAGGGGAGGGAAGGGGGAGGGTGGGAGGAGAGGGAGGGGAGGGTGGGGAGAGAGAGCGAGGGGGAGGGGACTGAGAGAGAAGAGGGGCGGTGTGAGTGAGAGGGGAACGGCGGAAAGGGAAGACTGTGTGAGATGACGGAAGGAAGGCAGACGTGTTGTGTGTGAGCGTGGAGCGCTTAATCTCGATTCAATTACTGTTTATCAAAAAATGATTCTGCATTGAATAACAGTGAAGATGGAAACAAAAGAATGTTGAAATTCAGTTTTCTACCGTCATATGATAAAACCGTCTGGACACGTCCAGAGACAGACACCGTCTGGACTTGACCACTGTCCGGACACGTCCAGAGACAGACACCGTTCTGACTTTGACCACTGTCGGACAGGTCCAGAGACCGACACCGTCGGATTTGACCACTGTACCGGAACACGTCCAGAACAGGAACCGTCTGGACTTGCCCACTGGTCCGGATACATCCAGAGGACAGACACCGTCCGGAATTGACCATGTCGGACACGTCCAGAGACGGGGACCACCGTCAGGATTTGACCACTGTCCGAACACGTCAGAGACAGACACCGTACCGGATTTGACCACTGTCCGAAACACGTTCCAGAGACAGACACCGTCTGGACTTGCCACTGTCCGTACACTCCACGAGCAGACACCCGTCCGGACTTGACCCACTGTCCGGACACGTCCAGAGGACACACACGTCAGGTATTATGACCACTGTCCGGACACGTTCCAAGACAGCACCGTTCCGGCATTTGACCACTGTCCAGAACACGTCAGAGACAGACACCGTCCGACTTGACCACTCCGGACATGCTCCACGAGACAGACCACCGGTACCGGATTTGACCACTGTCCGAACACGATCCAGAGACGGACCACCGATCTGGACTTGACCACATGTCCGGACACGCTCCGAGGACAGACACCGGTTCTTGACTTGACACCACTGTCCGACACGTCAGAGACAGACACGTCCGGACTTGAACACTGTCCGACAGTCCAGAGACAGACACCGTCCGGATTTGACACTGTCCGAACACGTCCAGAGACAGACACCCTCTGGACTTGACCACTCGTCCGACACATCCAGAGACAGACCACCGTCCGGCTTGACCACTGTCCGGACAACGTCCAGAGACAGACCAACCGTCCGGATTTGGACCACTGTCCGAGCACGTCCAGAGACAGACACCGTTGACTGACGACTGTTCCGACACTCCAGAGACAGACACCGTCCGGACTTGACCACTGTCGGACACGGTCCAAGACGGACACCGGTTCCGATTTGACCACTGTCTGAACACGTCCAGAGACAGGACACCGTCTGGGACTTGACCCACTGTCCGACACGTCCAGAGCAACACCGTCATGGGACTTGACACTGTCCAACACGTCCAGAGGACAAGGACACCTCCGGATTTTGAAACCACTGTCCGAACAGTCCAGAGGACAGGACACCGTCTGGACATTGACCACTGGTCCGACACATCAGAGACAGACACGTCCAGACTTGACCACTTCCGGAACAGCCAGCAGACAGGGACCCACCGTCCGGATTGACCACTGTCCGAACACTTCCCAGAGACAGACACCGTCTGGAACTTGACCACTCGTCGACACGTCCAGCAGACAGACACCACCGGACTTGACCATCTGTCCGGACACGTCAGAGACCAGACACCGTCAGACTTAATCATCCGAGATATGTCCAGACCAGAGACAGAGAGAGATGTGCACGCACTTTACGGCAATATTGGCAATATTTCTCAGGTTCATCGGCAGGTTGAGTCAGTGTGGATTTTTTTAAAACCCCGGGGGAAAAAAAACTTTGGCAGTTTTACTTTTCCCTATAACAACCAGAAACCTTGAGTCGCTTCATGAAAACAATGTAATTTCAGGGAATATGTTCAAAACTTATTCTTTATAAAACAAGTTGCGTGTGACGAGTGGAAAAAATTTGCTCAGGTAATTTAGAAAACGTAATACGGCAAACGGCTCGGAAAATCGGTGTTATTTCCGAGCTCGGGTGACGGAGCACTCCTCTGTGGTGCGGAGCAACTCGCTCGGGGTGACGGAGCACTGGAGGAACTCGCTCGGAGTTCAATCAGGGGCGACGGAGCACGGAGCACGCTCGGGCGAAGAGCACTGTCGGCTGTGACGGAGCACGGAGCACTCGCCTCGGGTGACGGAGCACATCGCTTCGGGTGACGGAGCCACGGAGCACTCGCTCGGGTGACGGGAGCACGGAAGCAACCTCGCTCCGGGTGACGGAGCACGGAGCACTCGCTTCGGGGTGACGGAGCACGGTACCGCAATCGACAATGGGCGCTCGGAAGTGGCTTGGGCACTCATGCAATCACTGCAATTCAATGGTTGATGAGGACATGGATTGGGCAGGGGTGTCCACTGCGAATTATGATATTGGGAATCCCTCCATTGAGGACCTCTCTGTGCAAACGTTGGTGCTGCGCCGAAGCAGTCTCCATTGGCTATTGGCCGTACATTCCCTGAACAGGTCGTCACTCGACACACGATACCAGCAAGCTTGCACTCATTTTTTGCCGACCTCAGAAGGATGACAGGCAGAGCTCAACCCCACCTGGTATTGTTACAATCTGGCAGCCATTTGCACCACAAACAGACAAAGCCAGTTGCTAAAGCTTAGTTATTTGATAAGTATGTGCATTTATAGTTAGCAATCCCTCCTTCATGTCTAATGGGAAATTTCGTGTGTTGCGCCTACAAGTTATTTGTAGTTGAATTATATACATCAACAACACAACAACAGCGGACCGTCACCTCGCTTCGGCCATTTACGCTGGCCCTTACGTGAGTGGTAGGCGGAGAGCTACAGATTCGCCTCAGCTCTGACATCCGCCCAGCAAAGGTGGGAGTTGCCCCACCCTACGTGGGGTTGTCAATGCAGGGACGGCCAGCGAACTTGCGCAATGGAACCGGTCAATTCAGAAGGCGAAGTGGCGGAAAGAAACCACTCCCACCTAAAGAGGAGCTAGAGCAGTTATCGTGGCGATTGCTTAGCATATGCAGTCTTGGTGGCGATTTGGCTTTGTCTGCAGTCTTGGTGCGCGATTGGCTTCGTCTGCGGTCCTGGTGCTTCGGTCTCGTATCGATGGGTCGTGGGTTCCGATCCCACGTGCTGGTTTGGAGTCGGTTGTGACCGCACGGGCGGGAAGGTACCCGGCCCGGCTCGACCGAATAAAGACCCACGGGGTCCATTTTTTTTGGGTGTGGTGTTGTGTGTGTGTGTGTAGTAGTGTGATGTGTGTGTAGTGTGTGTGTGTGCCGTCCGTGGGCCCGTCTGTAAGATAGATATTGTTAATGCCTAATGATACATTGTGAATCTACCATTTCATTATTCGTGATTAACTCTGCCTCTGATGTTCTCCCTTCCCGCAATTATTGCCTATTGACTAACAATTAAACCCCCGTAGTTAAATGTTCAGTTCAGTCGTCCGTAGGTTTTTCCATATCATTGACCCGCACCACTGGTGCGTATTAGAGTGTGAGGCCGTTTGGCGGTAAAATTGTTAATTTGACGACGATCTTGGTTAACCCCGCTCGGTATACACCCGGATTCGGGGCTCGGTAAACGGCTCCGTTCCGCCCGGTCCGTGAGACGTTGGTTCCCGGTTAGTGGCAGACGACGTGGGTAACTTAGGTATACGAAATTAGGCAATTAACCCTTACCACGCCGTCAAAATATTGGCGTACCCACGGTCACGCTAAAGGGACCTGTGACATCTTCGGACTTATCCAAGAGATCCGACATAAAATTCCGGGTGTTCGGTGGGAAGACACTCACTGCCTTCCACCTAGTGGTTCGTTTATCGCCACCGGATCCCCAGCCCAACAACAGTATAACTTCAACAACAGAGTGGGATTTGAACTGAGGCATCCTTGGTGATCACCAAAGCCCACCAACCTCAACCATTAAAGGTCCCCTTGACATGCCAAAAGTACATAAATTTCATTTATATATGTCCTAGAGGAGTTTTTCATTCTGATTATCAGATCTGACAAGTTTTTTCACAATTCATTCTGGTAAAAATGTTAAAATTACAAAAACAAACATACTTCGGGAACGCCCCTAAAAATTATCCTGAAAGGGGCGTAACCACACATGACGTCAACTACAGGATTGAACAAAAGCCTTGCACGGTAATTACTCGGTTGGTGGGTCTACTGATTTATTGGCTTGCTGATGTGTTTCCACATTTGATTGGCTCGAACTCATCGCCTCTCGTTCATTTTCTGCTTTAAGAAATCGACATTTGTTTTGAATAATGGGATGGCATTGGACATTTGATTTGTTCTGGTTAACGACAGTGAAGTAGTGAGAAGAAACTGTAAGGATTTTGGCTGAATCACATGGAGAACTTGAATCGGATAATGTCAGTCAGCGGCGAGGTGAAGTTCAGGCAGCTGGAAATGAAGTACGGCCTTACCAGTTCGGCCGAAGCCAGGACAAGCAGAGGAAAATCGGCGATTACGAAATTCCCAGGGAGTTCATGATGTCGGCAGGACATCGAAGATGACTCGGAAAATAAACAACTGGTTAGAACTAAATCCTATTCGTAATATCCAATAAATGTAAATTCGACTTGCATATGCATCTGATAATCAGAAATATTTTAGTCGTGAGGTGACGTGAAACAGCGCAGCAACATGTATGGCTCCACGGCGACATTAATCACAAAAGGCACAGCCCATGTCATCGGCCGTATTCTCCGCGAATAAAACCGAAGCAATCTCGCTTCGAGATCCGATGAAAACTATGTGTTGCAGAACACCTTGCCGATCACAATTCGTCTGGAGTAGTCCGATAAATCTGAACGTTCTTTGCATTTTTAATTTATTTCATTTCCTACTGTCGTCATTAGCGCCAGTAGAAAACACATGAAGAAAAGACGAATAATTAAACATTAAGCTACAGCACGTCCAGATTTTATCGGCTCAGTCGGACGGACGACGGATTTATTGGACTAAGTCTAGGACTCTAGAGTTGACAAGTAACTTGTATCAGCATGCACACAATAGTATAAGTCAAATGCGTTAAGAGTCCCGAGGCTATGAAGGCGTGTAATAGCACAGAATACATTTTAGTCTTTCATAGTTTTGCCAACATAGTTTTCCCTTTCTTTTATATACAGCCATTATTGGCTAAATGTTTTAATGCAATAGCATTGCCAATGGAAAGCAGTACCTTCACTTATAGAATAAACCCATGTATGCGAGTGCGCCATACCTGGCTTGGCTATAGTATGTCGGAACTCGATAACCTATCCTAAGCAGGCTGGTTTCAACGAAACGACATTCAATAAGCCTGCAAAATGTGGGTGCAGGTTTTTCACATTGTTTAATCTTTAAAATTATCTCTTGCAGCCTATGAAATGACTGCATTTTATCGTTAGAATATTTTTACCTTGAAATGTCACCTGTAATTTTTTTTTTAATGGAAGAGCTTTCAACAGTCAAATTTTATATATTTTGTCGTACTGTCTCAAGTGAAGGCGCATGCAATGACTTCTCGTGTCACTGGAGGCCTTTCACGTTATCCCCTCGTCAGCTGCACATTTAGCAGATCCATATTTCTCCAGACAGATTATCATTCTCGGGAATACCATGACAGGCTAGACACCCGTCTTTGCTTGTATTTGCTGCATCCTGCTACGAATACATACTTGGACAGGCATTTTCGAAAGTACGGCCTAAAACTCTTTAAAAAACTTATCAGCGAAACACTCACTGGAATTAAGACGCATCACACGAGATTGCACTAACATGATATGCAAAATGCATATTGTAACGTACATGTACACAGAGCGCGGACAATCTCGACTCTGCGAGTCAATTCCACTAGTTGTGCAGTATGTAATGTGACGTCACGCGCGATTCGCTGAAGTCCTTTTTTTAAGGGGGGGCATTTAGCAGTTGGATTAGCTCCAGAAACTGATCTAAATATTGCTTCTAATTTATCCCATTTTTGCATCTTAAAAAAAACATGGGGATTTTTCCACTACGGAAGTCAAAGTTAACTATAATAAATAACAAGATTTATTTTGGCATGTCAAGGTGACCTTTAAGGCCAACACAGGCTACTTATGGAATCCTATTACTCTTAAAAGCCTGTCTATTCACTCACGTACGTAATCACGATTAATAGAAATAAAACGACTTTTTATCCCAAATAGTTGCAGCTATAATGCAGAACCACCATGGCAGACATTCTTACAAGTTCAATCGCCCGCTGAAATAAACATTGCAGAAAATCTGCCATTTTGCGCTGCCTCGTCTGTGCACGTTTGATGCGATCAGTTTCGAGTCCGCGCAAACTTATAAACTTTTTTTTTTTTCTTAAAACGTGTTTTTTACCACCATCTCTACTTTCTTTAAAGTTAATTTTATACTTCCGAAAGTGATTTTTTTTCATGACAGGAAGTGTTTATTTTGTATTTAACATTGCCGGTAGTGATTTTGAAACTCTTTCCAGAACTTTTAATTTATTTTATTCTTGACTAGAAGTGATCGTTTATTTTTTTAATTATTTTTTTCGCAAAGTTAATTGTAATAAAGATATCTCCCGCATCATCAAAAAATATTTTTTAATCGTGATTTACATTATTCTTACCTATACTTAGTTCACAACTTAATTACTTGCCAACGTATACCGTGGTACGTGTAGCGCCGCACAGGCTGATGATTTTGACGCAATTTCTGTACTTCGGCTCGATTCGGGATTCCAGCGAACAATAATGTAAATCCACGATTAAAAAATATTTTTTAGATGATGCGGGAAGATATCTTTATTACAAATTAACTGTGCGAAAAATTAATAATTAAAAAATAAACGTCACTTCTAGTCAGAGAATAAAATAAACTTAAAAAGTTTCTGGAAAGAGTTTCAAATCACTACCCCGGCAATGGTTAATACAAATATAAACACACTTCTGTCATGAAAATAAAATCATTTCGGAAGTATAAAATTAAACTTTCGGGGAAAAAAATAATTTGAATAAAATAAATAACTTCGGTCATCATGATCTCCCGCTGCATCATTCCCCCATGAAAAGAAAACCGGAAAAACAAAGAAAAAAAACCAGCAACACAACAAAAACGTCCATAGCCAACGACACGGATTCACAATTGGCAGGGTATTGTGTTTTTTTGTTGTTTCCCATTTCTTCATGTGCATCGCGTTAACTAATATTCACAGATAGAAATAAAACCCAATCGTGTGTTATCACCCACAGCGTTTAACAACCGGTAGCAAAAAGTCTACTAACGACACGGATGTCCAATAGCCTAGGCTATTGGTGTTGTTCCTATTCTCTCACAGTGCCGCGTTAAGTATTAAGCTCACTTCGTTCGCTTATATAATACGAGCTGCTGATATTGATACTCAACAATTGTACAAAATCGAAGAAAGGTGTTCAAATCTTTATACCGTACATGGATAACGTGATGTAAAAAAAAAAGCTCTGATGTACTCAGAATAAATTCTGGAACAGTGAAAGTATGAGACAAGACCGTATAGGAAGTACGTATCAGGATGTTTTAACTTTTAACCTTCAGCATCTCGGCAAACACAAGCAATCGCATTTTCTCTTTGTCCTCGTGCTGGGTTTATAAAGCAATTGCCAATTGATAATTACCTCGCCACCGAAGGTGAAGAGATTATGTTTTCATCCTCTTTTGTCTGTATAGAGAATATCTCAAAAGTTGTGGACAGATCGGAATGAAATTTTGTGGACAGGTTGGGTGTGTAATCAGGGAGAATGATTAGATTTTGGTGATCTGAATCCGGATCCCGAGCACGTACGAATCTTTAAAATGATTTTCACGCATTGAGAGATCAGGCCAAAAGTGAAAAAGTATGTCGACGCACGTTAATTTCAAAAAATGCATTGGCGCTCGATATGTTCTCGGGATCAGGTATTGCTTGGTCGAGGTACTGCGCTCCACCGAGTGCCCTTCCAGTTATCAATACTAGCCAATTACCACGGTCGCTTCAACAAGGTAATTACTGGAGGAGAAAACGAGAGGGAGATGGGGAGAGCGGAAAATGGAGATGGGGGAGAGGAAATGGACGGATGAGGGAGAGGCGAGATGGGGGAGAGGGAAGGGAGAGAGATGGGGGAGAGGGAAGGGCGAGAGACTGCGGGGAGAGGGAAAGGGGAGAGAGATGGGGGGAAGGGGAGAGGGAAAGGGGAGTAGGGGGAAGAGGGGGAGAGAGATGAGGACGAGGAGGGGGGAGAGGCACGGGAGAGGAGGAGAGGGGGGAGAGGAGGAGGAGGCGAGAGAGGGGAGGGAGAGGAGGTGAGAGGAGGGAGGGAAGGAGGGAGAGGAGGACGAGGAGGGAGGGAGGAGGAGGGAGAGGAGGGAGGGAGAGAGGGAGGGAAGGAGGGAGGGAAGGAGGGAGAGAGGGAGGAGAGGGAGGGAGGATGGGAGTTGAGAGGAGGTAGGGAGAGGAGGGAGGGAGGAGGGAGCGGCAGAGGAGGGAGGGAGGGAGGGGAGGGAGGGAGAGGAGGGAGGAGGGAGGGAAGGGAGGAGGATGAGAGGAGGGAGGGAGGGAGAGGAGGGAGGGAGGAGGGAAGGAGGGGGAGGGAGGGAGGGGGAGAGGAGGGAGGGGGGAGAGGAGGGAGGGAGGGAGGAGGGGAGGGAGAGAGGGAGGGGAGGAGAGAGGGAGGGGAGGAGGGGGAGGGGGGAGGGGGAGGGGGGAGGGGAGGTGGGAGGGAGGGAGAGGAGGCAGGAGGGGAGGGGGGAGGGGAGGGAGGAGGTGAGGGAGAGAGGGAGCGGAGCAGAGCGAGAGGAGGGAGTGGAGGGAGAGAGGAGGGGGAGGAGAGAGGGAGGGGGAGGGGGGGAGGGAGGAGGAGGGGGAGGGGGAGGGAGGGGAGAGAGGGAGGGGTGAGAGGGGAAGGGGAGGGAGGGGAAGGGGGAGGGAGGAGGGAGGGAGGAGAGGGAGAGGGAGGGAGGGAGGGGAGAGGAGGAGGGGGAGAGGAGGGAGAGGAGAGAGGGAGAGGAGGGAGGGAGAGAGGGAGAGGGAGGAGGAAGGGAGAGAGGGAGGGGGAGGGAGAGGGGAGGTGAGGAAGGGGGAGGCGAGGGGGAGGAGCGGGAGGGAGGGGAGGGAGGGGGAGGGGGGAGGAGGGGAGAGGGGAGGGAGGGGAGAGGGGTGAGAGGGGGAAGGGGAGGGAGGGGAAGGAGGGAGGGAGGGGGAAGGTGAGAGGGGGAGGGAGGCGGAGGGAGGGGAGGGAGGGAGGGGAGGAGGGGCGAGGGGGAGGGATGGGGAGGGGGAGGGGGGGGAGCGAGAGAGGGGAGAGAGGGAGGAGAGAGGGAGGGGGAGGAGGAGGAGGGAGAGAGAGGGAGGGAGGGTGGGGAGAGGGAGGGAGGGTGGCGAGAGAGAGGGATAGGGGAGGGAAGGGGGAGGGTGGGAGGAGAGGGAGGGGAGGGTGGGGAGAGAGAGCGAGGGGGAGGGGACTGAGAGAGAAGAGGGGCGGTGTGAGTGAGAGGGGAACGGCGGAAAGGGAAGACTGTGTGAGATGACGGAAGGAAGGCAGACGTGTTGTGTGTGAGCGTGGAGCGCTTAATCTCGATTCAATTACTGTTTATCAAAAAATGATTCTGCATTGAATAACAGTGAAGATGGAAACAAAAGAATGTTGAAATTCAGTTTTCTACCGTCATATGATAAAACCGTCTGGACACGTCCAGAGACAGACACCGTCTGGACTTGACCACTGTCCGGACACGTCCAGAGACAGACACCGTTCTGACTTTGACCACTGTCGGACAGGTCCAGAGACCGACACCGTCGGATTTGACCACTGTACCGGAACACGTCCAGAACAGGAACCGTCTGGACTTGCCCACTGGTCCGGATACATCCAGAGGACAGACACCGTCCGGAATTGACCATGTCGGACACGTCCAGAGACGGGGACCACCGTCAGGATTTGACCACTGTCCGAACACGTCAGAGACAGACACCGTACCGGATTTGACCACTGTCCGAAACACGTTCCAGAGACAGACACCGTCTGGACTTGCCACTGTCCGTACACTCCACGAGCAGACACCCGTCCGGACTTGACCCACTGTCCGGACACGTCCAGAGGACACACACGTCAGGTATTATGACCACTGTCCGGACACGTTCCAAGACAGCACCGTTCCGGCATTTGACCACTGTCCAGAACACGTCAGAGACAGACACCGTCCGACTTGACCACTCCGGACATGCTCCACGAGACAGACCACCGGTACCGGATTTGACCACTGTCCGAACACGATCCAGAGACGGACCACCGATCTGGACTTGACCACATGTCCGGACACGCTCCGAGGACAGACACCGGTTCTTGACTTGACACCACTGTCCGACACGTCAGAGACAGACACGTCCGGACTTGAACACTGTCCGACAGTCCAGAGACAGACACCGTCCGGATTTGACACTGTCCGAACACGTCCAGAGACAGACACCCTCTGGACTTGACCACTCGTCCGACACATCCAGAGACAGACCACCGTCCGGCTTGACCACTGTCCGGACAACGTCCAGAGACAGACCAACCGTCCGGATTTGGACCACTGTCCGAGCACGTCCAGAGACAGACACCGTTGACTGACGACTGTTCCGACACTCCAGAGACAGACACCGTCCGGACTTGACCACTGTCGGACACGGTCCAAGACGGACACCGGTTCCGATTTGACCACTGTCTGAACACGTCCAGAGACAGGACACCGTCTGGGACTTGACCCACTGTCCGACACGTCCAGAGCAACACCGTCATGGGACTTGACACTGTCCAACACGTCCAGAGGACAAGGACACCTCCGGATTTTGAAACCACTGTCCGAACAGTCCAGAGGACAGGACACCGTCTGGACATTGACCACTGGTCCGACACATCAGAGACAGACACGTCCAGACTTGACCACTTCCGGAACAGCCAGCAGACAGGGACCCACCGTCCGGATTGACCACTGTCCGAACACTTCCCAGAGACAGACACCGTCTGGAACTTGACCACTCGTCGACACGTCCAGCAGACAGACACCACCGGACTTGACCATCTGTCCGGACACGTCAGAGACCAGACACCGTCAGACTTAATCATCCGAGATATGTCCAGACCAGAGACAGAGAGAGATGTGCACGCACTTTACGGCAATATTGGCAATATTTCTCAGGTTCATCGGCAGGTTGAGTCAGTGTGGATTTTTTTAAAACCCCGGGGGAAAAAAAACTTTGGCAGTTTTACTTTTCCCTATAACAACCAGAAACCTTGAGTCGCTTCATGAAAACAATGTAATTTCAGGGAATATGTTCAAAACTTATTCTTTATAAAACAAGTTGCGTGTGACGAGTGGAAAAAATTTGCTCAGGTAATTTAGAAAACGTAATACGGCAAACGGCTCGGAAAATCGGTGTTATTTCCGAGCTCGGGTGACGGAGCACTCCTCTGTGGTGCGGAGCAACTCGCTCGGGGTGACGGAGCACTGGAGGAACTCGCTCGGAGTTCAATCAGGGGCGACGGAGCACGGAGCACGCTCGGGCGAAGAGCACTGTCGGCTGTGACGGAGCACGGAGCACTCGCCTCGGGTGACGGAGCACATCGCTTCGGGTGACGGAGCCACGGAGCACTCGCTCGGGTGACGGGAGCACGGAAGCAACCTCGCTCCGGGTGACGGAGCACGGAGCACTCGCTTCGGGGTGACGGAGCACGGTACCGCAATCGACAATGGGCGCTCGGAAGTGGCTTGGGCACTCATGCAATCACTGCAATTCAATGGTTGATGAGGACATGGATTGGGCAGGGGTGTCCACTGCGAATTATGATATTGGGAATCCCTCCATTGAGGACCTCTCTGTGCAAACGTTGGTGCTGCGCCGAAGCAGTCTCCATTGGCTATTGGCCGTACATTCCCTGAACAGGTCGTCACTCGACACACGATACCAGCAAGCTTGCACTCATTTTTTGCCGACCTCAGAAGGATGACAGGCAGAGCTCAACCCCACCTGGTATTGTTACAATCTGGCAGCCATTTGCACCACAAACAGACAAAGCCAGTTGCTAAAGCTTAGTTATTTGATAAGTATGTGCATTTATAGTTAGCAATCCCTCCTTCATGTCTAATGGGAAATTTCGTGTGTTGCGCCTACAAGTTATTTGTAGTTGAATTATATACATCAACAACACAACAACAGCGGACCGTCACCTCGCTTCGGCCATTTACGCTGGCCCTTACGTGAGTGGTAGGCGGAGAGCTACAGATTCGCCTCAGCTCTGACATCCGCCCAGCAAAGGTGGGAGTTGCCCCACCCTACGTGGGGTTGTCAATGCAGGGACGGCCAGCGAACTTGCGCAATGGAACCGGTCAATTCAGAAGGCGAAGTGGCGGAAAGAAACCACTCCCACCTAAAGAGGAGCTAGAGCAGTTATCGTGGCGATTGCTTAGCATATGCAGTCTTGGTGGCGATTTGGCTTTGTCTGCAGTCTTGGTGCGCGATTGGCTTCGTCTGCGGTCCTGGTGCTTCGGTCTCGTATCGATGGGTCGTGGGTTCCGATCCCACGTGCTGGTTTGGAGTCGGTTGTGACCGCACGGGCGGGAAGGTACCCGGCCCGGCTCGACCGAATAAAGACCCACGGGGTCCATTTTTTTTGGGTGTGGTGTTGTGTGTGTGTGTGTAGTAGTGTGATGTGTGTGTAGTGTGTGTGTGTGCCGTCCGTGGGCCCGTCTGTAAGATAGATATTGTTAATGCCTAATGATACATTGTGAATCTACCATTTCATTATTCGTGATTAACTCTGCCTCTGATGTTCTCCCTTCCCGCAATTATTGCCTATTGACTAACAATTAAACCCCCGTAGTTAAATGTTCAGTTCAGTCGTCCGTAGGTTTTTCCATATCATTGACCCGCACCACTGGTGCGTATTAGAGTGTGAGGCCGTTTGGCGGTAAAATTGTTAATTTGACGACGATCTTGGTTAACCCCGCTCGGTATACACCCGGATTCGGGGCTCGGTAAACGGCTCCGTTCCGCCCGGTCCGTGAGACGTTGGTTCCCGGTTAGTGGCAGACGACGTGGGTAACTTAGGTATACGAAATTAGGCAATTAACCCTTACCACGCCGTCAAAATATTGGCGTACCCACGGTCACGCTAAAGGGACCTGTGACATCTTCGGACTTATCCAAGAGATCCGACATAAAATTCCGGGTGTTCGGTGGGAAGACACTCACTGCCTTCCACCTAGTGGTTCGTTTATCGCCACCGGATCCCCAGCCCAACAACAGTATAACTTCAACAACAGAGTGGGATTTGAACTGAGGCATCCTTGGTGATCACCAAAGCCCACCAACCTCAACCATTAAAGGTCCCCTTGACATGCCAAAAGTACATAAATTTCATTTATATATGTCCTAGAGGAGTTTTTCATTCTGATTATCAGATCTGACAAGTTTTTTCACAATTCATTCTGGTAAAAATGTTAAAATTACAAAAACAAACATACTTCGGGAACGCCCCTAAAAATTATCCTGAAAGGGGCGTAACCACACATGACGTCAACTACAGGATTGAACAAAAGCCTTGCACGGTAATTACTCGGTTGGTGGGTCTACTGATTTATTGGCTTGCTGATGTGTTTCCACATTTGATTGGCTCGAACTCATCGCCTCTCGTTCATTTTCTGCTTTAAGAAATCGACATTTGTTTTGAATAATGGGATGGCATTGGACATTTGATTTGTTCTGGTTAACGACAGTGAAGTAGTGAGAAGAAACTGTAAGGATTTTGGCTGAATCACATGGAGAACTTGAATCGGATAATGTCAGTCAGCGGCGAGGTGAAGTTCAGGCAGCTGGAAATGAAGTACGGCCTTACCAGTTCGGCCGAAGCCAGGACAAGCAGAGGAAAATCGGCGATTACGAAATTCCCAGGGAGTTCATGATGTCGGCAGGACATCGAAGATGACTCGGAAAATAAACAACTGGTTAGAACTAAATCCTATTCGTAATATCCAATAAATGTAAATTCGACTTGCATATGCATCTGATAATCAGAAATATTTTAGTCGTGAGGTGACGTGAAACAGCGCAGCAACATGTATGGCTCCACGGCGACATTAATCACAAAAGGCACAGCCCATGTCATCGGCCGTATTCTCCGCGAATAAAACCGAAGCAATCTCGCTTCGAGATCCGATGAAAACTATGTGTTGCAGAACACCTTGCCGATCACAATTCGTCTGGAGTAGTCCGATAAATCTGAACGTTCTTTGCATTTTTAATTTATTTCATTTCCTACTGTCGTCATTAGCGCCAGTAGAAAACACATGAAGAAAAGACGAATAATTAAACATTAAGCTACAGCACGTCCAGATTTTATCGGCTCAGTCGGACGGACGACGGATTTATTGGACTAAGTCTAGGACTCTAGAGTTGACAAGTAACTTGTATCAGCATGCACACAATAGTATAAGTCAAATGCGTTAAGAGTCCCGAGGCTATGAAGGCGTGTAATAGCACAGAATACATTTTAGTCTTTCATAGTTTTGCCAACATAGTTTTCCCTTTCTTTTATATACAGCCATTATTGGCTAAATGTTTTAATGCAATAGCATTGCCAATGGAAAGCAGTACCTTCACTTATAGAATAAACCCATGTATGCGAGTGCGCCATACCTGGCTTGGCTATAGTATGTCGGAACTCGATAACCTATCCTAAGCAGGCTGGTTTCAACGAAACGACATTCAATAAGCCTGCAAAATGTGGGTGCAGGTTTTTCACATTGTTTAATCTTTAAAATTATCTCTTGCAGCCTATGAAATGACTGCATTTTATCGTTAGAATATTTTTACCTTGAAATGTCACCTGTAATTTTTTTTTTAATGGAAGAGCTTTCAACAGTCAAATTTTATATATTTTGTCGTACTGTCTCAAGTGAAGGCGCATGCAATGACTTCTCGTGTCACTGGAGGCCTTTCACGTTATCCCCTCGTCAGCTGCACATTTAGCAGATCCATATTTCTCCAGACAGATTATCATTCTCGGGAATACCATGACAGGCTAGACACCCGTCTTTGCTTGTATTTGCTGCATCCTGCTACGAATACATACTTGGACAGGCATTTTCGAAAGTACGGCCTAAAACTCTTTAAAAAACTTATCAGCGAAACACTCACTGGAATTAAGACGCATCACACGAGATTGCACTAACATGATATGCAAAATGCATATTGTAACGTACATGTACACAGAGCGCGGACAATCTCGACTCTGCGAGTCAATTCCACTAGTTGTGCAGTATGTAATGTGACGTCACGCGCGATTCGCTGAAGTCCTTTTTTTAAGGGGGGGCATTTAGCAGTTGGATTAGCTCCAGAAACTGATCTAAATATTGCTTCTAATTTATCCCATTTTTGCATCTTAAAAAAAACATGGGGATTTTTCCACTACGGAAGTCAAAGTTAACTATAATAAATAACAAGATTTATTTTGGCATGTCAAGGTGACCTTTAAGGCCAACACAGGCTACTTATGGAATCCTATTACTCTTAAAAGCCTGTCTATTCACTCACGTACGTAATCACGATTAATAGAAATAAAACGACTTTTTATCCCAAATAGTTGCAGCTATAATGCAGAACCACCATGGCAGACATTCTTACAAGTTCAATCGCCCGCTGAAATAAACATTGCAGAAAATCTGCCATTTTGCGCTGCCTCGTCTGTGCACGTTTGATGCGATCAGTTTCGAGTCCGCGCAAACTTATAAACTTTTTTTTTTTTCTTAAAACGTGTTTTTTACCACCATCTCTACTTTCTTT
>CM068964.1:67584464-67596380 GCA_035128595.1 Eptatretus atami
CCAGAAATCTGTTTTGTTTTTTTTTGTTACGTATATATGTAATGTTAATCCCTGCTTTTTATATTTTGGGAGGTCACAACAACTGATTTTTGTGCTTTTCTCACTGTGGTGTGATTGTTACGCACAAGTAAGTGGTTGCTCTATGGCTGTCGCACAGCGGTGAGCTCTGCAACGTGGCCTCGTTTCCACAGAATGGCTCTTTAAGCATAAGTCATGTTGATTGTGTCAATCCAAATTTTGTTGTTAATTATTATTTTTATATCTCAATTGAATACCAGTTTCATTTCATAGTGCCTTGTGCCATTTGACAATTGGTTTCTGTTGTTGCCTTAGGCCAGTCTTCTAATTTGTTTGTAGGCACTTCTACATTTAACTTCATTTCGATAACAACTATCCTGCCAAGATATAGTTTGTCTTATCAATTTTTATTGCTTGTCTGCTGTTCATGTCGATGCATTTCAATGCTCATGCTCACATAATCAATAATAAAATTATAAAAATTGTCGTCATCTGTAAAACAAACTTCTGGATTTATTAAATTTTAAAAGTGTATTTTTTTTTAAGTAAAGCTAGGATTTGTATCCTGCAGCTCAACATGTTTTGTAACATTTGGAAAAGCTGGTGTTGATACCTTGTGGGTAAAAAATGAATTTTAGTGAAAAGAATAAAAGCATGTTTTATTGTAATTTTCAGTTCTAATTTATCTTGTGGTTTGCACGTCTCTGTGGATTTTTAATTTTTTTTGTGGTTCATCATTGATAGAATCACAATCATATTGTGTCAGCAAAATTTTGATGTTCAACATCTGTGTTAATTTATGCCTTAACTTTCATCGATAGGGCACGTTTGAGTTGTGTTTTGTTAAATCACAATCCTTTCATGAGGTCTCTGCACAACTGGGTGCCATTAAGCAAATGACATCTAGGTAGTAGTCGTAAATTGCTCCTTTCTGGTGAGATTATGTAAATTTTTGGGGCATGCATATGTTTCCACTTCGGTTGTATGCAAAATCTTAGTTAATATTGATTACAATGGCCTTTTTTTTTCATCAAATCTTGAGCACAAGATGTGCCATCTTAATTTAAAATCCCTTCGACTATGTTGGTTTGTCTGTCTTCTAATTTCCTTGCAATTCATTTAAAGTATACATTCGTGTATTTGTTCTCCGTTGCCATATATTTACAAGCTCTTTGATGAACTTTAGATTGGTGATTTTAAACAAGTCTTTCACAGCCATCTATTTACAAAGTAATGGGCTAATGCTGATGTCTGTCTGTCACACCCTGAAACACGGCAAACGATCCTCGGACAGAAAAATATGAAATGCATAAAAAGTTGCTTTAATAATTCAACGCGACGGAAATTCTTTTTTCAATCAGGCAAAGAAAATATTGGACCCGCGGCAGTGTTATGCAACAGACTGCTGCTTCCATTCACTCCCAAAAATAAAAAATACACTTGCTGTTAATATATACACTCCCATTTTGAGCTCTTTCAAAATGGCACAAGAATAAAAGGCTTCCACTTTTTATAGCTTTTTTTTAAAATCACGAACGTCTGATAGTTAATAAAAAGGAGACGTGGATGTGTTGTACAAATTGTGGCAAATTTAGTGTGGGAAAGGATCCGAAGACATCTCTGATGGACTACTGTTCGCAGGTGATGGTTACAGTATGCACAACCAGAGAAGACATAGACAGAGCAGCTCTGGGTTTTTCAAAAGTTCTGAGCCGGGGTCTGAAATTAGGATTACCATAGACTAAACTAATGCCTGTCGGAGCACTCTGCGCGATTATGAAAATGACTTGTAACCAATCTATATTAAAAGAGAAAGCAATTAGGAAGTTTAATTGAGAAGAGAATCTTGACGTTTCCATAATCTATGCCTCTGAAGCATTTTAGGAGTTATCAAACTCAACAATGAGAAGGGCACATTAGCAGTGTACAGATAGCTAAAATATTTGGGGTGGAAGAATCATTAAAAGAATTCAATTGCAGCCAGGAGATACAGTGGTGGACACCTTGCCGGCTGGATGATCGTATCCCAAAGACTCCTATTTGTATGGTTGCAAAAATGCACCCCAGCACATGGAAATATAAAGCTCAAATGGATGAATAAAGTGAGGAAAAGATCTGAAAATTTTTCAACATCAAAGAGATGACTGGTCCTGGGCTGCCCAGAATAGAAATCTTTGGAGAAGAAATGAAGGAGGGATTAGATAGCTGTAGAGATTGATAGAACAAGTCTGCTGCTGCTAGTCAAGAAAGGTAGGTTAACAGAGACCCACTTTGCATGCGACATATGCCAGAGATCCTTCAGACGATGGCAGGACATTGCCAGATAACTTGAGACCTGCCAGAATGAGACACTAAAGCCAACGTCGTCGATCTCAGTCTGCTTTATGGCAGAAGGACATCATCTCAGGGATGCCTTTGAAAGATTCAAGGTGTTTGTGTGCGTCACCCTTCATTCTACAGGGTTCCTGCCGTCGGTGAAGAATAAAAATGGTACCGTTGAAAGTAATAATCGATTTACTTGGAACCAAATAATTACCTCTGCCACCAAAGGTGGAAGGAGGTTATGTTTTCACCCGTCTGTCTTGTTTGTTTTGTGTGGGATTGGTGGGCTCAAAAAGTTGTGGATGGATTCAGATTAAATTTGGTGGGCAAGGTTGGGTGTGTGACAAGACGAATGATTAGATTTTGGTGAAGATCTAGATTACTTGAATTTTTTAAAGCGATTCTTTACCATTGAGAGATAGAGCCAAAAAGGATACACTGTATAGCATGATATCTCAAAATGTGGACGGTTCGGACAAAACTTGGTGACACGTTGGATATCACACAAGGAATAATCTATTTAAATTTGGTGAAGATCCGAATATGGATACCGATAATGTTTAAAAGTAATTCTTCACCATGGAGAGATGGGGCTAAACTGATATAGAGCATATTTACCCTCCACCATCGAAGCGTGGAAGGAGGTGAGTTTTTACCCCTGTCTGTTTGTTCAAAAATGGATTGGCCCCATGTTCTACTTGATCAGGTATTGTGTGGTGGAGGTATGCCCTCCACCACGAGGCCGTCTAGTTACCTCCGCCACCGAAGGTTAAGGAAGTCATTGTTTACCCTTTTCTGTCTGTTTGTTTTGTGTGCCAGGATATCTCAAAGTTGTGGACGATCTGGATGAAATTTGTGGACAGGTTGTGTGTGACGAGGACAAACTGATGAGATTTTTGGTGAAGATCCGGATCCGCCCACTATAATTTTTTTAAAGCTTCTTCACCATTGGAGAGAAGGGCCAAAAACGATTAGAGTACTGAAAGCATGATATTTCAAAAAATTATTGGGCGCGATATGTTCTCATAGATCAGGCATTACGGGTGGAGGTTATGCGCTCGACTGAGTCAAGTCAGGTCAGGGAGCATGCGCCGATAGCATCGCATCGCTGCGTCCACTTTCCACTCGGATCCAGGGGCCTCGGTCGAGCCATCGCCCAGGAATATGCCTGGCCCATCCCCATGAGATGCTGATACACCTGCTGCAACCACGAGGTACTTGGTCGGCCAAATGGCCTCCTGCACTCACGAGGCTTCCTCGCTGAGAGAATTTGGTGAGCAGGATCAGCTGAAGGAAAATGACCACATGTCCACGCAGCCAGAGCTGATGCTCACGGCGACTATGCAGGTAACAAATCTCATTTGAGTCTCTCTCAGCAACCGCTCGTTGCAAAGTCCGACCAGCTATAGCCAAGGAGTCTCGAAGAAGGACCTGGTACCAAAGGAATGAAGTCTCTGTTTCAGATCCCTGGTCAGAGTCCAAAGTCTCACATCCATGAGCAGACTGGAAGATATCCATGAAGACTCGGACTTTCATCCTCCGCACAGAACCGGCAGCACCACACCCATGATCCAGTGAATCCATGACTCCCCAGGCCCTGACCAACAGTTTGTTGACCTCTAGCTCAGCCAGCAGAGACATGAATTATCACTGCCAAGGTAGGTGAATCCCGCCGTGACCTCAACATCCTCACCACAAACCAGGTGCAGACAAAGATGGCAGCATCCAAGATGTCATTGAAGGCCTGGATCTTAGTTTTTGACCAGGAACCCGTAATCCCAGCGGCTCAGACTCCTCATTCAGCACCTCGAGGGCCCCAAAAGGATATCCAGAGTCTCCGCAAAGATAACTGCATCACCTGCGAAATCAGGTCAGAAATCTTGACATTCCCAAAAGGTGCACCGCCGCAGCTTGATATCTCCGACATCCTCCTGAGAATCCAGTCCATACAAGCGCTGAAAAGTGTGCGGGCCAGTACATACCCCTAACGAAACTCCAGTAACAACGGGAAATAAGTCAGGGATCGGTATCACCACATCTCACAGCACACTCAGTACCCAGAGTTATAGTTTCAGACATCAGATTGATCAGTTTTTTGGTGCACCCCACGAAGACCAAGACTCCTCTAGAGGGCATCCCGATTCACTGACTCAAACACTTTGCAGAGATCAACATAGGCTGCAAGCAGCCTCTGCTGAAACTCTCCCTGCGTTCGGTGAGACCCAAAGAGCAAGGATACGGTCAATCGTTGACCTCTGGTGTGAAGCCTGACTGCTCTGGACGCTGTGCTCAAGCAGATGGTGGCGAACCTTCTCAGGAATTTCCGAGCAAAGACCTTGCCCGGCACTGACAGCAGCGTCACCCCTCGGTAGTTGTTGGTCTTTGCAATCACCCTTCCTTTCCAGAAGGGGCAACAAGGCCCCTCTTCCAGTCAGTTGGGGATGATGCCTGTGTTCCAGGCACAGCACAGAACTGCATGCAATGACCACGAGAACAGCATTTCCACCAGCCTTGGATGCCACAGATCTCTGGAGCTTATACCCATTTCAACCAATTCACCACAATCTGTTTCCACAAACGAAGGTGGACCACAGTGTTTGGAGGGTCAGCAAAAGGGATTGTAACACCCCTGACATCCAACTCGACAGCTGGTGGATCAGCCTGGACAAGCCGCTCAAAGTAACCGGCCCAGCGGCCCTTCACTTCGGAATCCTTCCGTCAAGAGCCCACTGGCAGTACACTGAGGGACGGGCTTGGAGGAACGTAAGCACTACTTCCCCTGCAAGCAGGACAAGAATCACTTGACCACAGGTTTGCTCTACCCCCTCACAGATTCCTCACACGTAGGCCTCCTTGTCCACCCTTGGCACATGTGCCATTTTACACCTCAGCTCCCTGAACAGCTAAGCTCTGCCATTCAGCCTGGCCCTGCAACTCTGGTCAATGGTATCCAGTGTCCCTTGAGACAAAATTCTTCACCCACAGTGGTTCCAAGGACATCCACTTGGCAACATCAGGATTGTGGACTTGAAGGCACTCCACACTTTTCAGGATCTCCAAAGCACCCCAGACACCCCAGATCGAGGTGGATGAGTTAGTTGGTAGTGACTAAATTATATTTTGGTTTATTATTAGGTGACATCAAGGTTAATATATGGTAGGAACAATGTGGATTATATTTTGGTTCAGATCCGGCCATCATGGGAATATAAAACGTAAAACTTGTTCAGCCGGCGGCATTATGCGCTCTACTGAGTGCTGTTCTGCCAAGTGTCGCTCTGAGTGATTTTTTCATTCGTTTGTTTGTTGTTTGTCCGGGTGATATCTCAGCCAACCTTTGAGTTGGGAAACTGAAATTTGGGGACAAAAGTAAAAGTACTTTTGCAAAACATTATTTTTTAATTTTTGATTAATCAATTATCGATTTATTAATTCCTTATATATTTTTCTCTCTGGGAAATATCTCAGGCACCTTTTGAGCTCGAAGCTGATATTTGACACGAAATGTGAACACGCAATTTGGCTACAAGGTATTTTTGATTAATCGATTAATTATTCATTTTCGATGAATTACTTAATTCTCACAAGTACAGATTCAAATGAAATTGTGGTGGTTTAGGTATGCTCAGGGGTGCGAGAGCCAGAATGGGCCCAGGGGCAATACTTAGTGTTGGGCCCCTTCACCGGTTTCAAATGCAATATATTAAGATAAAACCTGACATGTAATATTGTTTCGGAGCCAGGTATCGGCCGCGAGCACGACCGCTAGTGGGCGTAGGGTCAACTCTACCGAACACCCGGAATCTAGATCGTACCTTCGGAAAACTCCGACAGGTACGTGTCCCTTACCGGACCGTGAATCGTCATAATTCCACACGTGGTACAGAGTTATTTGCCAATCTTCAAAATACCTAGAGATCGCACGTGGCGATTACCGAGTTTCACACCCTCGACGGCACTCGTACGAGTCGAGCCGTTAGCGTGCCCGACCGTGGCGCAACCCGAGCGGACGGTTGCCGAAGTTCCGTCGGTCCAAATGTACATTTTCAGTGCAACAGCCTTTGTAATTCACCAACATGTGCCACGCTAAGCCAATGAAGAAACACAGCAACGAACTGATACATTTAACAAATGTATTTATTTATAATGGGGGAAAGAGGGGAGCACGCAAGAAGCAGAGTTATCACGACTAATAAGAAGCAAAGTATGTACAGCAAAGAGCACTTAAACAATTCCTACTTACAGACGGGCCCACCGACAAACACACACAGATACCCAGAAGGACATGGACCTGTCCACCTCGTGTGGTTCGGCTGACACGGGCAAACAAGCCAGCGTCGAAATGCGATGATAGAATCCAGAGCTCCCTCAGCGCTCGTCCCGGCAACCAAACCTCTTCTCTGTATCCCAAACTGTCCGAAGGCAGGAGGTTTCTCTGCCACTTCTCCCAAGTCTGAGTTGGAACATCAAAGCGAGGGCTGATAACTCCACACTCAATCAACCTGCCCATCAGATTGACCACAACCTTGCCTGCTCGGTGGTCATCAAATATCTCAAAAGCTCTCGTTCACCGACAGAGAGACGGCGCGCACCGACTTGCGGTTCTTGTCGAGGAAGGATCTCTCCTTGTCCGATCGCGCCGCAACCTTATTCACCCTTGTCGGGGGGGGGGCGCCTCACCCTCCCTGGGACGTTTTGGCTTGCAGAATCACTCGTCGCCCTGTCATTGGCCAAAACGAGCAGCAAGTCCGTCGATTGCCCGGGGGTGGTGACGTCAAGCGGACTGCCTTTCTCACAGTCACGGGGTCCGATTGGCTGAGCGGCGGCCACCTCTCGTAGCACGCTGATTGGTCGAGGGCCGCCACGAGGCTCCTCCTTGAACTCTGCCACCATGGCGTCAGCCAGAGCGAGGTGAAGGTGAGGGTGATGCTGCGTTTGTAGTAGTTTGATGTTGGTGTTGTAAAATAAAAGAAAACCTGACTATCAAAATAACTCAGCAGCGCATGTACATTTATTCACCCATTAGACACAGGACGGGACCTAACTAAAACACATACTTACGAATATAACTGTTCTATAGGACCTGTATGAGTGCTCATGGCTTCCAGATTCGCACAATATTATGTAATCCTGCCAATATTATGTAAACCCTGTGCATCAGCCGAAATGCTTTCGGATACTTCCTTATTGGCCTCCTCTCACACAGTTTTCTACTCTGTCTGGGTTGGAATTAGAGGACTTGGCTGACGTCAAAGTTTGCACATTGGAATTTGAGGCTGCTTCTCAATGTCCTGTGACAGTTCATGGCCTTGTGCTCTTGATCCACCATTTCTCTCTTGTTTCACTATCAATTCCACGAATAAATTGTTTTTATATATCATCAATAACATTACCACCTTGAGATTTCTCACAAATTGTTTCTATCTCTTGTGGAATAGTAGGTTGTCTCCAGTCACTTGATGGAAGCTACTGGCCTTAATTACACCGACCTGGAACAGAGTACGAGAGCCTTTCTGTGCTTCTTCATCCGCTGGCTCCTTCTCATGTCTTTTCTGAGCACCGCACTTGTGTTGGTAAAAAGCAGATATGGATTAATTTCTACAAGCTACGATAAGTACAGACTGTGCAGTACATGGACAGTGATGTACTGTATTTAGACTGGCGATCAATTCTCTGACTCACATATATTCCACGTCATTGTGTTGGAGCTTGAAGTGCCGTCATCGACACATTCACCAGAGATCTTTGCTCTCATGGGTGAAACTCTAACACATGTACACGGAAATACCTTTTTAATTTAAATAACAACCTAAGGCTAAATGGAGGTTTTCGTATTTTCGTCGTCAGAGGACATACCATGGGAAATTGGGGGTGTATTCACTTATTCCTACATGCGGATTCGTTTCTCAACTCGTTTCACCCGGAATGGCGTTTGCATTTAGTCATGACGTCATTACCGCGATTCTCATTATTGTAAATTGTTCTCGCAGTAATTCATTTTACGACAGAGGGTGCCAACAGCATTACACTCCCCATGTCATGTAATTAAATTACGGGCCCAGATTAGGTACGGGCCCTGGCCCTCTCGGCACCCCTGGGTATGCGATTCGGCAATTGATTGAGAATCAATTATTTTACGATTATTATTTATTTTAATTACGCAATTAATCAATGAATCAAGAAATCAATCCATTATTGTACACCACTCACTCCAAACCCGTCTCCATAAGCTGCAAGGCGAGTCAGTATCATTGTACACATTTACCTCAGAAGTACATTTGAATGTATCCATTAAGTATCATTTGTTACACATTTACCTCAGAGTACATTTGAAATGTATCCATTAAGTATCATTTGTACATATTATTTACCTCAAGTGCAGCGCTCCCTCCCAAATCAGTCTCCACGTGCTGCATGGCCGCATCGGGGGGTGCCGAGGCGCCCTGGCAATGCCGCGCTGGAGAATTTATTTAGCATGGTTGCGGTGGACTTGTTATTCACCCGTACACAAGCACGCGTATTTCCTTGAATCTGTAACAAATTAAAATCGTTTCTCCAATGAGATGAGAGTTGTAGATTAATTAACATCGGCCGTTCAGGACGTTTTGAAGCTGAGTGGGTAACATTGTGGCGTATCCGAAGGTATATACGGGGTGAAAGGCCAACACCACCGAAGTCGAAGCTCCACGTTTATTGCCAGGGAGGCGCACACTGCGCATGCGCGTGCCGGTAGCTTCACAGAACATGACAGACATGATAGGCAGGGAATCTAGTGATATACCCACCACAAATTGCCATAGAAAACCATTCAAGTGTTTTTTCACTCTAAATATACTAAAAGTCACCGAAAAATCCAAGTAGGAGAACATGTTTATTTTTTCAAGATGGCCCCAAAACTGATAATTTTAGAATCAGCCCTATATCAGCAAGTAATGTGCTAAAAATTATATGTGAAACACTTAGGTACATTGTTATTGAACAAATAACCATTTCTGACATTTTTAAACTGTTCACACACTTCAAATTCAAAATGGCCACTCAAAAAAATCAAAAGGCTCCTCTGGCCTTCCTGGGTCGCCAAAGTCCTACCCGCCTTGGTCGCCCAACAGACCCTCTCCCAGTTGCCTCCAGACACTGTCACCATCACCACCAGGGGTGAGTCTCCTTGAAGGGGCGCAATTCCCACTCACCGTGAGCCTCAGCAATCCCTGTGGACAAGCACATCATCCCCACCCACAAACCCACATGACTCCCCCACCCCTCGGCCTTACATGTGACACCTGCATTTTAACACTTCACCGACCATGACCTTCCCATTACCACACCATATCCAATTAAAATCAGTGTGTGCACCATACAGGTTCACTTCTCAACTTGAAACAACTCACACAGCACTTCTCCTCACCCGAGCCACGCACCAGCGATTGGACAGCCACTCGTGCTCGCTTTGTTACCAATTACCAGTCCTATGGTCACTCTAAAACCCAGCAGAACTTACAAACTCTCACCTTCAGCACATGGGGAGGAGGTTGCCAGGCCCAAGCTCCTGCACAGAAGCGACCAATCTTCCCCTCACATGCTCGATCCAATCCGGAATATCCTGACCCATGTAAGAGCTCAATCGGTCACAATGGACTATCTGTTGGAGTGCGTGGTGGCCCATCTGGATTTTAAAAACTACATCGGTTACCTGTCGGAGCATTACACCGGGGCCCTTCCGGGGGGGGGGGTGAGTTTTCGGGCACACACCCTTCCTCCCTGTGGCCAGAAGAGCCAAATGAGGGTCTCCAGGAGGAATCGGGGGGTGTGTGTCCGAGAGTCATTACCTCAATCTAGCACGCGAGGAAGCCAAACCTATTCGCTCCCTCGCAAGTCATGAGCTTTCTCTATGCTCTTACGCATGTTGGTAGCATAACCCTCCGCCGAGGTCCATGTTGGGGTTTCAGGTTGTCACGCCCAGCCACAAATCAAACAGGGACTCGCATCTCCCACCAACATCAGCAAGCAGGGTGCAGCGCGTGGCTCATGCTGCGCAGTCCTGGTATGCCATAGGACAAAGGGAGATGTTCGTCCCAGTCCTCTGATTCTGGGAGGTAAGAAGGCTAACTGGGTGAGCAGAGTTTTATTAAACCTCTCCACCATCCATCCGACTGTGCCTTGGGGAGTTGGTCCGAGTCTTGTGATTTGAAGAGCTCGCACACTGACGTAGGAGTTCGGACTAGAAGTTCGGCCCCTGGTCTGTGTGCAGCTCCCTCGGAGTTCCAAACGGGTGAAGAACCCCTCCACTAGTGCTTGGGCAAACAGCCGTGCTTCTGATTGGGCAATGCATAGGCCTCCGGCCATCTGGTAAAGTAGTCCATTGCCACCAGAATATACTTGTGCCTCGGTGGGGTGGTGGGTAGGGGCCCAACCACATCAACCGCTACCCTCTCAAGTGGTGCTCCTACATTATAAATTTGGAGGGGGGCCTTACTGTGCACATGGTGGTGTTTTCTTCCCCCGGCAGAGATCGCACCCTACGTACCCATTTTTGGATGTCGCTGCCCAAGTTCACCCAATAGAATCTCTGCCTCAATTTCGCTAGTGTTTTGGTACACCTAAGTGTCCCATCGTTAGTGTTCTATGTACAAGCCCCATCACCTGTTCTCTCAATTTCGAAGGTACCACCAACAACCAGAAGCATTTCCACTCGTTGTAATTCCCACTCCAGGTACAAAATGCATCTTACGCGAGGCATCTGCCATTGTGCCCAATACGCCTTTACCTGTGCTCGAGCGAAGCATTTCTTCCACGCAGGCAGTTTTCCACCCTCTAGCCAATTACAGAGTGGCCCAAAACAGGGTCCTCCTTCTGTTCCTTTTTCTAATCGACAATACAAATTCAGGAGGTGGTTGTGGCAGAGTCGACGGGTTACTCTGGCGGCACATAGGCATGCATCAATTTTGTTCCTGCCCGATCAAATCCCTATTCTCTTGATGTTCACAAATTTTGCATTGGTGCTGCAACAAGGTCGCCGAGAGAGAGCATCTGCGTTGGCATGGCGTTTGCCGGGCCGATGTTGCACAACAAAATTGTACTTGCGTGCAGTTTCTCAAGCCACCTTGCAATTTTGGCCCTCCGGCTCCTTGAACCGAAGAAGCCATTGCAAGGAGGCATGATCTCCCGGATTCACAAACCCCTCCCGTACAGGTAAGGATGAAAGTGTCAACTGCAGACATTAAGGCCAATAATTCTTTGCGGAGTGACGCAATTAATTTCGTCCGGGCTTTGACAGAGCCCTACTATAATAGCAATCACTCGTTCGACTCCTTGTTGGACTTTAGACAGGACCGCCCCCAATCCTCCCTGGCGAGCATCCGTGTCAAGGATGAACTGGCCAGTCTCGGCCGGATACGCCAAAACTGGGCTTCTATCAGACGTTGTTTTAAAGTGATTGAATGCTTTGGTGCAGTTTTCTGACCACACAAATTTAGCTCCCTTCTCTGTCAATTGGTGCAATGGTCTTGCAAAATTTGCCACAAATTTCCTATAGTAAGAACAGAGGCCCAAAAATCCTCTGACCTCTCTTACATTTCT
>CM068964.1:67597074-67609850 GCA_035128595.1 Eptatretus atami
CCAGAAATCTGTTTTGTTTTTTTTTGTTACGTTATATGAATGTTCGAATCCCTGCTTTTATATTTGGGAGGTCACAACACTGAATTTTTGTGCTTTCTCACTGTGGTGTGATGTTCGCCACAAAGTGGGGCTCTATTGCTGGTCGCACAGCGGTGAGCTCTGCAACGGGCCTCGTTTCCACCAGATAGGGTCTTTGCTAAGTCATGTTGATTGTGTCAACGTGTTGATTAATTATTTTTCTTATCTCAATTGCATACCATTCATTCAAGTGCCTTGTGCCATTGACATTGTTTCTGTTTTGCCTTAGGCCAGTCTCTATTTTTTGTAGGCACTTTACATTAACTCATTTCAGCATAAACTATCCTGCAAGATATAGTTTGTCTTGATCACATTTTTATTGCTTGGTCGGATGTTGCATTTCAACGCCAGCCACAAACTAAAAAAATTATAAAATTGTCGATCTGTAAACAAACTTCTGGATTTATTTAAATTTTAAAAGTGTATTTTTTTTTTTAAGTCAAAGCTAGGATTTGTATCCTGCAGCTCAACTGTTTGTAACATTTGGAAAGTCTGGTGTTGATACTTTTAAAAAATGAGTTTTACGTGAAGAATAAAGATGTTTTATTGTAATTTCAGTTCTAATTTATCTTGTGGTTTGCACGTTCTCTGTGATTTTTTAATTTTTTTTGTGGTCATCATTGATAGAATCACAATTCAGATTGTGTCAGCAAAATTTTGAGTTCAACATCTGTGCTTAATTTATGCCTTAACTTTCATCGTAGGGCACGTTTGAGTTGTGGTTTGTTAAATCCAATCCTTCATGAGGTCTCTGCACAACTGGGTGCCATTAAGCAATGACATCTAGGTGTAGTCGTAAACTTGCTTGCCTTTCTGGTGAGATTATGTAAATTTTGGGCATGCATTGGTTCCATTCGGTGTATGCATAAATCTTAGTCTATATTGCATGTACATGCCTTTTTTTTTCAACAACTTGAGCACAAGATGTGCCATCTTTAATTTAAACCCTCGACTATCGTTGGTTTGTCGTCTTCTAATTTCCTTGCAATTCATTTTAAAGTATACATCGTGTATTTGTTCTCCGTTGCCATATATTTACAAGCTCTTTGATGAACTTTAGATTGGTGTTTTTAAACAAGTCTTTCACAGCATCTATTTACAAAGTATGGGCTATGTCTGATGTCTGGTCGTCCACCCTGAACACGGACGGAACGATCCATCGGACATGAAAAATATCGAAATGATAAAGTTGCTTTAATGAATTCAACGCGACGGAAATTCTTTTTTCAATCAGGCAAAGAAAAATATTGGACCCGCGGCAGGTGTTATGACAAACAGATGCTGGCTTCCATCACTCCCAAAAATAAAAAATACATTTGCTGTTAATATATACACTCCCATTTTGAGCTCTTTCAAAATGGCACAAGATAAAAGGCTTCCACTTTTTATAGCTTTTTTTAAAATCACGAAACGTTGATAGTTAATAAAAGGAGACGTGGATGTCGTTGTACAAATGTGTATGCAATTTATGTGGGAAAGGATCCATAGACATCTCTGATGATCACTGTTCGCAGGTGATGGTTACCCAGTATGCACAACCAGAGAAGACATAGACAGGAGCTTGGTTTTTCAAAAGTTCTGAGCCGGGCGTCTGAAATTAGGCATTACATAGACAAATAATGCCTGTCGGAGCACTTGGCGTTATGAAAATATGAACTTGTACACCGAATCTATATTAAAAGAGACAAGCAATAGGAAGTTTAATTGAGGCAAGAGAATCTTGACGTTTTCCCAGTAATCTATGCCTCTGAAGCATTTTAGGAGTTATCAACTCAACAATGATGAAGGGCACAAATTAGCAGTGTACAGATAGCTAAAATATTTTGGTCGGTGGAAGAATCATTAAAGATATTCAATTGCAGCCAGGAGCTATACAGTGGTGACACCTTGCCGCTGGCATGATCGCTATCCCAAAGACTCCTATTTGTATGGTTGCAAAAATGCCACCCAGCACATGGAATATAAAGTCAAATGGATGAATAAGTGAGGAAAAGATTCTGAAAGATTTTTAAACATTCAAAGAGAGTGACTGGTCCTGGGCTGCCCAGAATAGAATCTTTCGGGAAGCAGAATCTTGAAAGGAGGGATTAGATAGCTGCTAGAGATGATAGAACAAGTCTCTGCTGCTAGTCAGAAAGGTAGTTAACAGAGACCCACTTTGCATGCGCATATGCCAGAGATCCTTCAGACGATGGCAGGACATTGCCAGAAACTTGAGACCTCGCCAGAATGAACACTTTAAAGCCAACGTCTTCGATCTCAGTCTGCATTATGGCAGAAGGACATCATCTCAGCGGATGGCCTTTGGAGAAAAGATTTTTTCAAGGTGTTTGTGTGCCACCCTTCATTCCTACAGGGTTTCCTGCCAGTCGGTGAAGAATAAAAATGGTACCGTTGGAAAGGTATAATCGACTTTACTTGGGACACAAATAATTACTCTCCACCAAAGGCTGAAGGAGTTATGTTTTCACCGCGTCTTCTTGTTTGTTTTGTGTGGATTGGTGGGCTCAAAAGTTGTGATGGATTCATGATTAAATTTGGTGCGGCAGGCTTGGGTGGTGAACAAGACGAATTGATAGATTTGGTGCAAGCATCTAGATCTTGAATTTTTTAAGCGCATTCTTTACCATTGAGAGTAGAGCCAAAAAGGATAACCGTTATTAGCGTTGATATCTCAATGTGACGAGGTTCGACAAAACTTGGTGACACGTTGGATATCACACAGGAAAATCTATTTAAATTTGGTGAAGATCCGAATATGGATACCGGTATGTTAAAAGTAATTCTTCACCTGGAGAGATGGGGCTAAACTGATTAGACAATTTACCCTCCACCATTCGAAGGTGGAAGGAGGTGAGTTTTTACCCCTGTCTGTTTGTTTCAAAAATGGGATGGGCCCCATGTTGCTACTTGATCAGGTATTGTGTGGTGGAGCGTATTGCCCTCCACACGAGGCCGTCTAGTTACCTCCGCCACCGAAGGTTAAGGAAGTCCATTGTTTACCCTTTTCTGTCTGTTTGTTGTGTGCAGGATATCTCAAAGTTGGGACGATCTGGATGAAATTTGTGGGACAGTTGTCGTGTGAACGAGGACAAACTGATGAGATTTTGGTGAAAATCCGGATCCGCCCATTCTATAATTTTTTTAAGCTTCTTCACCATTGGAGAGAAAGGAGCCAAAACGATTTAGAGTACTGAAAAGCATGATATTTCAAAATGTATTGGGCCCGATATGTCTCATAGATCAGGCATTACGTGGTGGAGGTATTCGTCGACTGAGCAAGTCACGGTCAGGGAGCATGGCCGAGCATCGCATCGACTGTCGTCCACTTTCCACTCGGACTCCAGGGGCCTCGGTCGAGCCATCGCCAGGAATATGCCTGGCCCATCCCCATGAGATGCTGATACACTGCTTGGCAACCACAGGTACTGGGTCGGCCAATGGCCTCCTGGCACTCACAGAGGCTCCTCGCTGACGAGAATTTGGGCAGTGAGCAGGTATCAGCTGAAGGAAATTGTCCACATGTCCCGCAGCCAGAGCTGATTGCTCACGGACTTACTGCAGGGTAACAATTCTCATTGAGCTCTCTCTCAGTCAACCGCTGTTGCCAAAGTCGACCAGCTATTAGCCAAGGAGTCTCGACAGAAGGACCTTGTACCAAAGGAATGAAAGGTCTCGTTCAGATCCCTGGTCCGAGTCCAAAGTCTCACATCAGTGAAGCAGGACTGGAAGATATCCATGAAGACTCGGACTTTCATCCTCCGCACAGAACGGCAGCACCACCCCTGATCCAGTGAATCCTGACTCCCCAGGCCCTGACCGAACATTTGTGACCTCTAGCTCAAGCCAGCAGAGAATTGAATTCATGCCAAGGTAGGTGAATCTCCGCCCCGTGACTCACATCCTCACCACAAACCAGGGTGCAGACAAGATTGGCAGCATCCAAGATGTCATGAAGGCCTGGATCTTAGTTTTGACCAGGAACCCGTAATCCAGCGGCTCAGACTCCTCATTCAGCACCTCAGGGCCCCAAAGGATATCCAGAGTCTCCGCAAAGTTAATGCATCACTGCGAATCAGGTCAGAAATCTTGACATTCCAAAGGGTGCACCGCAGAGCTCTGATATCTCCGACATCCTCTTGAGAATCCAGTCCTACAAGCGCTGAAAGTGTGCGGGCCAGTACATACCCTAACGAACCTCAAGTAACAACGGAAATAAGTCAGGGATCGGTTCACACATCTCACAGCATCACTCAGTACCAGAGTATATAGTTTCAACATCGATTGATCAGTTTTCTGGTGCACCCACGAAGCCAAGATCTCTAGAGCGGCATCCGGTTCACTGACTCAACAACTTTGCAAGATCAACTAGGCTGCAAGCAGCCTCTGCTGAACTCCCTGCGTTCCGGTGGGACCAAAGAGCAAGGATACGGTCAATCGTTGACCTCTGGTGTGAAGCCTGACTGCTCTGCGACGCTGTGCTCAAGCGATGGTGGGACTTCTCAGGATTTCCGAGCAAGACCTTGCCCTGGACACTGCAGCAGCGCCCCTCGTAGTTGTTGGCTTTTGCAATCACCCTTCCTTTCCAGAAGGGGCAACAAGGCCCTCTTCAGTCAGTTGGGATGATGCCTGTGTTCCAGGCACAGCACGAACTCCATGCAATGGACCACTAGAACAGCATTCCACCAGGCCTGTGTGCCAGATCTCTGGAGCTTATACCCATTTTCAACCAATTCACCACAATCTGTTTCCACAACGAGGTGGACCACGATGTGTTGGGGGGTCAGCAAAAGGGATTGTAACACCCCTGATCCAAACTCGACAGCTGGTGGATCAGCTGGACAAGCCGCTCAAAGTAACCGGCCCAGCGGCCCTACTTCGGAATCCTTCCGTCAGAGCCCACTGCGCAGTACCTGAGGGACGGGCTTAGGAACTATAGCACTACTTCCCTGCCAAGCAGACAAGAATCACTTGACACAGTGGTTAGCTCTACCCCTCACGTTCTCCACGAGGCCTCCTTGTCCCACCCTTTGGCACATGTGCCATTTTTACCACCTTCAGTCCCCTGAACAGTAAGCTCTGCCATTCAGCCTGGCCCTGCAACTCTGGTCCAATGATCAGTGTTCCCTTGAGACAAATTCTTCACCCACAGTGGATTCCAAGGGGACTCCACTGGCAACATCAGGATTGTGGACTTGAAGGCACTCCACATTTTTCAGGATCTCCAAAGCACCCGCAGACACCCAGATCGGGTGGCATGAGTTAAGTTGTAGGACTAAATTATATTTTTGGCTATTATTAGGTACATCAGGAATTATGGTAGCGAACAATGTGGATTTATATTTTGGTTCAGATCCGGCCATCATGGAATTAAACGTAACTGTGTTCAGCTGGCGGCTTATGGCGCTCTACTGAGTGCTGTATCTGCCAAGGTCGCTCTGAGCTGATTTTTTCATTCGTTTGTTTGTTGTTTGTCCGCGTGATATCTCGCCAACCTTTGAGTTGGGAAACGAAATTTGGGGACAAAAGTAAAAGATACTTTTGCAAAAACATTTTATTTTTTAATTTTTGATTTATCAATTATCGATATTTATTAATTCCTTAGTATTATTTTTCTTCGTGGGAAATATCTCAGGCCACTTTTAGAGCTCGAAGCTGATATTTGACACGAAATGTGAACACGCAATTGGCTAAAGTGGCTATTTTTGATTAATTCGATTATTATTTCATTTTTCGATGAATACTAATTTCTCACAAGTAACAGATTCAACATGAAATTGTGGTGGTTTAGGTATGCTCAGGGGTGCGGAGCCGTAATGGGCCCAGGGGCATAGCTTAGGTTGGGTCCCCTTCACCCGGTTTCAAATGCATATCATTAAGATAAAACCTGACCATGTATATGTGTCGGAGCAGTATCGGCCGCGAGCAGACCGGACCGCTAGTGGGCGGTAGGGTCAACTTTACCGAACACCCGGCGAATCTAGATGCGTACCTTTGGAAACTCCGACAGGTACGTGTCCCTTTACCCGGACCGGCATCGTCAGTAATTCCACACGTGGTACAAGAGTTATTCCAAATCTTCAAAATACCTAGGATCGCACGCTGGCGATTACCGAGTTTTCACACCTCGACGGCACTCGTACGAGTCGAGCCGTTAGCGTGCCCACCGTGCGCAACCCGAGCGGACGGTTGTCCGAAGTTCCGTCGCGTCCAATGTACATTTTCGTGGCAACAGCCTTTGTAATTCACCAACATGTGCCACGCTAAGCAATGAAGGAAACACAGCAACGAACTCGATACATTTAACCAAATGTATTTATTTTAATGGGGAAAGAGTGGAGCACGCAAGAAGCAGCAGTTATCACGACTAATAGAGAAGCAGTATGTACAGCAAAGAGCACTTAAACAATTCCTACTTACAGACGGCCCACCGACAAAACACACAACAGATACCCAGAAGGACATGGACCTGTCACCCTCGGTTGTGGTTCGGCTTGACGGGCAAACAACGCCAGCGTCGAAATGCGTTGATAGAATCCAGAGCTCCCCAGCGCTCGTCCCGGCCAACCAAAACCTCTGTCTCTGCTATCCCAACTGTCCAGACAGGCAGGAGTGTTCTCTGCCCCTCTCCAAGTCTGAGTTGGGAACATCAAGCGAGGGCGTACTCCACACTCAATCAACCTCCCATCAGATTGACCACAACCCTTGCCTGATCGAGTGGTCATCAAATATCTCAAAAGCTTCTCGTTCACCGACAGAAGCGTGCGCGCACCGACTTTGGGTTCTTGTCGTGGAAGGATCTCTCCTTGGTCCGATCGCGCCGCAACCCTTATTCACCCTTGTCGGGGGGGGGGCGCTCCACCCTCCCTGGGACCGTTTTGTGCTTGCAGAATCACTCGTCGCCCTGTCATTGGCCCAAAACGAGCAGCAAGTCCGTCGATTTGCCCGGGGCGTGGTCACGTCAAGCGACTGCCTTTCTCACAGTCACGGGGTCCGTTGGACTGGAGCGGCGGGCACCTTCTCTGTTAGCACGCTGATTTGTCGGGGCCGCCACGAGGCTCTCCTTGAACTACTGCCACCATGGCCGTTCACCAGAAGCGAGGTGAAGGATGAGGGAGATGCTGGCGTCTTGTAGTAGTTGATGTTTGGTGTTGTAAAATTAAGGAAACCCGTCAAAACTCGAGGCGCATGTATTTTTCACCCATTAGCACAGGACTGGGACCTACTAAAACACATCTTACATTAACTGTCTATAGGCCTGTATGAGTGGCTCATGGCTTCCAGATTCGCCATATTATGTCAATCCTGCCAATATTATGTAAACCCTGTGCATCGCGAATAGCTTTCGGATCTTCCTTATTGGCCTTCTCTCTCACACAGTTTTTTCTGTCTGGTTGGATATTAAAGGACTCTTGGCTACGTCAAAAGTTTGACATTGGATTTGAGGCTGCTTCTATGTCTGTTGACGCTCATGGCCTTGTGCTCTTGATCCACCATTTCTCTCTTGTTTCACTATCAATTCCACGAATAATATTGTTATTTTATATTCATCATAACATTACCACCTTGAGATTTCTCAACATAATTGTTTACTATCTTTGTGGAATAGTAGGTTGTCTCCAGTCACTTGATGGAGCTACTGGCCTTAATTACACCGACCTGGAACAGAGTACGAGAGCCTTTCTTGTTGCTTCTTCATTTCCGCTGCGCTCCTTCTCATGTCTTTTCTGGCACCGCACTGTGGTAAAAGCAGATATGGTTAATTTCTACAAGCTACGTAGTACAGACTGTTGCAGCTACATGGACAGGATTGTACTGATATTTAGACTGGCGATCCATTCCTTCGAGCTTACTATGATATCACCGTCCATTTGTTGGGCTTGAAGTGCTCGTTCTCGACAGCATCACCGAGATCTTTGCTCTCACTGGGTGAAACTCTAACACATGTTACACGAACAATAGCCTTTTTTAATTTAAAAACAACCTAAGGCTAAATGGAGGTTTTCGCTATTTTCGTCTCAGAGGCACATACCATGCGGAAATTGGGGTGTTATTCACTTATTCCTACATTGCGTTCGTTTCTCAACTCGCTTTCCGAATGGTTTGCATTTTACGTCATGACGTCATTACCGCGATTCTCATTTTGTAAATTGTTTCTCGGCAGTAATTCATTTTACGACAGAGGGTCGCCAAACAGCATTACACTCCCCATGTCAATGTAATATAATTACGGGCCCAGATTAGGTACGGCCCTGGGGCCCTCTCGGCACCCCTGGGTATGCGTCGGCAATGTGATTGAGAAATCAATTTATTTTACGATTATATTTAATTTTAATTACGCAATTATCAATGAATCAGAATATCAATCCATTATTGTACACCATCTCACTCCAAAACCCGTCTCCATAGCTGCCAAGGCGAAGTCAGTCTCATGTGTACACATTTCACCTCAGAGTACATTTGAATGTATCCATTAAGTATCATTTGTTAACATTTCCTCAGAGTACATTTGAATGTATCCATTAAGTATCATTGTACATATTATTTCTCAAGTGCAGCGCTCCCTCCAAATCAGTCTCACGTGCTGCATGGCGGCATCGCGGGTGGTGCCGAGGCGCCCTGGCATGCCGCGCTGGGAGATTTATTTAGCCATGGTGCGGTGGACCTTGTTATTCACCCGTACACAGCCACGGCGTGATTTCATTGATCTGTAAACAAATTAAAATCGTTTCTCAATTGAGATGAGAGTTGTAGATATTAATCCGGCCGTTCAGTACGTTTGAAGCTGAGTGGGTAACATTGTGTGGCTATTCCGAAGGATATAAGTACGGGAGTGAAAGGCCGACACCACGAAGTCGAAGCTCCAACGTTTCATTGCCAGCGGAGGCGCCACTGCGCACATGCGGCGTGCCGGTAGCTTCACAGACAATGACACGACATGCTAGGCAGGCGGAATCTAGTGATATACCACCACAATTGCATAGAAACTTCAAGTGTGTTTTTCACTCTAATATACTAAAGTCACCGAAAAATCCAAGTAGGGAGAACTGTTTATTTTTTCAAGGATGTGCCCCCAACACTGATAATTTTTAGCATCAGCCTATTATAGAATAATTGTGTAAAATATTGTGAAACACTTAGTACATGTGTATTTGAACACAAATAACCATTTCTGACATTTTTAAACCTGGCTCCCCACCTTCAAATTCAAAAATGGCCACTCAAAATCAAAAGGTCTCCTCTGGCCTTCTGGGTCGCCAAGTCCTACCCGCCTTGGTCGCCCAACCAGCCCTCTCCCAGTTGCCCTCCAGACACTGTCACCATCAGTTCCACCAGGGGTGAAGTCTCCTTGCAAGGGGGCGCAATTCCCCCACCGTAGCCTCAGCAATCCCTGTGGACAAGCACTTCATCCCACCCACAAACCCAACATGACTCCCCACCCCATCGCGCCTTACAGTGTGCACCTGCATTTCTAACACTTCACTCGACCATGACCTTCCCATTACCACACCATATCCAATAAAATCCGTGTGTGCACCCATCAAGTTCACTTCTCACTTGAAACAAACTACCACAGCACTTCTCCTCCCCGAGCCACGGCACCAGCGGATTGGACGCCATCTTGTGCTCGGCTTTGTTACAATTACCCAGTCCCTGATGTGTCACTCTAAAACCCAGCAGGGAACTTACAAACTCTCACCTTCAGCCATGGGCGAGGAGGTTTGCCAGTGCCCAGCTCGTGCCACAGAAGCGACCAATCTTCCCTCACATGCTCGATCCAATCCGGACTATCCTGACCCATGTAGAGCTCAATCGGTTCACAATGGCACTATCTGTGGAGTGCGTGGTGGCCCTCTGGAGGTTTTAAAAACTACATCGCGTTACTGTCGGGACACATTACACCGGGGGCCCTTTCCGGGGGGGGGGGGTGCAAGTTTTCGGGCACACACCCTTCCTCTCCTGATGGCCAGAGAGCCAATATGAGGGTCTCCAGGGAGGAATTCGGGGTGGTGTGTGTCCGAGAGTCATTCACCTCATTATCTAGCACGCGGGAAGCCAACCTATTTCGCTCCCTCGAAAGTCATGAGCTTTCTCTATGGCTCTTACCATGTTGGTAGCATACCCTCCGCGAGGTCCATGTTGGGTTCAAGTGTCCGCCCAGCCACAAATCACAAAGGACTCGCATCTCGCGCACCAACTTCAGCAAGGCAGGTGACGCGCGTGGCCTCTCATGCGCCGTCTGGTTGCATCAGGACACAAGGGAGATGTTGTCCCAGTCCTCCTGATTCTGGAGGTAAAGAGCCTAACTGGGTGAGCAGAGTTTTTATTAAACCTTCACCATCCATCCGACTGTGGCCTTGGGGAGTTGGTCGACGTCTTTGATCCTCCTGAGAGCTCGCAACTGACGTAGGGTTCGGAACTAGAAGTTCCGCCCCTGGTCTGTGTGCCAGCTCCCTCGGAGTCAACGGGTGAAGAACCCCTCCACTAGTGCTTGGGCGAACAGCCGTGCTTTCTGTTGGTCAATGCACTAGGCCTCCGCCCTATTGGTAAAGTAGTCCATTGCCACCAAATATAACTTGTTAGCTCGTGGGGTGGTGGGCTAGGGGCCCCAACCACATCAACGCTTCCCTCTCAAGTTGGTGCTACCTACATTATTAAATTTGGGAGGGGGGGGCCCTTTACGTGTGCACATGGTTTGGGTGTTTTCTTCCCCCGGCAGAGATCGCACCCTACGTACCCATTTTTGGATGTCCGCTTGCCCAAAGTTCACCCAATAGAATCTCTGCCTCAATTTCGCTAGTAGTTTTGGTACACCTAAGTGTCCCCATCGTTAGTGTTCTATGTACCAAGCCCCATCAACCTGTTCTCTCAATTTCGAACGGTACCACCAACAACGCAGAAACATTCCACTGTTGTAATTCCCACTCAGGTACCAAAATGCCATCCTTCACGCGGGCTATTGCCATTGTGCCCAATACCCTTACCTTGTCTCGAGCGAAGCATTTCTTCCCACGCAGGCAGTTTCCCCCTCTAAGCCATCAGAGGTGGCCCAAAACAGGTACCTCCTTTGTTCCTTTTTTAATCGACATATACCAAATTCAGGAGGTGCGTGTTGGCAGAGTTCCGACTGGGTTTACTTCTGGCGGCACATAGGCCCTGCATCAATTTTGTTCTGCCCGTCAATCCCTATCTTTGATGTTCACAAATTTTGCATTGGTTGCTGCAACAAGGTCGCCGAGAGAGAAGCATCTGCGTTGGCATGGTTTGCCGGGCCGATGTTGCACAACAAAATTGTACTTGCTGCAGTTTCTCAAGCCACCTTGCAATTTGGCCCCGGCTCCTTGAACCGAAGAAGCCATTGCAAGGAGGCATGATCTCCCGGATCACAAACCCCTTCCCGATACAAGGTAAGGATGAAAGTGTACAACTGCAGACATTTTAAGGGGCCCAATTAAAATTTTCTTGCGGGGAAGTGACGCAATTAATTTTCGTCCGGGCTTTGACAGACCCTACTATAATGCAATCACTCGTTCGACTCCTTGTTGGACTTTAGACAGGACCGCCCCCAATCCTCCCTGGCGAGCATCCGTGTCAAGGATGAACTGGCCAGTCTCGGCCGGATACGCCAAAAACTGGGCTTCTATCAGACGTTGTTTTAAAGTGATGAATCGCTTTGGTGCAGTTTTCTGACCACACAAATTTAGCTCCCTTCTCTGTCACATTGGTGCAATGGTCTTGCAAAAATTTGCCAAATTTCCAATCTATAAGAAACCAAGGCCCAAAAATCCTCTGACCTCTCTTACATTTCTGGGGGGGGCTGGGCCACTCTTTTACTGCCACTGCCTTCATTGGGTCTGTGGCCACACCCCGCTCTTCATCAACCACGTGACCCAGATAAACGACCTCTTTCCTGAAAATTTCGCATTTCCCAGGGTTCAGTTTTAACCAAGCCCCCCTCAAATCGCCTGAAAACCTCCACCAAATTTTTTGGCAGCCTGCTCAATGTGGGAGCGTGGACAAAAGTTCATCTAAATATATCAGGCATGTTTGCCACGGCAGCCCAATCAACACACGTTCATCAGACGATCAAATGTGGCAGGGGCATTGCACATCCGAAAAGGCATGACGACAAACTGCCAGGCCCTTCCCTGTGGAAAATGCTGTTTTCTCTCTCCCTTGTTTATCCATTCCACCTGCCAGTAGCCCACTCTTCAAATCCAATGTCAGTGACAATTTTGAGGCCGTGAAATGGCATCCGCGTGTATCATCAATACATGGCAAGGGGATACGAATCCTTGAGCGTACTGATTTGAGACTGGCGTAAATCCACAACCAGCGATGGTCCGTTCCTTCTTCTTCACCAACCACAATAGGGTGCACCACAGGACTTTACGAGGGGCTCAATAATTCAGCTCTCTTCATCTTTTCCACCTGTTTTCAGCCTCTCCTCTTTGCAAGAGGTAGCGTCGTGCAAGGCTGTCGAACAGGTCGAGCCTCGCCAGTGTCAATTTGGTGCCTGACTAGACTCGTGCGTCCAAAATCCTCGGGAAAGAGAGAGAATACATCCACATTAGCACCAACCAAATTGTGCAATGACCTTACCTGATCCACTGTTAACCCCTGTTCTGCTCGGTTTACCATGTCCCTTACTCCGTCTGGCCAATTTGTTTTTCCAAAATTTTGCCCCGACTCCGGCT
>CM068964.1:67610009-67623526 GCA_035128595.1 Eptatretus atami
CCAGAAATCTGTTTTGTTTTTTTTTGTTACGTTATATGAATGTTCGAATCCCTGCTTTTATATTTGGGAGGTCACAACACTGAATTTTTGTGCTTTTCACTGTGGTGTGAGTGTTACGCCACAAAGTAAGTGGTTGCTTATTGGCTGGTCGCACAGCGGTGAGCTCTGCAACGTGGCCTCGTTTCCACCAGAATGGCTCTTTAAGCATAAGTCATGTGATTGTGTCAATCCAAATTTGTGTTGTTAAATTATTATTTTTAATCTCAATTGAATACCATTTCATTTCATAGTGCCTTGTGCCATTGACAATTGGTTTCTGTTTTGCCTTAGGCCAGTCTCTAATTTGTTTGTAGGCACTTCTACATTTAACTCATTTCGATAACAACTATCCTGCCAAGATATAGTTTGTCTTATCACATTTTTATTGCTTGTCTGCTGTTCATGTCGATGCATTTCAATGCTCCATGCTCACATAATGCAATAAATAATAATTATAAAAATTGTCGTCATCTGTAAAACAAACTTCTGGATTTATTAAATTTTAAAAGTGTATTTTTTTTTAAGTAAAGCTAGGATTTGATCCTGCAGCTCAACATGTTTTGATAACATTTGGAAAAGCTGGTGTTGATACCTTGTGGGTTTAAAAAATGAATTTTACGTGAAAAGAATAAAAGCATGTTTTATTGTAATTTTCAGTTCTAATTTATCTTGTGGTTTGCACGTTCTCTGTGGATTTTTAATTTTTTTGTGGTTCATCATTGATAGGAATCACAATCATATTGTGTCAGCAAAATTTTGATGTTCAACATCTGTGCTTAATTTATGCCTTAACTTCATCGACTAGGGCACCGTTTGAGTTGTGTTTTGTTAAATCACAATCCTTCATGAGGTCTCTGGCACAACTGGGTGCCATTAAGCAATGACATCTAGGAGTAGTCGTTAAATGCTGCCTTTCTGCGTGAGATTATGTAATTTTTGGGGCATGCATATGTTTCCATTCGGTGTATGCAAAAATCTTAGTTAATATTGATGTGACAATGCCTTTTTTTTTCAAAATCTTGAGCACAAGATGTGCCATCTTTAATTTAAAATCCCTTCGACTATGTTGGTTTGTTGTCTTCTAATTTCCTTGCAATTCATTTTAAAAGTATACATCCGTGTATTTGTTCTCCGTTGCCATATATTTACAAAGCTCTTTGATGAACTTTAGATTGGTGTTTTAAACAAGTCTTTCACAGCCATCTATTTACAAAGTAATGGGCTAATGCTGATGTCTGTCTGTCACACCCTGAAACACGGAAACGATCCTCGGACATGAAAAAATGAAATGCATAAAAAGTTGCTTTAAGAATTCAACGCGACGGAAATTCTTTTTTCAATCCAGGCAAAGAAAATATTGGACCCGCGGCAGTTGTTATATGACAAACAGATGCTGCTTCCATTCACTCCCAAAAATAAAAAATACATTGCTGTTAATATATACACTCCCATTTTGAGCTCTTTCAAAATGGCACAAGAATAAAAGGCTTCCACTTTTTGATAGCTTTTTTTTAAAATCACGAACGTCTGATAGTTAATAAAAAGGAGACGTGGATGTGTTGCTACAAATGTGCAAATTTAGTGTGGGAAAGGATCCGATAGACCATCTCTGATGGGACTACTGTTCGCAGGTGATGGTTACCCAGTATGCACAACCAGAGAAGACATAGACAGAGCAGCTCTGGGTTTTTCAAAAGTTCTGAGCCGGGGGTCTGAAATTAGGATTACCATATGACAAACTAATGCCTGTCGGAAGCACTCTGGCGATTATTGAAAATATGAACTTGTAACCAATCTATATTAAAAGAGAAAAGCAATTAGGAAGTTTAATTGAGAAGAGAATCTTGACGTTTCCAGTAATCTATGCCTCTGAAGCATTTTTAGGAGTTATCAAACTCAACAATGAGAAGGGCACATTAGCAGTGTACAGATAGCTAAAATATTTGGCTCGGTGGAAGAATCATTAAAAGAATTCAATTGCAGCCAGGAGATACAGTGGTGGACACCTTGCGGCTGGATGATCGTATCCCAAAGACTCCTATTTGTTATGGTTGCAAAAAATGCACCCCAGCACATGGAAATATTAAAGCTCAAATGTGAATAAAGTGAGGAAAAGATTCTGAAAATTTTTCAAACATCAAAGAGAGTGACTGCTCCTGGGCTGCCCAGAATAGAAATCTTTCGGAGAAGAAATGAAGGAGGGATTAGATAGCTGTAGAGATGATAGAACAAGTCTCGTGCTAGTCAAGAAAGGTAGTTACAGAGACCCATTTGCATGCGACATATGCCAGAGATCCTTCAGACGATGGCAGGACATTGCCAGAAAACTTGAGACTGCCAGAATGAAACACTAAAGCCAACGTCGTCGGAATCTCAGTCTGCTATTATGCAGAAGGACATCATCTCAGGGATGGCCTTTGAAAGATTCAAGGTGTTGTGTGCGTCACCCTTCATCTACAGGGTTTCCTGCCGTCGGTGAAGAATAAAAATGGTACCGTTGGAAAGTAATAATCGATTTACTTGGGAACCAAATAATTACCTCTCCCACCAAAGGTGAAGGAGGTTATGTTTTCACCCGTCTTCTGCTTTGTTGTTGTGTGGGATTGGTGGGCTCAAAAAAGTTGTGGATGGATCAGCATTAAATTTGGTGGGCAAGGCTTGCGGTGGTGACAAGACGAAGGATTAGATTTGGTGCAAGCATCTAGATCTTGAATTTTTTAAAGCGCATTCTTTACCATTGAGAGATAGAGCCAAAAAGGATACCGTATAGCTGTATCTCAAAATGTACGGGTTCGACAAAAACTTGGTGACACGTTGGATATCACACAGGAATAATCTATTTAAATTTGGTGAAGATCCGAATATGGATACCGTAATGTTTAAAAGTAATTCTTCACCATGGAGAGATGGGGCAAACTGATATAGAGCAATTTACCCTCCACCATCGAAGCGTGGAAGGCAGGTGAGTTTTTACCCCTGTCTGTTTGTTCAAAAATGGATTGGCCCCATGTTGCTACTTTATCAGGTATTGTGTGGTGGAGGTATTGCCTCCACCACGAGGCCGTTCTAGTTACCTCCGCCACCGAAGGTTTAAGGGAAGTCATGTTTACCTTTCTTCTGTTTGTTGTGTTGCCAGATACTCAAAGTTGGGACGATCTGGTGAAATTTGTGGACAGTTGTGTGTGACGAGGACAAACTGATGAGATTTTTGGTGAAGATCCGGATCCGCCACTATAATTTTTTTAAAGCTTCTTCACCAGGAGAGAAGGGCCAAAAACGATTTAGAGTACTGAAAAAGCATGATATTTCAAAAAATTTATTGGGCCCGATATGTTCTCATAGATCAGGCATTACGGGTGAGGTTATCCGCTCGACTGAGTCAAGTCAGGTCAGGGAGCATGGCCCATAGCATCGCATCGCTTTCGTCCACTTCCACTCGGACTCCAGGGGCCTCGGTCGAGCCATCGCCAGGAATATGCCTGGGCCCATCCCCATGAGATGCTGATACACCTGCTTGGGCAACCACGAGGTTACGGTCGGCCAAAATGGCCTCCTTGGCACTCACGAGGCTCCTCGCTGAGAGAATTTGAGTGAGCAGGATCAGCTGAAGGAAAATGATCCACATGTCCACGCAGCCAGAGCTGATTTGCTCACGGCGACTATGCAGGTAAAACCAAATCTCATTGAGTCTCTCTCAGCAACCGCTCGTTGCAAAGTCCGACCAGCTATAGCCAAGGAGTCTCGAAGAAGGACTGGTACCAAAGAATGAAGTCTCGGTTTCAGATCCCTGTCAGAGTCCAAAGTCTCACATCCAGTGAAGCTAGGACTGGAAGATATCCATGAAGACTCGGACTTTCATCCTCCGCACAGAACCGGCAGCACCACACCCATGATCCAGTGAATCCATGACTCCCCAGGCCCTGACCAACATCTTGTTGACCTCTAGCTCAAGCCAAGCAGAGACATTGAATATCCTGCCCAAGGTAGGTGAATCCCGCCGTGACCTCAACATCCTCACCACAAACCAGGGTGCAGACAAAGATTGGCAGCATCCAAGATGTCAGGAAGGCCGGGATCTTAGTTTTTGACCCAGGAACCCGTAATCCAGCGGCTCAGACTCCTCATTCAGCACCTCGAGGGCCCCAAAAGGATATCCAGAGTCTCCGCAAAGATAACTGCATCACCTGCGGAAATCAGTCAGAAATCTTGACCATTCCCAAAAGGTGCACCGCCGCAGCTTGATATCTCCGACATCCTCCTGAGAATCCAGTCCATACAAGCGCTGAAAAGTCGTGCGGGCCAGTACATACCCCTAACGAAACTCCAAGTAACAACGGAAATAAGTCAGGGATCGGTATCACCACATTCTCACAGCACACTCAGTACCCATGAGTTATAGTTTCAGACATCAGATTGATCAGTTTTTTGGTGCACCCCACGAAGCCAAGACTCCTCTAGACGGCATCCGATTCACTGACTCAAACAACTTTGCAGAGATCAACATAGGCTGCAAGCAGCCTCTGCTGAAACTCTCTCCTGCGTTCCGGTGAGACCCAAAGAGCAAGGATACGGTCAATCGTTGACCTCTGGTGTGAAGCCTGACTGCTCTGCGACGCTGTTGCTCAAGCAGATGGTGGCGAACCTTCTCAGGAATTATTCCGAGCAAAGACCTTGCCCGGACACTGACAGCAGCGTCACCCCTCGGTAGTTGTTGGCTTTGCAATCACCCTTCCTTTTCCAGAAGGGGCAACAAGGCCCCTCTTCCAGTCAGTTGGGGATGATGCCTGGTTCCAGGCACAGCACAGAACTGCATGCAATGGACACTGAGAACAGCAGTCCACCAGCTGGATGACAGATCTCTGGAGCTTATACCCATTTTCAACCAATTCACCACAATCTGTTTCCACAAACGAAGGTGGACCACAGTGTATTGGGGTCAGCAAAAGGGATTGTAACACCCCTGACATCCAACTTCGACAGCTGGGGATCAGCCTGGACAAGCCGCTCAAAGTAACCGGCCCAGCGGCCCTCACTTCGGAATCCTCCGTCAAGAGCCCACTGGCAGTACACTGAGGGACGGGTTAGGAACGTAAGCACTACTTCCCCTGCCAAGCAGGACAAGAATCACTGACCACAGGTTTGGCTCTACCCCCTCACAGATTCCGTCACACGATGCCTCCTTGTCCCACCCTTGGCACATGTGCCATTTTTACCACCTCAGCTCCCTGAACAGCTAAGCTCTGCCATTCAGCTGGCCTGCAACTCTGGTCAATGTATCCAGTGTCCCTTGAGACAAAATTCTTCACCCACAGTGTGATTCCAAGGACATCCACTGCGCAACATCAAGGATTGTTGGACTTGAAGGCACTCCACACTTTTCAGGATCTCCAAAGCACCCCAGACACCAATCGAGGTGGATGAGTAAGTGTAGGACAAATTATGATTTTGGTATTATTAGGTACATCAAGGTTAATATATGGTAGGAACAATGTGGATTATATTTGGTTCAGATCCGGCCATCATGGAATATAAAACGATAAAACTTGTTCAGCCGGCGGCATTATGCGCTCTACTGAGTGCTGTTCTGCCCAAGTGTCGCTCTGAGCTTGATTTTCATTCGTTTGTTTGTTGTTTGTCCGGGTGATATCTCAGCCAACCTTTGAGTTGGGAACTGAAATTTGGGGACAAAAGTAAAAGATACTTTTGCAAAAACATTTATTTTTTAATTGTTGATTTAATCAATTATCGAATTTATTAATTCCTTATATTATTTTTCTCTCTGGGAAATATCTCAGCCACCTTTTGAGCTCGAAGCGTGATATTTGACACGAAATGTGAACACGCAATTTGGCTACAATTGGCTATTTTTGATTAATCGATTAATTATTCATTTTTCGATGAATACTTAATTCTCACAAAGTAACACAGATTCAAATGAAATTGTGGTGGTTTAGGTATGCTCAGGGGATGCGAGAGCCAGAATGGGCCCAGGGGCAATACTTAGTGTTGGGCCCCTTCACCGGTTTCAAATGCAATATCATTAGATAAAAACCTGACATGTATATTGTTTCGGAGCAGGTATCGGCCGCGAGCACGGGACCGCTAGGTGGGCGTAGGGTCAACTTACCGAACACCCGGAATCTAGATCGTACCTTTGGAAAACTCCGACCAGGTACGTGTCCCTTTTACCGGACCGTGAATCGTCATAATTCCACACGTGGTACAGAGTTATTCCAAATCTTCAAAATACCTAGAGAATCCACGCTGGCGATTACCCGAGTAATTCACACCCTCGACGGCACTCGTACGAGTCGAGCCGTTAGCGTGCCCGACCGTGCGCAACCCGAGCGGACGGTTTCCGAAGTTCCGTCGACGTCCAAATGTACATTTTCAGTGGCAAACAGCCTTTTAATCACCAACATGTGCCACGCTAAGCCAATGAAGAAACACAGCAACGGAACTGATACATTTAACCAAATGTATTTATTTATAATGGGGGAAAGATGGAGCACGCAAGAAGCAGAGTTATCACGACTAATAAGAAGCAAAGTATGTACAGCAAAGAGCACTTAAACAATTCCTACTTACAGACGGCCCACCGACAAAACACACAACAGATACCCAGAAGGACATGGACCTGTCCACCCTCGTTGTGGTTCGGCTGACACGGGCAAACAAGCCAGCGTCGAAATGCGATTGATAGAATCCAGAGCTCCCCAGCGCTCGTCCCGGCAACCAAAAACCTCTGTCTCTGTATCCCAAACTGTCCAGAAGGCAGGAGGTTCTCTGCCCACTTCTCCCAAGTCTGAGTTGGGAACATCAAAGCGAGGGCTGATAACTCCACACTCAATCAACCTCCCATCAGATTGGACCACAACCCTTGCCTGCTCCGAGTGGTCATCAAATACTCAAAAGCCTTCTCGTTCACCGACAGAGCAGACGTGCGCGCAGCCGACTTGCGGTTCTTGTCGAGGAAGGATCTCTCCTTGGGTCCGATCGCGCCGCAACCCTTATTCACCCTTGTCCGGGGGGGGGGCGCTTCCACCCTCCCTGGGACCGTTTTTGCTGCAGAATCACTCGTCGCCCTGTCATTGGCCCAAAACGAGCAGCAAGTCCGTTCGATGCCCGGGGCGTGTACGTCAAGCTGACTGCCTTTCTCACAGTCACGGGCGTCCGATTGGCTGGAGCGGCGTCCACCTCTCGTAGCACGCTGATTTGGTTCGAGGGCCGCCACGAGGCTCCTCCTTGAACTCTGCCCACCATGGCGTCAGCCAGAAGCGAGGTGAAGGTATGAGGGGATGCTGCCGTTTGTAGTAGTTGATGTTGGTGTTGTAAAAATTTTAAAAGGAAAAAACCCTGACTATCAAAATAACTCGAGCAGCGCATGTAATTTTTATTCACCCATTAGACACAGGACTGGGACCTAACTAAAAACACATACTTTACGAATATAACTGTTCTATAGGACCTGTATGAGTGCTCATGGCTTCCAGATTCGCACAATATTATGTAATCCTGCCAATATTATGTAAACCCTGTGGCATCAGCGAAAGCTTTCAGGATACTTCCCTTATTGGCCTCCTCTCACACAGTTTTCTACTACTGTCTGGGTTGGAAATTAAGAGGACCTTGGCTGACGTTCAAAGTTTGCACATTGGAATTTGAGCTGCTTCTCAATGTCCTGTGACAGCTTCATGGCCTTGTGCTCTTGATCCACCATTTCTCTCTTGTTTCACTATCAATTCCACGAATAAATTGTTTATTATATATCATCAATAACATTACCACCTTGAGATTTCCTCACAAATTGTTTACTATCTCCTTGTGGAATAGTAGGTTGTCTCCAGTCACTTGATGGAAGCTACTGGCCTTAATTACACCGACCTGGAACAGATGTACGAGAGCCTTTCTTGTTGCTTCTTCATCCCGCTGCGCTCCTTTCTCATGTCTTTTTCTGAGCACCGCACTTGTGTTGGTAAAAAGCAGATATGGATTAATTTCTACAAGCTACGATAAGTACAGACTGTGCAGCTACATATGGACAGGATGTACTGTATTTAGACTGGCGAATCCAATTCCTTCTGACTTCACATATGATATCCACCGTCCATTTGTTGGAGCTTGAGTGCTCGTCAATCGACAATTCACCAGCAGATCTTTGCTCTCATGGGTGAACTCAACACATGTTACACGAAATAGCCTTTTTAATGTAAATAACAAACCTAAGGCTAAATGGAGGTTTTCGTATTTTCTCTCCAGAGGCACATACCATGGGAAATTGGGGTGTATTCACTTATTCCTACATGCGGGATTCGTTTCTCAACTCGCTTTCACCCGAATGGCGTTTGGCATTTAGTCATGACGTCATTACCGCGAATTCTCATTTTGTAAATTGTTCTCGCAGTAATTCATTTTACGACAGAGGGTGCCAACCAGCAATTACACTCCCCATGTCAATGTAATTAAAATTACGGGCCCAGATTAGGTACGGCCCTGGCCCTCTCGGCACCCCTGGGTATGCGATTTCGGGCAATTGATTGAGAAATCAATTTATTTTACGATTATATTTATTTTAATTACGCAATTAATCAAAATGAATCAAGAAATCAATCCATTATTGTACACCACTCACTCCAAAAACCCGTCTCCATAAGCTGCCAAAAGGCGAAGTCAGTATCATGTGTACACATTTACCTCAGAAGTACATTGAATGTATCCATTAAGTATCATTTGTATACACATTTACTCGAGTACATTTGAAATGTATCATTAAGTATCATTTGTACATATTATTTACCTCAAGTGCAGCGCTCCCTCCCAAATCAGTTCTCCACGTGCTGCATGGCCGCATCGACGGGTGGTGCCGAGGCGCCCTGGCAATGCCGCGCTGGAGAATTTATTTAGCATGGTTGCGGTGGACTTGTTTATTCACCCGTACACAAGCCACGGCGTGATTTCCATTGAATCTGTAAACAAAATTAAAATCGTTTCTCCAATGAGATGAGAGTTGATTAGATTAATTAACATCCGGCCGTTTCATACGTTTTGAAGCTGAGGGGTAAACATTGTGTGGCTCTATTCCGAAGGCATAATAAAAGTACGGGGTGAAAGGCCAACACCCCGAAGTCGAAGCCTCCACGTTTTCATTGCCAGCGGAGGCGCACCAACTGCGCCATGCGCGTGCCGGTAGCTTCACAGACACATGACAGACATGCATAGGCCAGCGGAATCTAGTGATTATACCCACCACAAATTGCCATAGAAAACCTTCAAGTGTGGTTTTTCACTCTAAATATACTAAAAGTCACCGCAAAAATCCAAGTAGGGAGAACATGTTTCATTTTTTCAGATGTGTCCCCCCAAAACTTGATAATTTTTAGAATCAGCCCTATTATAGCAATTAATTAGTGTAAAAATATATGTGAAACACCTTAGTACATTTTATTTGAACAAATAACCCATTTTCTGACATTTTTAAACTGCTTCCCACACACTTCAAATTCAAAAATGGCCACTCAAAAAAATCAAAAGGTTCCTCTGGCCTTCCTGGGTCGCCAAAGTCCTACCCGCCTTGGTCGCCCAACCAGACCCCTCTCCCAGTTGCCCTCCAGACACTGTCACCCACATCATTCCACCAGGGGTGAGTCTCCTTGAAGGGGACGCAATTCCCCACTCACCGTGAGCCTCAGCAATCCCTGTGGACAAGCACATCATCCCCCACCCACAAAACCCAACATGGACTCCCCCCACCCCATCGCGCCTTTACATGTGACACCTGCACTTTCTAACACTTCACCGGACCATGACCTTCCCATTTACCACACCATATCCAATTAAAATCAGTGTGTGCACCCATACAAGTGTTCACTTCTCAACTTAAAACAAACTCACCACAGCACTTCTCCTCACCCGAGCCACGCACCAGCGATTGGACAGCCACTTCGTGCTCGCTTTGTTACCAATTACCCAGTCCCTATTGTCACTCTAAAACCCAGCAGAACTTACAAACTCTCACCTTCACACAATGGGGAGGACGGTTGCCCAGTGCCCAAGCTCTGCCACAGAAGCGACCAATCTTCCCTCACATGCTCGATCCAATCCGGAATATCCGACCCATGTAGAGCTCAATCGTCACAATGGACTATCTGTTGGAGTGCGTGGTGGCCCATCTGGATTTAAAAACTACATCGCCGTTACCTGTCGGACAGCATTACACCGGGGCCCTTTCCGGGGGGGGGGGGTGCAAAGTTTATTTTCTTGGGCACACACCCTTCCTCCGCTGTGGCCAGAAGAGCCAAATGAGGTGTCTCCAGGAGGAATCGTGGGGGTGTTGTGTCGAGCAGTCATACCTCAATCTAGCACGCGAGGAAGCCAAAACCTATTCGCTTCCCTCGCAAGTCATGCAGCCTCTTCTCTATGCTCTTACGCATGTTGGTAGCAAACCCTCCGCGAGGTCCATGTTGGGTTCAGTGTCACGCCCAGCCACAAATCAAACAAAGGGACTCGCATCTCCCACCAACATTCAGCAAGGCAGGGTGCAGCGCGTGGCCCTCATGCTGCCAGTCCTGGGTATGCCATCAGACAAAAGGGAGATGTTCGTCCCAGTCCTTTCCTGATTCTGGAGGTAAGAAGGTAACTGGGTGAGCAGAGTTTTATTAAACCTCTCCCACCATCCCATCCGACTGTGCCTTGGGGAGTTGGTCCGAGTCTTTGTCCTCCCTAAGGAGTCGCACACTGAACGTAGGGTCGGAACTAGAAGTCTCCCCCTGGTCTGTGTGCAGCTCCCCGGAGTCCAAAAACGGGTGAAGAACCCCTTCCACTACGTGCTTGGGCAAACAGCCGTGCTTCCTGATTTGGGCAATCATAGGCCTCCGCCATCTGGTAAAGTAGTCCATTGCCACCAGAATATAACTTGTAGCCTCGTGGGTGGTGGGCTAGCGGGCCCCAACCACATCAACCGCTACCCTCTTCAAGTGGGCCCTACATTATAAATTTGGAGGGGGGCCTACCTGTGCAACATGGTGGTGTTTTCTTCCCCCGGCAGAGATCGCACCCTACGTACCCATTTTTAGGATGTCGCCTGCCAGTTCACCCAATAGAATCTCTGCCTCCAATTTCGCTAGTGTTTTGGTTACACCTAAGTGTCCCCATCGTTAGTGTTCTATGTACAAGCCCCATCAACCTGCTCTCTCAATTTCGAAGGTCCACCAACAACCAGAAAGCATTTCCACTCGTTGTAATTCCCACTCCAGGTACAAAATGCATCCTTCACGCGAGGCATCTGCCATTGTGCCCAATACGCCTTACCTTTGCTGCTCCGAGCGACAGCATTTCTTCCCACGCAGGCAGTTTTCCACCCTCTAAGCCAATACAGAGGTGGCCCAAAACAGCGTACCTCCTTCTGTTCCTTTTTCTAATCGACAATACCAAATTCAGGAGGTGCGTGTGGCAGAGTCGACGGTTACCTTCTGGCGGCACATAGGCATGCATTCAATTTTGTTCCTGCCCGATCAAATCCCTATTCTCTTGATGTTCACAAATTTTGCATTGGTGCTGCCAACAAGGTCGCCGAGAGAGAATGCATCTGCGTTGGCATGGCGTTTGCCGGGCCGATGTTGCACAAACCAAAATTGTACTTGCTGTGCAGTTTCTCAAGCCACCTTGCAATTTGGCCCTCCGGCTCCTTGAACCGAAGAAGCCATTGCCAAGGAGGCATGATCTACCCGGATCTCCACAAAACCCCTCCCGTACAAAGGTAAGGATGAAAAGTGTACAAGCTGCTGACATTTTTAAGGGGCCCAATTTAAAAATTTTCCTTTTTTGCGGGGAAGTTGGACCGCAATTAATTTTCGCTCCGGGCTTTGACAGAGCCCTACTATAATAGCAATCACTCCGGTTCGACTCCTTGTTGGACTTTAGACAGGACCGCCCCCAATCCCTCCCTGGCGGAGCATCCGTGTCAAGGATGAACTGGCCAGTCTCGGCCGGATACGCCAAAAACTGAGGCTTCTATCAGACGTTGTTTTAAAGTGATTGAATGCTTTGGTGCAGTTTTCTGACCACACAAATTTAGCTCCCTTCTCTGCTCAATTGGTGTGCAATGGTCTTGCAAAAATTTGCCAAATTTCCTAATTATAAGAAACCAGAGGCAAAAATCCCTCTGACCTCTCTTACATTTCTGGGGGCGCGGCTGGGCCACTCTTTTACTGCCACTGCCTTCATTGGGTCTGTGGCCACACCTCCGCTTTCTTCAAATCAACCACGTGACCCAGATAAACGACCTCTTTCCTGAAAATTTCGCATTTCCCAGGTTCAGTTTTAACCAAGCCCCCCTCAAATCGCCTGAAAAACCTCCACCCAAATTTTTTGGCAGCCTGCTCAATGTGGGAGCGTGGACAAAAGTTCATCTAAATATATCAGGCATGTTTGCCACGGCAGCCCAATCAACACACGTTCATCCAGACGTCAAATGTGGCGGGGCATTGCACAATCCGAAAGGCATGACGACAAACTGCCAGGCCCTTCCCTGTGGAAAATGCTGTTTTCTCTCTCCCTTGTTTATCCATTCCACCTGCAGTAGCCCACTCTTCAAATCCAATGTAGTGACCAATTTTGAGCCGTGAAATGCATCGAGTGTTCATCAATACATGGCAAGGCGGATACGAAGTCCTTGAGCGTCACTTGATTTGAACTGGCGAAATCCACACCAGACCGAATGGTCCCGTTCCTTCTTTCTCACCAACCACAATAGGCGTGCACCCAGGACTTTACGAGGGGCTCAATAATTCCAGCCTCTTCATCTGTTTCCACCTGTTTTCAGCCTCATCCCTCTTTGCAAGAAGGTAGCGTCGTGCAAGGCTGTCGAACAGGCTCGAGGCCTCGCAGTGTCAATTGGTGCCTGACTAGACTCTGTGCGGTCCAAAATCCTCGGGGGAAGAGAGAGAATACATCCACATTAAGCACCAACCAAATTGCTGCAATGACCTTACCTGATCCCTGTTAACCCTGTTCTGCTCGGTTTACCATGTCCCTTTACTCGTCTGGCCAATTTTGTTTTTCCAAAATTTTAGCCCGACTTTCCGGCTGAACTGGCAAGTCTGTGGTTCCGTCCCCCTCTGGTTGATCTCCACTACCACTGCTTCACTTTGCTACAACAGCTCCGCCCCTCACTGTTGTGAGGGCTGTCAGACAGGTTGAGCAAACGAACCACTACCATGGGCTGATTGTATCCACGAGTGGTACGACCACCATCAATCCTGCAGTTTCATTTCCCCCGAGCTCCACGGCTCCACCATCCCGAGCTGGCCCACGTGATTGGTCCTTGCCGATATCCCGGCAAACACCACGGTCTCAGACCTGGGGGGCACGGTCACGGTGCGCGACATCTCCAGTCGCGCCCCCTGCGCCTCCTCGACTTCCCCCAGTCCCTCCAACCGTAGCTTTTCAGTCCCTAGCCACATGTGACCCCGCCCCAGGTC
>CM068964.1:67623551-67637323 GCA_035128595.1 Eptatretus atami
CCAGAAATCTGTTTTGTTTTTTTTTGTTACGTTATATGAATGTTCGAATCCCTGCTTTTATATTTGGGAGGTCACAACACTGAATTTTTGTGCTTTTCACTGTGGTGTGAGTGTTACGCCACAAAGTAAGTGGTTGCTTATTGGCTGGTCGCACAGCGGTGAGCTCTGCAACGTGGCCTCGTTTCCACCAGAATGGCTCTTTAAGCATAAGTCATGTGATTGTGTCAATCCAAATTTGTGTTGTTAAATTATTATTTTTAATCTCAATTGAATACCATTTCATTTCATAGTGCCTTGTGCCATTGACAATTGGTTTCTGTTTTGCCTTAGGCCAGTCTCTAATTTGTTTGTAGGCACTTCTACATTTAACTCATTTCGATAACAACTATCCTGCCAAGATATAGTTTGTCTTATCACATTTTTATTGCTTGTCTGCTGTTCATGTCGATGCATTTCAATGCTCCATGCTCACATAATGCAATAAATAATAATTATAAAAATTGTCGTCATCTGTAAAACAAACTTCTGGATTTATTAAATTTTAAAAGTGTATTTTTTTTTAAGTAAAGCTAGGATTTGATCCTGCAGCTCAACATGTTTTGATAACATTTGGAAAAGCTGGTGTTGATACCTTGTGGGTTTAAAAAATGAATTTTACGTGAAAAGAATAAAAGCATGTTTTATTGTAATTTTCAGTTCTAATTTATCTTGTGGTTTGCACGTTCTCTGTGGATTTTTAATTTTTTTGTGGTTCATCATTGATAGGAATCACAATCATATTGTGTCAGCAAAATTTTGATGTTCAACATCTGTGCTTAATTTATGCCTTAACTTCATCGACTAGGGCACCGTTTGAGTTGTGTTTTGTTAAATCACAATCCTTCATGAGGTCTCTGGCACAACTGGGTGCCATTAAGCAATGACATCTAGGAGTAGTCGTTAAATGCTGCCTTTCTGCGTGAGATTATGTAATTTTTGGGGCATGCATATGTTTCCATTCGGTGTATGCAAAAATCTTAGTTAATATTGATGTGACAATGCCTTTTTTTTTCAAAATCTTGAGCACAAGATGTGCCATCTTTAATTTAAAATCCCTTCGACTATGTTGGTTTGTTGTCTTCTAATTTCCTTGCAATTCATTTTAAAAGTATACATCCGTGTATTTGTTCTCCGTTGCCATATATTTACAAAGCTCTTTGATGAACTTTAGATTGGTGTTTTAAACAAGTCTTTCACAGCCATCTATTTACAAAGTAATGGGCTAATGCTGATGTCTGTCTGTCACACCCTGAAACACGGAAACGATCCTCGGACATGAAAAAATGAAATGCATAAAAAGTTGCTTTAAGAATTCAACGCGACGGAAATTCTTTTTTCAATCCAGGCAAAGAAAATATTGGACCCGCGGCAGTTGTTATATGACAAACAGATGCTGCTTCCATTCACTCCCAAAAATAAAAAATACATTGCTGTTAATATATACACTCCCATTTTGAGCTCTTTCAAAATGGCACAAGAATAAAAGGCTTCCACTTTTTGATAGCTTTTTTTTAAAATCACGAACGTCTGATAGTTAATAAAAAGGAGACGTGGATGTGTTGCTACAAATGTGCAAATTTAGTGTGGGAAAGGATCCGATAGACCATCTCTGATGGGACTACTGTTCGCAGGTGATGGTTACCCAGTATGCACAACCAGAGAAGACATAGACAGAGCAGCTCTGGGTTTTTCAAAAGTTCTGAGCCGGGGGTCTGAAATTAGGATTACCATATGACAAACTAATGCCTGTCGGAAGCACTCTGGCGATTATTGAAAATATGAACTTGTAACCAATCTATATTAAAAGAGAAAAGCAATTAGGAAGTTTAATTGAGAAGAGAATCTTGACGTTTCCAGTAATCTATGCCTCTGAAGCATTTTTAGGAGTTATCAAACTCAACAATGAGAAGGGCACATTAGCAGTGTACAGATAGCTAAAATATTTGGCTCGGTGGAAGAATCATTAAAAGAATTCAATTGCAGCCAGGAGATACAGTGGTGGACACCTTGCGGCTGGATGATCGTATCCCAAAGACTCCTATTTGTTATGGTTGCAAAAAATGCACCCCAGCACATGGAAATATTAAAGCTCAAATGTGAATAAAGTGAGGAAAAGATTCTGAAAATTTTTCAAACATCAAAGAGAGTGACTGCTCCTGGGCTGCCCAGAATAGAAATCTTTCGGAGAAGAAATGAAGGAGGGATTAGATAGCTGTAGAGATGATAGAACAAGTCTCGTGCTAGTCAAGAAAGGTAGTTACAGAGACCCATTTGCATGCGACATATGCCAGAGATCCTTCAGACGATGGCAGGACATTGCCAGAAAACTTGAGACTGCCAGAATGAAACACTAAAGCCAACGTCGTCGGAATCTCAGTCTGCTATTATGCAGAAGGACATCATCTCAGGGATGGCCTTTGAAAGATTCAAGGTGTTGTGTGCGTCACCCTTCATCTACAGGGTTTCCTGCCGTCGGTGAAGAATAAAAATGGTACCGTTGGAAAGTAATAATCGATTTACTTGGGAACCAAATAATTACCTCTCCCACCAAAGGTGAAGGAGGTTATGTTTTCACCCGTCTTCTGCTTTGTTGTTGTGTGGGATTGGTGGGCTCAAAAAAGTTGTGGATGGATCAGCATTAAATTTGGTGGGCAAGGCTTGCGGTGGTGACAAGACGAAGGATTAGATTTGGTGCAAGCATCTAGATCTTGAATTTTTTAAAGCGCATTCTTTACCATTGAGAGATAGAGCCAAAAAGGATACCGTATAGCTGTATCTCAAAATGTACGGGTTCGACAAAAACTTGGTGACACGTTGGATATCACACAGGAATAATCTATTTAAATTTGGTGAAGATCCGAATATGGATACCGTAATGTTTAAAAGTAATTCTTCACCATGGAGAGATGGGGCAAACTGATATAGAGCAATTTACCCTCCACCATCGAAGCGTGGAAGGCAGGTGAGTTTTTACCCCTGTCTGTTTGTTCAAAAATGGATTGGCCCCATGTTGCTACTTTATCAGGTATTGTGTGGTGGAGGTATTGCCTCCACCACGAGGCCGTTCTAGTTACCTCCGCCACCGAAGGTTTAAGGGAAGTCATGTTTACCTTTCTTCTGTTTGTTGTGTTGCCAGATACTCAAAGTTGGGACGATCTGGTGAAATTTGTGGACAGTTGTGTGTGACGAGGACAAACTGATGAGATTTTTGGTGAAGATCCGGATCCGCCACTATAATTTTTTTAAAGCTTCTTCACCAGGAGAGAAGGGCCAAAAACGATTTAGAGTACTGAAAAAGCATGATATTTCAAAAAATTTATTGGGCCCGATATGTTCTCATAGATCAGGCATTACGGGTGAGGTTATCCGCTCGACTGAGTCAAGTCAGGTCAGGGAGCATGGCCCATAGCATCGCATCGCTTTCGTCCACTTCCACTCGGACTCCAGGGGCCTCGGTCGAGCCATCGCCAGGAATATGCCTGGGCCCATCCCCATGAGATGCTGATACACCTGCTTGGGCAACCACGAGGTTACGGTCGGCCAAAATGGCCTCCTTGGCACTCACGAGGCTCCTCGCTGAGAGAATTTGAGTGAGCAGGATCAGCTGAAGGAAAATGATCCACATGTCCACGCAGCCAGAGCTGATTTGCTCACGGCGACTATGCAGGTAAAACCAAATCTCATTGAGTCTCTCTCAGCAACCGCTCGTTGCAAAGTCCGACCAGCTATAGCCAAGGAGTCTCGAAGAAGGACTGGTACCAAAGAATGAAGTCTCGGTTTCAGATCCCTGTCAGAGTCCAAAGTCTCACATCCAGTGAAGCTAGGACTGGAAGATATCCATGAAGACTCGGACTTTCATCCTCCGCACAGAACCGGCAGCACCACACCCATGATCCAGTGAATCCATGACTCCCCAGGCCCTGACCAACATCTTGTTGACCTCTAGCTCAAGCCAAGCAGAGACATTGAATATCCTGCCCAAGGTAGGTGAATCCCGCCGTGACCTCAACATCCTCACCACAAACCAGGGTGCAGACAAAGATTGGCAGCATCCAAGATGTCAGGAAGGCCGGGATCTTAGTTTTTGACCCAGGAACCCGTAATCCAGCGGCTCAGACTCCTCATTCAGCACCTCGAGGGCCCCAAAAGGATATCCAGAGTCTCCGCAAAGATAACTGCATCACCTGCGGAAATCAGTCAGAAATCTTGACCATTCCCAAAAGGTGCACCGCCGCAGCTTGATATCTCCGACATCCTCCTGAGAATCCAGTCCATACAAGCGCTGAAAAGTCGTGCGGGCCAGTACATACCCCTAACGAAACTCCAAGTAACAACGGAAATAAGTCAGGGATCGGTATCACCACATTCTCACAGCACACTCAGTACCCATGAGTTATAGTTTCAGACATCAGATTGATCAGTTTTTTGGTGCACCCCACGAAGCCAAGACTCCTCTAGACGGCATCCGATTCACTGACTCAAACAACTTTGCAGAGATCAACATAGGCTGCAAGCAGCCTCTGCTGAAACTCTCTCCTGCGTTCCGGTGAGACCCAAAGAGCAAGGATACGGTCAATCGTTGACCTCTGGTGTGAAGCCTGACTGCTCTGCGACGCTGTTGCTCAAGCAGATGGTGGCGAACCTTCTCAGGAATTATTCCGAGCAAAGACCTTGCCCGGACACTGACAGCAGCGTCACCCCTCGGTAGTTGTTGGCTTTGCAATCACCCTTCCTTTTCCAGAAGGGGCAACAAGGCCCCTCTTCCAGTCAGTTGGGGATGATGCCTGGTTCCAGGCACAGCACAGAACTGCATGCAATGGACACTGAGAACAGCAGTCCACCAGCTGGATGACAGATCTCTGGAGCTTATACCCATTTTCAACCAATTCACCACAATCTGTTTCCACAAACGAAGGTGGACCACAGTGTATTGGGGTCAGCAAAAGGGATTGTAACACCCCTGACATCCAACTTCGACAGCTGGGGATCAGCCTGGACAAGCCGCTCAAAGTAACCGGCCCAGCGGCCCTCACTTCGGAATCCTCCGTCAAGAGCCCACTGGCAGTACACTGAGGGACGGGTTAGGAACGTAAGCACTACTTCCCCTGCCAAGCAGGACAAGAATCACTGACCACAGGTTTGGCTCTACCCCCTCACAGATTCCGTCACACGATGCCTCCTTGTCCCACCCTTGGCACATGTGCCATTTTTACCACCTCAGCTCCCTGAACAGCTAAGCTCTGCCATTCAGCTGGCCTGCAACTCTGGTCAATGTATCCAGTGTCCCTTGAGACAAAATTCTTCACCCACAGTGTGATTCCAAGGACATCCACTGCGCAACATCAAGGATTGTTGGACTTGAAGGCACTCCACACTTTTCAGGATCTCCAAAGCACCCCAGACACCAATCGAGGTGGATGAGTAAGTGTAGGACAAATTATGATTTTGGTATTATTAGGTACATCAAGGTTAATATATGGTAGGAACAATGTGGATTATATTTGGTTCAGATCCGGCCATCATGGAATATAAAACGATAAAACTTGTTCAGCCGGCGGCATTATGCGCTCTACTGAGTGCTGTTCTGCCCAAGTGTCGCTCTGAGCTTGATTTTCATTCGTTTGTTTGTTGTTTGTCCGGGTGATATCTCAGCCAACCTTTGAGTTGGGAACTGAAATTTGGGGACAAAAGTAAAAGATACTTTTGCAAAAACATTTATTTTTTAATTGTTGATTTAATCAATTATCGAATTTATTAATTCCTTATATTATTTTTCTCTCTGGGAAATATCTCAGCCACCTTTTGAGCTCGAAGCGTGATATTTGACACGAAATGTGAACACGCAATTTGGCTACAATTGGCTATTTTTGATTAATCGATTAATTATTCATTTTTCGATGAATACTTAATTCTCACAAAGTAACACAGATTCAAATGAAATTGTGGTGGTTTAGGTATGCTCAGGGGATGCGAGAGCCAGAATGGGCCCAGGGGCAATACTTAGTGTTGGGCCCCTTCACCGGTTTCAAATGCAATATCATTAGATAAAAACCTGACATGTATATTGTTTCGGAGCAGGTATCGGCCGCGAGCACGGGACCGCTAGGTGGGCGTAGGGTCAACTTACCGAACACCCGGAATCTAGATCGTACCTTTGGAAAACTCCGACCAGGTACGTGTCCCTTTTACCGGACCGTGAATCGTCATAATTCCACACGTGGTACAGAGTTATTCCAAATCTTCAAAATACCTAGAGAATCCACGCTGGCGATTACCCGAGTAATTCACACCCTCGACGGCACTCGTACGAGTCGAGCCGTTAGCGTGCCCGACCGTGCGCAACCCGAGCGGACGGTTTCCGAAGTTCCGTCGACGTCCAAATGTACATTTTCAGTGGCAAACAGCCTTTTAATCACCAACATGTGCCACGCTAAGCCAATGAAGAAACACAGCAACGGAACTGATACATTTAACCAAATGTATTTATTTATAATGGGGGAAAGATGGAGCACGCAAGAAGCAGAGTTATCACGACTAATAAGAAGCAAAGTATGTACAGCAAAGAGCACTTAAACAATTCCTACTTACAGACGGCCCACCGACAAAACACACAACAGATACCCAGAAGGACATGGACCTGTCCACCCTCGTTGTGGTTCGGCTGACACGGGCAAACAAGCCAGCGTCGAAATGCGATTGATAGAATCCAGAGCTCCCCAGCGCTCGTCCCGGCAACCAAAAACCTCTGTCTCTGTATCCCAAACTGTCCAGAAGGCAGGAGGTTCTCTGCCCACTTCTCCCAAGTCTGAGTTGGGAACATCAAAGCGAGGGCTGATAACTCCACACTCAATCAACCTCCCATCAGATTGGACCACAACCCTTGCCTGCTCCGAGTGGTCATCAAATACTCAAAAGCCTTCTCGTTCACCGACAGAGCAGACGTGCGCGCAGCCGACTTGCGGTTCTTGTCGAGGAAGGATCTCTCCTTGGGTCCGATCGCGCCGCAACCCTTATTCACCCTTGTCCGGGGGGGGGGCGCTTCCACCCTCCCTGGGACCGTTTTTGCTGCAGAATCACTCGTCGCCCTGTCATTGGCCCAAAACGAGCAGCAAGTCCGTTCGATGCCCGGGGCGTGTACGTCAAGCTGACTGCCTTTCTCACAGTCACGGGCGTCCGATTGGCTGGAGCGGCGTCCACCTCTCGTAGCACGCTGATTTGGTTCGAGGGCCGCCACGAGGCTCCTCCTTGAACTCTGCCCACCATGGCGTCAGCCAGAAGCGAGGTGAAGGTATGAGGGGATGCTGCCGTTTGTAGTAGTTGATGTTGGTGTTGTAAAAATTTTAAAAGGAAAAAACCCTGACTATCAAAATAACTCGAGCAGCGCATGTAATTTTTATTCACCCATTAGACACAGGACTGGGACCTAACTAAAAACACATACTTTACGAATATAACTGTTCTATAGGACCTGTATGAGTGCTCATGGCTTCCAGATTCGCACAATATTATGTAATCCTGCCAATATTATGTAAACCCTGTGGCATCAGCGAAAGCTTTCAGGATACTTCCCTTATTGGCCTCCTCTCACACAGTTTTCTACTACTGTCTGGGTTGGAAATTAAGAGGACCTTGGCTGACGTTCAAAGTTTGCACATTGGAATTTGAGCTGCTTCTCAATGTCCTGTGACAGCTTCATGGCCTTGTGCTCTTGATCCACCATTTCTCTCTTGTTTCACTATCAATTCCACGAATAAATTGTTTATTATATATCATCAATAACATTACCACCTTGAGATTTCCTCACAAATTGTTTACTATCTCCTTGTGGAATAGTAGGTTGTCTCCAGTCACTTGATGGAAGCTACTGGCCTTAATTACACCGACCTGGAACAGATGTACGAGAGCCTTTCTTGTTGCTTCTTCATCCCGCTGCGCTCCTTTCTCATGTCTTTTTCTGAGCACCGCACTTGTGTTGGTAAAAAGCAGATATGGATTAATTTCTACAAGCTACGATAAGTACAGACTGTGCAGCTACATATGGACAGGATGTACTGTATTTAGACTGGCGAATCCAATTCCTTCTGACTTCACATATGATATCCACCGTCCATTTGTTGGAGCTTGAGTGCTCGTCAATCGACAATTCACCAGCAGATCTTTGCTCTCATGGGTGAACTCAACACATGTTACACGAAATAGCCTTTTTAATGTAAATAACAAACCTAAGGCTAAATGGAGGTTTTCGTATTTTCTCTCCAGAGGCACATACCATGGGAAATTGGGGTGTATTCACTTATTCCTACATGCGGGATTCGTTTCTCAACTCGCTTTCACCCGAATGGCGTTTGGCATTTAGTCATGACGTCATTACCGCGAATTCTCATTTTGTAAATTGTTCTCGCAGTAATTCATTTTACGACAGAGGGTGCCAACCAGCAATTACACTCCCCATGTCAATGTAATTAAAATTACGGGCCCAGATTAGGTACGGCCCTGGCCCTCTCGGCACCCCTGGGTATGCGATTTCGGGCAATTGATTGAGAAATCAATTTATTTTACGATTATATTTATTTTAATTACGCAATTAATCAAAATGAATCAAGAAATCAATCCATTATTGTACACCACTCACTCCAAAAACCCGTCTCCATAAGCTGCCAAAAGGCGAAGTCAGTATCATGTGTACACATTTACCTCAGAAGTACATTGAATGTATCCATTAAGTATCATTTGTATACACATTTACTCGAGTACATTTGAAATGTATCATTAAGTATCATTTGTACATATTATTTACCTCAAGTGCAGCGCTCCCTCCCAAATCAGTTCTCCACGTGCTGCATGGCCGCATCGACGGGTGGTGCCGAGGCGCCCTGGCAATGCCGCGCTGGAGAATTTATTTAGCATGGTTGCGGTGGACTTGTTTATTCACCCGTACACAAGCCACGGCGTGATTTCCATTGAATCTGTAAACAAAATTAAAATCGTTTCTCCAATGAGATGAGAGTTGATTAGATTAATTAACATCCGGCCGTTTCATACGTTTTGAAGCTGAGGGGTAAACATTGTGTGGCTCTATTCCGAAGGCATAATAAAAGTACGGGGTGAAAGGCCAACACCCCGAAGTCGAAGCCTCCACGTTTTCATTGCCAGCGGAGGCGCACCAACTGCGCCATGCGCGTGCCGGTAGCTTCACAGACACATGACAGACATGCATAGGCCAGCGGAATCTAGTGATTATACCCACCACAAATTGCCATAGAAAACCTTCAAGTGTGGTTTTTCACTCTAAATATACTAAAAGTCACCGCAAAAATCCAAGTAGGGAGAACATGTTTCATTTTTTCAGATGTGTCCCCCCAAAACTTGATAATTTTTAGAATCAGCCCTATTATAGCAATTAATTAGTGTAAAAATATATGTGAAACACCTTAGTACATTTTATTTGAACAAATAACCCATTTTCTGACATTTTTAAACTGCTTCCCACACACTTCAAATTCAAAAATGGCCACTCAAAAAAATCAAAAGGTTCCTCTGGCCTTCCTGGGTCGCCAAAGTCCTACCCGCCTTGGTCGCCCAACCAGACCCCTCTCCCAGTTGCCCTCCAGACACTGTCACCCACATCATTCCACCAGGGGTGAGTCTCCTTGAAGGGGACGCAATTCCCCACTCACCGTGAGCCTCAGCAATCCCTGTGGACAAGCACATCATCCCCCACCCACAAAACCCAACATGGACTCCCCCCACCCCATCGCGCCTTTACATGTGACACCTGCACTTTCTAACACTTCACCGGACCATGACCTTCCCATTTACCACACCATATCCAATTAAAATCAGTGTGTGCACCCATACAAGTGTTCACTTCTCAACTTAAAACAAACTCACCACAGCACTTCTCCTCACCCGAGCCACGCACCAGCGATTGGACAGCCACTTCGTGCTCGCTTTGTTACCAATTACCCAGTCCCTATTGTCACTCTAAAACCCAGCAGAACTTACAAACTCTCACCTTCACACAATGGGGAGGACGGTTGCCCAGTGCCCAAGCTCTGCCACAGAAGCGACCAATCTTCCCTCACATGCTCGATCCAATCCGGAATATCCGACCCATGTAGAGCTCAATCGTCACAATGGACTATCTGTTGGAGTGCGTGGTGGCCCATCTGGATTTAAAAACTACATCGCCGTTACCTGTCGGACAGCATTACACCGGGGCCCTTTCCGGGGGGGGGGGGTGCAAAGTTTATTTTCTTGGGCACACACCCTTCCTCCGCTGTGGCCAGAAGAGCCAAATGAGGTGTCTCCAGGAGGAATCGTGGGGGTGTTGTGTCGAGCAGTCATACCTCAATCTAGCACGCGAGGAAGCCAAAACCTATTCGCTTCCCTCGCAAGTCATGCAGCCTCTTCTCTATGCTCTTACGCATGTTGGTAGCAAACCCTCCGCGAGGTCCATGTTGGGTTCAGTGTCACGCCCAGCCACAAATCAAACAAAGGGACTCGCATCTCCCACCAACATTCAGCAAGGCAGGGTGCAGCGCGTGGCCCTCATGCTGCCAGTCCTGGGTATGCCATCAGACAAAAGGGAGATGTTCGTCCCAGTCCTTTCCTGATTCTGGAGGTAAGAAGGTAACTGGGTGAGCAGAGTTTTATTAAACCTCTCCCACCATCCCATCCGACTGTGCCTTGGGGAGTTGGTCCGAGTCTTTGTCCTCCCTAAGGAGTCGCACACTGAACGTAGGGTCGGAACTAGAAGTCTCCCCCTGGTCTGTGTGCAGCTCCCCGGAGTCCAAAAACGGGTGAAGAACCCCTTCCACTACGTGCTTGGGCAAACAGCCGTGCTTCCTGATTTGGGCAATCATAGGCCTCCGCCATCTGGTAAAGTAGTCCATTGCCACCAGAATATAACTTGTAGCCTCGTGGGTGGTGGGCTAGCGGGCCCCAACCACATCAACCGCTACCCTCTTCAAGTGGGCCCTACATTATAAATTTGGAGGGGGGCCTACCTGTGCAACATGGTGGTGTTTTCTTCCCCCGGCAGAGATCGCACCCTACGTACCCATTTTTAGGATGTCGCCTGCCAGTTCACCCAATAGAATCTCTGCCTCCAATTTCGCTAGTGTTTTGGTTACACCTAAGTGTCCCCATCGTTAGTGTTCTATGTACAAGCCCCATCAACCTGCTCTCTCAATTTCGAAGGTCCACCAACAACCAGAAAGCATTTCCACTCGTTGTAATTCCCACTCCAGGTACAAAATGCATCCTTCACGCGAGGCATCTGCCATTGTGCCCAATACGCCTTACCTTTGCTGCTCCGAGCGACAGCATTTCTTCCCACGCAGGCAGTTTTCCACCCTCTAAGCCAATACAGAGGTGGCCCAAAACAGCGTACCTCCTTCTGTTCCTTTTTCTAATCGACAATACCAAATTCAGGAGGTGCGTGTGGCAGAGTCGACGGTTACCTTCTGGCGGCACATAGGCATGCATTCAATTTTGTTCCTGCCCGATCAAATCCCTATTCTCTTGATGTTCACAAATTTTGCATTGGTGCTGCCAACAAGGTCGCCGAGAGAGAATGCATCTGCGTTGGCATGGCGTTTGCCGGGCCGATGTTGCACAAACCAAAATTGTACTTGCTGTGCAGTTTCTCAAGCCACCTTGCAATTTGGCCCTCCGGCTCCTTGAACCGAAGAAGCCATTGCCAAGGAGGCATGATCTACCCGGATCTCCACAAAACCCCTCCCGTACAAAGGTAAGGATGAAAAGTGTACAAGCTGCTGACATTTTTAAGGGGCCCAATTTAAAAATTTTCCTTTTTTGCGGGGAAGTTGGACCGCAATTAATTTTCGCTCCGGGCTTTGACAGAGCCCTACTATAATAGCAATCACTCCGGTTCGACTCCTTGTTGGACTTTAGACAGGACCGCCCCCAATCCCTCCCTGGCGGAGCATCCGTGTCAAGGATGAACTGGCCAGTCTCGGCCGGATACGCCAAAAACTGAGGCTTCTATCAGACGTTGTTTTAAAGTGATTGAATGCTTTGGTGCAGTTTTCTGACCACACAAATTTAGCTCCCTTCTCTGCTCAATTGGTGTGCAATGGTCTTGCAAAAATTTGCCAAATTTCCTAATTATAAGAAACCAGAGGCAAAAATCCCTCTGACCTCTCTTACATTTCTGGGGGCGCGGCTGGGCCACTCTTTTACTGCCACTGCCTTCATTGGGTCTGTGGCCACACCTCCGCTTTCTTCAAATCAACCACGTGACCCAGATAAACGACCTCTTTCCTGAAAATTTCGCATTTCCCAGGTTCAGTTTTAACCAAGCCCCCCTCAAATCGCCTGAAAAACCTCCACCCAAATTTTTTGGCAGCCTGCTCAATGTGGGAGCGTGGACAAAAGTTCATCTAAATATATCAGGCATGTTTGCCACGGCAGCCCAATCAACACACGTTCATCCAGACGTCAAATGTGGCGGGGCATTGCACAATCCGAAAGGCATGACGACAAACTGCCAGGCCCTTCCCTGTGGAAAATGCTGTTTTCTCTCTCCCTTGTTTATCCATTCCACCTGCAGTAGCCCACTCTTCAAATCCAATGTAGTGACCAATTTTGAGCCGTGAAATGCATCGAGTGTTCATCAATACATGGCAAGGCGGATACGAAGTCCTTGAGCGTCACTTGATTTGAACTGGCGAAATCCACACCAGACCGAATGGTCCCGTTCCTTCTTTCTCACCAACCACAATAGGCGTGCACCCAGGACTTTACGAGGGGCTCAATAATTCCAGCCTCTTCATCTGTTTCCACCTGTTTTCAGCCTCATCCCTCTTTGCAAGAAGGTAGCGTCGTGCAAGGCTGTCGAACAGGCTCGAGGCCTCGCAGTGTCAATTGGTGCCTGACTAGACTCTGTGCGGTCCAAAATCCTCGGGGGAAGAGAGAGAATACATCCACATTAAGCACCAACCAAATTGCTGCAATGACCTTACCTGATCCCTGTTAACCCTGTTCTGCTCGGTTTACCATGTCCCTTTACTCGTCTGGCCAATTTTGTTTTTCCAAAATTTTAGCCCGACTTTCCGGCTGAACTGGCAAGTCTGTGGTTCCGTCCCCCTCTGGTTGATCTCCACTACCACTGCTTCACTTTGCTACAACAGCTCCGCCCCTCACTGTTGTGAGGGCTGTCAGACAGGTTGAGCAAACGAACCACTACCATGGGCTGATTGTATCCACGAGTGGTACGACCACCATCAATCCTGCAGTTTCACCCCGAGCTCACGGCTCCACCATCCCGAGCTGGCCCACGTGATTGGTCCTTGCCCGATATCCCGGCAAAACACCACGGTCTCAGACCTGGGGGCACGGTCACGAGTCGCGCGACATCTCCAGTCGCGCCCCCCTGCGCCTCCGTCGGACTTCCCCCAGTCCCTCCAACCGGTAGCTTTTTCAGTCCCCTAGCCACATGTGACCCCGCCCCAGGTCTTAGTTTGGCAGTCATGTTCACTAGGAAACTCAACACCCCAGAAGGCATCGGTCACACACTTCTGCCACCCACACTACCGCATCGACCTCGAGGCTGCCCAACTCCATCCTCACAACCCCACGACCCATTAATTATCGGCGTCGTTGCTCCCGTAGCCAGTTGGAGACTGTGTCCTGCTAGTCTATCGATTTTGTCCCAACCTCCAACACTAGCGGGATAATAATGGTGTCACTTGCACCCGTGTCCACCA
>CM068964.1:67648006-67662856 GCA_035128595.1 Eptatretus atami
TTTAAAGGTGGCATACTATGGAGCCTGTTGCTGGTTCCAGGGGCTATACAGAGCAGACAAACCCTTTTTGTGGAAAAATAATCCTTTATTACGAAGAAAACAAGAAAATTAGTTTTGACTTAAGTACTTTTGTGACTAAATACCTGGACTTGGGTAGTTTTTGCGACAAAATGGCTGGACTTGGTACTTTTTAACACACAAAGCCCTTTATTGTTCATTTTTGATTGCCAAACAGTCATTTTTGCTATGTCTCCTTGCCTTTCGTCGTTTAATTTTATGCAGAAATACTCAGTTAACTACAATTTACCCAGTTAAGTCCAAAATTACAGTTAAATCGGAATTAATGTCCTAAAATAAAAGAAAACCTAACTTTGTGCCAGTCGTCTTTCACATCACAAGTCCTCAATCGCAAAGTCCTCCTGCTCAGAAAGTTTGCATCAAAATCATACCAGATCGAAATATTACAACAAAGTCAACTCTTAAGAGTATAAAAATAACATGGCCACCTTTATGAGGGCTTAAAAGCTGATGACGAATGTAGTGCCTTTTTCAGTACCAGCAAAGTATAATGCATAGAAACTACATACCTGATGCTTTGGCATCCTTCATTCTCTTTCTAGCCCAGTCTTCAGGGTTTATTTTACGTTTTTTGCCCTGTCATGCCTGTTATCAGGGTTATCCTCATTCACACCATGCTGTCCAGCCTCCATGGTCGCCATTTTCATAGCTTGTCACGTGACACATACTAGCATTTTGATTGACAGTCATGACTTAGGAACTTCTGCTCAAACATTATGGACTTGGGTATTCTTGCACTACATTTTGGTGAATTCAACAATGACCATATACCAATATACAGGACTTGAGAACTTATTTTCGGAATTTTTTGGTATCAAATATGCTCTGGCCATTTTAGATAATAGTACTGGTGCCAGCTCATTTTTTTCAAAAAATGTGACTTAAGTACTTCTTGCACCCAGGTCTTCAATTTGGAGTCAATCATCGCACGTAGATACAGATGGCTCCAAAGAACCTTCTCTTGGAAGGACAGCTGCTGCAATATGCATCCATGATTTCAGGTGGTCAGGACATTTCGGCTAACGAATCATCTCTCGTCTTCTCCACGAACTATCTGCCATAGTTCTGGCTCTAGAATGGATAATTGAGTTTAATCCCCTCGGTGTGGTTATCCTCTCTGACAGGGCCGATTTAGACATGTGGTGGCCCCTGGGCAGACTTCAGCAGTGGAGGCCCACCCTACCTTAGATACTAAAAAGGTGACAAGACATATTTACAGTCATCCATAAAGTATATTTTTCAAGAACAAAGAATCTGAACTTCTATATAAAATAGAGAAATGAGATAAGATGAATATCTTACATCTGTTATAGATGAATATCTTATATCTGTTCCACTAACTACCAACTACCATTCAGGCACTCACAAATACACATTCCTTACAATTTATTTTTTCATAGAAATATGTGTGAGGCCCCCTGGTGTGGAGCCCGCGCGGCAACTGCCAGCCATTGCCCATGCCTAAAATCCGGCCTGCTCTCTGATTCACTTTCCCGCTGTCGGTAAAGGCGTTGCGAATCTCTATAGGATAAGGTTGTAGGAAATGACTTGGTGCTGGAAGTTTGCATTTGGTTAATATTGCGAATGGAGGGGTCTGGAGAGTCGACCTGTGCTGCATCTCTGCTCAGTCGTATTGGTGGAAATGAGACCTGTGATCTAGCGAGGAAGCCATGCCTTAAACTGGAAAATGTCACCCAAATCCCCCTGGGACCTCGGAAATTATTAGTCTGAGACGTGCAGGAAACCCGAAGATCTGAATCATTTATCCTAAATTGTCCCTCTTTATGAGGACCCAGGCGACGTCTTGTGCAGAATGTAAGAGTAATGGGATCAAGGTGTTGGATCTACCGGGAGTGTTGAGGCCGATGAACCAGAAACACCCTCAACTCTGTAAGCTGGTTATAAAATTCCTGAAGGAGTGTTGGGAAATCCATTTAAATTTCTTTACACTCGACGGGTGAATAAACGATTTGATCACGTTCAGGTTCAGCGTGCGTCGCGCGTGTGAAGCCTCCTGGCTCTGAAAGCGCCATTAAAATTTGAAGAGAAAAAGAAGAATGAGAAGAGGAAAGAAGAAGAGGTTTTTCTCACAGGAGTTCGTGAAGAAACAATTTTGGTTTTTGTTTTCGGTCCATAACGCGTCACTTAACAGTGTGTCGTCCGTGCCGTGCCGTGTACGCCTTCACCGACAAGGTACGATTCGCGCTTTAATTAACCTCCTGGCTATTGTGGTGTTGTGGAAGTTATTCGAGTTAAAAATACGATTTTCGTTCTTGGTAATGTTATGTGGGAAGGTATCCTGTTATATTCAAGTGTTTCCTCGCCTTTTGTATTCCGATATTGACATTTTCGTCGAGTATTGCGCGAATATATTATGATATAAACACGTTCTTCCTCAGTATTTTGCGTTTCCTTGGAAACCACGTTACAACCATTAATATTAAGGCGTCTGACGTGCTGTTTTTTTTCAAAATGTTATTGAAAGAAATCATATTGTCAATTTAATTTCCTCACATAATAATGATGGAAATTGTATTGCATTTTATAATATCAAATTCAATGTTATACTTCGTACTATTAATCCTCTATATATTAATCAACCTTCTTGTGAGATTCACCTCATCATCACCTGACGTTCGCCGAGAGCTCATTTGGGCGGGAATTTGGGATTTGTTCGTTGTCTGGTGATAACTCTACTCTTCACGAGAGAGACGGTAAGATTTGTAAAGTCTACCAACCGATGGTAAACACACGGGACAACCGGCTTATTAAATGTCCGTCTGAAGGACGGTGCACTTTGTGATGCGGCTCTTGTGCCTGTGATATTCAGGTCGTGGTCGGAATCGAACCCACACTACGCAGCTCAAAGGTAAGTGTAGCCGACGACCTCTGCATCACCATGTCGGTCCTTCAAGGATGAGAGCTTGACTGACTGCTCTTCAAGTACACTTCATTAATTGGAGGTTGTGCTGGGAATGGAGATCTGCCAAATAGCATTTACAAAACTAGAAGGGACTAGGTAGAGCGCATGCCTCCGCCAAGCTGATGAGTTCACGTTTTGGATCCCACTGATAGGCCGAATCTGGATTCAGACCTGAAACTAAAATCGAATCGGCTTGTTCTTGTCACCCAGCCAACTCATCCACCAAGTTTCGTCCGAATCCGTCCATAACTTTTTGAGATATCGTGCTATACATCGTTTTAGCCTATCACTCAATGGTGACCATCCATCCATCCATTGGGACCACACTCTGTGCAGAGCATCGTGCTGCCTAAGCAGTCTGCTTTGCTATTGGGCACAATCCTGGACGGGTCGCCACTCCGACACAGGATACCAGCAAGCTGGCACTCATTTTTTCCGACCTCGGAAGGGTTGACAGACAGTCAACCCCACCTGGTATTAATTCAACAGACGAGTGGAATTTGAACTCAGGATCCTAGGATCCCAAGGCCAAGCCCTAACCATTAAGATCTTTAAAAAATCAAAAATTTAAATCACTTAAAAAAAAAAATTGTCGGATCCGGATCTGGATTCAGATCTTCATCAAAATGGAATCGATTCTTCCTTGTCCACATACACAACCTGCCCACCAAGTTTCGTCGAATCCGTCCACAACTTTTTGAGTATACTGCTATATATAGTTTTTGGCCCTATCACTCAATGGTTGGTGAAAAATCACTTAAAAATTCTCCGATCCAGATCGGGATTCGGAATTTCACCAAAATCTAATCATTTCGTCAGTGTCACATACTCAAGCTCTCTACTAAATTTCGTCCAAATCTATCCACAACTTTTGAGATATTTTGTTCACAAACAAACAGACAGGAGTGAAAACATAACCTCCATTCATCTTTGGTGGCGGAAGTAACTAGAATGGCACTCGGTCGAGCGTATACCTCCGCCAGCTTGAACCGTTTACGTTTTGTCTCCCACCGAAAAGCTGGATCTGATCTTACACCTCCCAACCCCAGGAATACCTCTGGCTGCGACTTCCCCTCCGCTCCCACCTCTTATTCATCTTTGTTTTTTACCGTCTTCCTAACAGTGACGATGAGCCTGGTGTTGGTTCACACTTAAGGTGGCTGGCTTAAGATCTAGGGTCTTGAGTTTGAGCCCTGTCATGTCGTTGCATAACACCAGGTGGATTGACTCAGCCTGTCATCTTTCTGAGGTTGCAAAATAGGTACCAGCTTACCAGTAACAGGGGCACTGCATCAGCAGCACAGCCACGCTTCCAGAGAAATGATGCAACCAGCAGCACAAGCTGCATATGAAACAACAAGTGGGATCTGCATTTGGACCTGAATTAAAATCGAATCAGCTTGTTCTTGTCACCTAATCAAATCATCCACCGAGTTTTTGTCATAACTCGTCCATAACTTTTGAAATATCACGCATACTATACGTATATCGTTTCTGCTCCATCTCTCAATGCTGAAAGAATCACTTAAAAAAAAATTTTAATTCTCGAATCCAGATCTGGATTCACATCTTCACCAAAATCGAATCAATTCGTCCTTATCACACAACTTGTCAACTTATCACACAACACAACAACAAAATAAATCAAAAAAGGTAGAATATTGCGTGTTTACTATGGAAGACATATATCAAAGTCCTTTATTGGCTTTTCATTTGCACACATGACCTTTGACCTTATTGGGCCTGAAAGTCAAAATCATGTTTACGGTCATAACTTCGTCAAAATGGTTTAATTCACTTCAAACTAAGAGGAAAATATTCCTTATTCTATTCCCTTATAATCAACATTCAAGTTAAAGATGTATCAAATTTAAATTTGATCCCCAAAATAACTTTATGCCTTAAATGGGTGGGATTTGTTGTCCTGGCACCATTGTTTGATTTACAATGGAAAATTTGTTAATTTTGACCGATGACCATGACCCCCAAAACTTCAGACCCTACCGATCTTCACAAATATGCATTTTTCACGATAGAATGGTAGGATTATAAGTGACAAATAGAATAAGGTTCACTATAAGCTTAGTTTGAAAGGTAAATCAGATCATTTATTTGACGAAGTATGAGCGAAAAAACGATTTTTGATCTTTTCGTGACCTTGACCTTGACCTTTTGATCAATTGGACCCAAAGTTAATGGGTCGTCCAAGGTCATTGCCCACCTGTGGATTAAATTTGATAGTGTTTGCTAAAAGCCGTTTTGCCGTAAAGTGCTAACAGACAGACAGACAAACAAAAAGCAGTCATAGACTGTACTACGAAATCGTCAAACTTGACCATCTGACCTTGTCTAATAAAAGCTGTCTCTAGAGAAGGTAGCGACGCAAACCAGAAGTTTCTACGATGATTCTGTACCAAACCATCAAAAATCGAATGGTTGCCCTCACTGTGACCTTGACCTTTGACGATTTTGACCAAAATCTAATCAGCACTAGCCATCACATCCTGAATCACGTGGTGTAATTTGACATTGGTAGCTTCTTCCGTTCTCGAGTTATCATGTTTTGGATGTTTGACCTCACTGTGACCTTGACCTTTGACCGTTTTGACCCAAAATCTAATCAGCGCTAGCCATCACCCTCCTGAATCACGTGGTGTAATTTGACATTGGGTAGCTTCTTCCGTTCTCGAGTTATCGTGCCTACAAACAAACACACAAACACACACACAAACAAACACACACACACATACACACACACACACAACACACAAACAGAGGACGGAATCATCAATTACTTACGAAATCGAAACAAACCAGACGATTACAATATCCCGCTCCCTCCCTCCGGGGGCGGGATAATAATAATGATAACGATCTCTGCAGTCTTACTGAAGCAGACAGGCGCCAGCACACACACACACGCACACACACAGACACAGAAAACCCGGTGAAGAAGAAGTTTTTGCAACAGGAAGGGAGAAGAGTTGAGGCCACGATTTCTGTACCTTTGTACTTGATAACACGACACGCCACAATACGTTTCGGTGGGGGGGTGCTCTGTGGTGCGTACCCGACAGTGGGCGCGTCGTCTCTAGCTTCAGCCACATGTGTGGAGACTGTGTTCGGAAAGGAGGAGCTTGAGTGGAGAAGGGGCGGAGTCCAGAGTGTGAAGATGGATGGTGGGCGGACCATAGAGTGGGTAGGGTCGACGTCGTGTGGGCGGAGATGAGGAGGCGGAGTCCGGGCAGCAGGATGCGGGTCGTGGCAGTGTCGACGAGGGCGAGGTAGAGGCGGAGAGAGGCGGAGAAAGAGCAAAGAGAAAGAGGCGGAGGACTGCTCCGACTTTATGGGATCTGCCGCGTGGGGGAGGGGCCACCCCAAATCGAAACGTCATCACCTGAATTGGTCGCTCCGATTGGCCCCGGCCCCTCACGTGGCCTTGCAACTTTGCCCGGAAACCATCTCACTTCGTTTCCGGCAAGGCAATCCAGACAGCAGGAATATTCCGCTCCGACCCCACGAGATGACAAGAACGCCCACACCGAAATTGGCACGCGAATGTCCTGCAAAAACCCCCGGGCCGTGCCTGGGCGACCGTCGAGGGTCCCGCATGCCCGCTTGGGCGTTCGGCCAGCTTCGACAACGCGCCGCTCCGCGTGCGCCAACGTGGCCCGCACTGTACTTTCCCCGGCTCGATTGCAGCTTCGCTGGCCGTAGAGATAGAAGACGTTCACCATCCATGGAGAATCAACTGCTGCCAGCGAGGGCTGAAGGTACATCATTATGGATAAAATCCATGCACGTTTCGCGAGCGGCGTCGCTCTTCGAGCACATTCCATACAGTGCGCACGTTCGGCCATTACGCATGTGGCCAGCACTCGCGTTCAATAACTCCGCTAGCGTGTGGCGGGGCGAACACCAATATGTGTCGGATATTGAGGTTGAAAAGGAACAAGCCGCTTCTACTCCGTACACTCGTATCCCGCCAAACATGGCGTGGAGTCGTCTTTATCGGCCTCCGTACACGTTTCGTACAGCGTGGACGTCGTGCTGGCTGTGTTTCCTGTGTTGATGAAAAACCCCATTCGTGCAGCCTCTTAAGAGGTATTCATTCGCAGCCTTTTCAATGCAAACTGCAATCGTCCCCAGACCATCGGAAGCCCGAGTCAATAATCCCGCACTGCAAGCGCACTACATGACTAGCCGCACACGCCGGGCGAGGCTCGCCCGGAACGAGGACTCTGTGCAGCAGTTTCCTCACAGCGAAGGCGCACGTGGCTGATTACCTCAGGAATAATCAGACGAAAAGAATGAGAAAATTACTTAGAAACCCCAGCTATTAGAATTGGATCATCGCAACGCGCTCCCTTGTTGTCCCGCTAAACAAAAGGAAAGGGACTATCTACACATATATAATGAATAACTGTCTTGGGACACTATCTGTTGGATGCATGTGGTTCTGAGAACCGCGACATATATATATAATATATATATAATATATATATATATAATATATATATAATATATAAGTATATATATATATAATGTCTTCGTATATATCTAGTTTAACAGAATAAATCGTTGTTTCTTGTTGTTCCAACACAATTGACATTGAAAGAATGAAGATGACCAACCAAACCTCAACCTAATAGTACAAATCTTTGGCATCATTTGTCAGATGCTGGAGGATGGCTAAATGACTGTATTCAAACCCATGCTTGTGTGCATTGATGCACTGTGGCAATAACCCATGGCGTGGAAGAGATTGATATGGAAGTGGCCATTTTAGACATGGTAACACATGGGCAGAACATGAGAGAGGTCATGCAGCGCAATAGCTCTGCGCAGAAATGTGCACAGCTGGCCACTCTGGCCAGCCAAGGAAATGCCCAAGAGTACCTGGCGCGATGCTACAAGCCAAAGCGATCCTGCATGATGATGTTGCTGACCTTCACCTCTCTGATGTTCAAGGTGTGTTGCATTTTGTGGATCAATGCCTGCCACGGTCCCTAGCCAAACACTGTCTATCCTTCACCTGTGTAAGAGCTGGAAGCATGCAGGAAGAAAAGTGACACCTCAAAAAGACTTTCTTCCACAGGTTTCAACGGGAAAATGGACACCACAGAGTGAGCACTGACGTAATGAGTTATTTTCCACAACAATTTGGATATACTGTTTTCATGTCTTAGTATATACCCAGGGATGAAAGGAATAAATATCATTGAGAAAATTATCCACCATATATATATAATATATACTATATATATATATATATATATAATATATATATATATATATATATATATATATATATATATCAAATGCAAAATGCCTCATATGCCTGAGCCACACAAAGTGTTTAGCATGTGGAACCGGGCAGGTTGAAGACTGCGACTACCTTATGAGCATAAGATGGTGCTCCTTTTGATGCCAGCAACGTCCCAACTTGTAGAGATGAGTGCCGAAACTGTCATGCAATGTGACAAAGCCAACAGCTTCCTCGTGGTAAAACCTTCAAAGTGATGAAATTAAATCAGGAGATAAGCAACAGCAAACGATCTCAAAATGGAGGGTGCTGACCATGGCACTGTGTACAAGATAACAGAGACAATCTATGACCAGCAAAACCATCCTAAAGATGTGCATGCGAGAAGGAGAAGTCGAAGCATGGGCTCCAAAAAGACTAGCAAAGCTCGATGTGGAACCCCCTTCCAAATTTGTTCAACCACGTGCGGCAACAAGATATTTGAATGACAGAAAATAACACCACCGATGATCTGTCTCGACCTCCACAAACACACATGAGGAACCATTTTCCCCTCTTTGAGGCAACACGGCAGAAAAACATGCGAGCTAGGAAGATGCAGCAGCATGCATGCTACGGGGAGGATTGAGGTGGTTGTGGTTTCCATGGATCAAGCGCATCTGCGGCTTTCAGCGGTGTCCCACCCAACAATAACACGTTACTGTGCATCTGTTCAGCGTCGCCAGTTATTTTTTTCATAATTGAGATGCTGCCTCGTCTCGACCCTGCTGAGAGTGTGTTTTTTTGTGCCTCATCAATTTCCAAAGCATTATGTGCCTTTTGTGCTGCTGCACAGATCTGGTCTGTACTTTTTCACCTCGCAAGGAAGAGCCGGAATTCCTCCTCAGAAATCTTGCAGTGCAGTGGACACATGGTCTGAATCGTTGTTGAGCTTTGCCTCGGCGAGTACACAAACTCGTCATGCTTTTTGGCCTTGATGGCCAGGTGACGGTTGACATATTTTCCAGCCACACCAGTAGCCCACATGCGCAGGGTGGCTGCTTCTATTCCAATAATTATTGGGCTACAAAATGGTGGAGAGGATGCCATTGCCCCAATTCCAAACCCATACCAGTAGCCACCAAGGCTGTATCCACCCATCAACTACATTAACATCGAGGTGAACTTTTGTATAGAGCAGACCTCGTGTCTCATTACTCATCAAGTCGCCGCTTGAGCTGGTTAATCTGCTGGAGTCTGTTTGACTACTGTTATGCTGGTTCTGACAGCGCTTGCGTGTGTGGCAGTTCTGGTAGATGCTCAGCAGTGCTGTTGGCTGCTTCGTTGCATAGTTTTTTTTTGTGGTTTTTTTTTACCAGGGAGAAAGGTTTAATAGCAATGTTACAGCTCGCAGGACAAGCACAAGGGGGTAATCAGCAAGCTCCATATAGTGAATGTGATAGTTGCAACTTATTTGGACTTCCTTCATAACCCGAGAACTGACATATCAATTTGTCATCCTCTACGCTACAAAATATCCTGCAGTATGCACGTTCCAAGGCAGACTATGTCTTTGGTTATGGGCTCTACATGGCTCCTTCCAACATACAGCTCAGCTAGCTGGACCAGTAGATTGAGGGTTACAACAACGAGATTGTTATTGCCTCCGGAAACCAAAAACGAGGTGTGAACACTGATGTAAACACAGTCCTGATCCCCCCAGCTGTAGTAACAGGCGAAAAAGGCATTGTGGTACCTGCCGAGCCAGCCACAGCTGTACCTGTCGTCCCGACTACACTTCCAGAATTTGCGCTGACTGTCACCCCAGCCAAAAGCCACAGCTGCATCTCATGAAGATGAAAAGACAGCGCTCATGTTAGTTGAATTAATACCAGGTGGGGTTAACTCGGCCTGTCATCCTTCCGCGGTCGAAAAATGAGTGCCAGCATGCTGGTTTACTGTGTTTGGAGTAGCGACCATCCAGGATTGTGCCCAATAGCCAGGAGACTGCTTAAGCAGCACCAACGCTCTGCACAGAGTATGCTCCAATCTCCTCTCTCCTCATTGTTGGTGGAATGCCGTGGTCCTCTTAGCCCTATGGTTTACGGCAATGTTAGCCCAGTCTTGTGCGGCAATGTAATGTACACCAGCCCGCCGACGCAATAAACAAGTGCTCACAAGATTTTCTGCAAGCAGTCAGCCATCTTGGCCAAGAAGCTAGGAGCCAGGACAATACTATTCCTGGTACTCCTGACTATTTCAGGTAGGATGGCTGCGCCTTCCTGCAAGCTTTGCTAGGACCCGACCAAGATTGCAGGTGCTGTTTTTTTGCCCACTTCTTCAGACCCTTCTTGTCAGTCGGACCAACGGGTGTTGTGGAGCGTACGGTGTGGTGGATACCAGTATCCTACGTGTAGTGGTCCCCCCTCCCCCACCCTACCCACCTACCACCACCTCCTGTGAGTGCGAGCACCAGGGTTGAGCAATCAACCCAAGTGTGGTCAGGGTGCCCGCAATTGTTAACACCCTACTCCTGAAATAGGGTAGGAAACGCTGTCCGAATGTGGTGTCCTCAGCAAGACCCTGTTGATTTTTTTGTGATCCGTGTTGAATGAGGAGCTAAGCTCTCGTGTGAGAGCAGAGGCGGCCTCCAAGCGGAAGTTCTATCATCTTGATCTCGCAGCTCGCTCCTCCATGCATCTCTTGTCCTCGGGTCAGTGGCCTCCTCCAACTTTCATTTGCATCCAGACCTTGCTCTCCTTAGGTGTGTTTAATTTACAATGATGAGAGTACAGAATGTTTCATGTATTGTATTTTTCTCGATTTTTTCGTATCTGTTTCAAGGCATGAAGTTCCTACTTTGTGATCATGAACAACAAGAAAGTATCTGTTTAAGCCTCATATATTACTGAAACGATCAAAAAGGAAGAAATATATGAGCAGATTACTTCAAATCAGGTGGAATCAACCTCTTTGCTTCCAACTTGTAATCAGCGTCAAGAAATGTTGCTTTTTTCAGCTCTTTGGTACGTCATTTGTATTTGCATTAGCTCTATGTATGCACCCAGCAAAGCATAGCAACAGCTCAGGAATATGAATTACAAGAATTTTAAACAATGGACATCAAATTTAATTGTTAAAGAAAAACTTAACCTGGGTTGATCTTTTTGTGTTTCTGTCTGAGCACAAGATTCTCTGATACCAGGTTCAAATTCCACATCCCGAGTTTGTTTGTCATTGTCCAGTAATGTCTTTGTAATTGTGATTTATAACCACCGATGAATACAATAACTAACCTCATAATGTTTGTATAATCAAATGAAAATTTCAAACCTGCCAATTCTAATGTTAAGATGTAATCTTTGGAAATGGACTGGCGGAATGGTGTTCCCCATTTGACCATCTCCAACACTTAGTTTTTGGGTTTTGGGGGGACATTTCCTGGAAACCCCAAATTTCCGCATCCAACCTCTCATATTTTGGACATCGTAGCTCTAGAAGTGAAGATCTTCCCCAAATTCTTGAAATAAATTTCATCTTATTTTTGGCATAATTTCAAGCAGCTGCAGCTGAAAACTGTTTGTATTTCAAAATAATTGCTGTACTGCTTGACAATTTGTATAACTCACAAAACCTATAAGAAATATCCCTATGTTTGGTCAAGATTTTTATTGCAATTCTGATGTTGAGATAAGTTGATGAGATATGAACTTCCCCTGTTCACCAATTGTTTTCATCCTTTTATTATTATTTTTGTATGCAATTCGAGGCTTGTGAAGGAGCTAGAACATTAGACAGATCAGGACAAACAGAACAAAAGTAACAGCAGAAAGAGAGTGGGGAAACACCTCAGGATCGGGTGAGGGACAAATAGAAGGAGACCTGGACAATGAGGATGTGAGGAAGAATGAGATCTAGAAGAAGACTCAGGGGGTGAACAAAATCAATATAGCCACAACTCTCAGGAAAGGAAAACTGGAATCTTGAAAGAGGTTGGTTGGGGAGGGTAATGGGGTAGAAAAATCATTGTTGTGGGGTGGGGTGATCTGAGATGATCGTGAACAGCTGTCTTGAAGACCTGGAGGGATGCAATGATATTAAGAGAGAATGAGAATGTGGAAGTTGTATTATTAGCCTTATTCATCAGGCTAAAAAGAATACAGCCTTATTACATCAGGCTAAATGTGAGTGGGACTCTAGTACATACTTCTTGTTTGGGTGTGTTTATTGAGTTAGCCTTATCTACTGGTGCTAAAACTTTGGTAAATGCACATATTCTTATAACTTTTTTAATACCAAAAGTGCCATATTTGACAGGACAAGTACCAATATACAACAACAGACATATTCTATTGCATTTATTGTATTAAACAATATTTTGCAGATCCAAAGAAAATCTCAACATACAACAAACAGACATATTTCTATTGCATATTTATATATTAAACTAATATTTTGCAGATCCAAAGAAAATCTCTCTCGATTGGATTTTCAATTACCCTGATTTAACTGATTCTTCGTCGTGATGCGCACAAGGTTGTGCGTAAGATCCCTAGGCATAGGGCACGGTTGTTGCCGGTCTGGCACAATTCCCTCTGCTGGTTAGGCTTCCCAGAAGATCATCGGCAATCGTGAGACCCATAAGCTGTGAATGAAAGATTTCTTCAAGGATGATTGTGAAAAGTAATGGGGGGGCAGGGAGGCGTCCAGACAGTCCTTCAGAGAGACAGTGGTGAGAGCTGTGAGATTTGTCACGACTGAAAGACATGTTCCATGTTGGACCAGCTTGTGATTTTATCCAGATCTTGCAAGAGTGGAAGAGGCTGCTGCTTGCCGATCTGAGGGATGACAGATGGTATGGCAGAGGTGAGTCATCAGCAAAGGTAAAGAGGATTTTCCAGAGAGTAAGAGAGATAATTGATGGAAAACCAGAAAAGAAACAGGGCCAGAACACTGCCTTTGAGGAAACTCCAGCTTGGAACAGGAAGATGGGAATGAGAGAATTCGCTTTAGGGCCAACGTTGGCTGCGACAGGAGGAAGTCTGCGAGCCAGAGTGAGATGTCCTTGGATACCATAAGACGAGAGTTTGGTGAGAGAGGCAGGGTGCCAGACCATATCGAAGGCATGCGATATTGTCTGGGAGATGGCTCTGATTTATGTCTGGCATTGAGGATCTCCACCATTGTTTGAAGGCAGAAGCAGCATACCAGGGTAAAGGTGACCTGTTTGTATCCCAAATTGATGATCGGAAATCAAAGCCATTGAGAAGAGGGAAAGATTTAATGTCTGAAGGGACTGATTCTATAACTTTAAATGCTTTATTTAACAAAGAAACAGAGCACTCAGGAACGTCAACCAAACATTTCTTGAAAGCATATGACATGGTAATTTTCTAACACTGATTGCTATTGCAGAAATTCACTTGCGAGAGTTAGTAAGAGCCAAGGTCCGAAATGGTATTTACGCAAAGATCTTTGTATTGACGTCTGCATGTGGCCCTCCGCGGTTCAGATAGGCATTGATTCTGACTCCAACTTCTGTCCAACTTTCCTGCGCAGGTCTCATGTGGCACTGCCTTGGAGGTAGTGTGACACCCCTGCTTCAGATCACCAGTGTGTGGCAGGGCAGTTGGCATAGACAGACCTTGAAGCACCCCAGAACCATTAGTCCAGATGGTTCAAGTCTGGCTATGGGTGCCCAGTCATGAGCGTACCCAGGGCAACAAGCGGTTTTGAAGAGCTGCCACAGTAAAGTGTGGTGTCACCAGCTGTACATGGAGTAGTGCACCATCTTGCATAAACCAAGTCATGGCTGAGCTGGTTTAGGTGACATTTCGGATAGATCATTATGAACTTCTGTGAGCACGGCCTAGACCGCTCACTGTTGATCGTCACCATCCTCTTTTGTTGTATTCTTCAAACCAGTATGCCCTAGCATTCCCATCTGGCTATTGGAAAGTGCAGAAGCATGTAACCTTAGGCCCTTTCAGTTACTCTTCAATGATCTCCTCAGGTACCTCTCCTGGTTCTGCCCCCCAGAAAATGTGTGGTTATTGATGGCACCGTTCAAATTGGAAAATAGGCTTACACTCCTGAACCTATCATGTGATCCAGTTGGTACTGCTCCATTCCTTTACTGAGCCAATACATTATAAAGTCTCCTTTTCATGTCATCTTGACCTCAGTTTATGTCCTAATAGAGGATGCATATGGGGAAAGCTTCAGTTCCTGTAGTGAAAGATACGCCAGACTGATGTTGGTTTGATGCCGAGCTCCCGAGAGCACTGTGGTGGGACTCTTGGACTGTCCACTGCAGAATCCCGCACGCGTCGCTGTTGGCTTGCTCTTTAGTTACTGATGCTGGCCTGCCACTGTTGCCCTTGCTCTGGTGTGCACTGTACCCTTGTGTGTCAAAATGTCTCACAACCTCACGTAATCGGCACAATTGTGGGCGTCCACAATCTCTCTCTGTTTGTGGAAAAATAATCCTTTATTACGAAGAAAACAAGAAAATTAGTTTTGGACTTAAGTACTTTTTGTGACTAAATACCTGGACTTGGGTAGTTTTTGCGACAAAATGGCTGGACTTGGGTACTTTTAACAC
>CM068964.1:67698099-67721916 GCA_035128595.1 Eptatretus atami
CACCCCAAGGCAAACTATTGGTTGATTATTTTTGTTCAAATTCAGTGTATGCTGTTTATATCCATAATTGCTAATGGCCTAATTTTGTTGTAGGTGATGGCAATTGCTTCAGAACACAATATTTGGAAGCGTGAGCGTCCAGCTCATCATGGCGGGGCAGTACGTTTATATAATCGTCTTGATAAAGCTGGAGCCAAGCGTGATACCTGCCCTCAACAATGGCAAGGCCATTGCACATGCTGTGATCATTGCTTGAGCTGGCTTGAACTGGATGGTTCATCTTCTTCTGACTTCACCCTGGCTCTGTCAGACAAAAGCCAAGACTCACCGCTGTCAGAACAGACTAATTGTGATGGTGTTTTATTTCCATCCTCCCAATCCTGTGTTGCAAGATACAAGGGCACAACCAGCAGAGATGGTAGGTCAGACTGGAAATGAATACCTATCATCAGAGGCTTGCTTGTTGGACAGGTCAATGGGACATTCCTTAATGGCCAATATGACAGGACAGGCTGCTGTAGACCATAAAGTTACACCTACTTTGATTGGCCATGAGCAGGTAGTTTTGTGGTAACATTTATCTGCTTGTATACCCAGGGCATTCAGACCATAACACAGCCATTGGCCTATGCCATCATACTGACATCATCATGCTAGAATGGCTAGATGATTCAATAATGCAGCAAAAGGACATGCTCCTGAATCTACAGACAGAGAGGAAATTTCAGTGCTGGAAAAACATGCAGGTGCAAATGTTAGTTTTCCTATGTGTTGACAAAACCATGCAATGTCTGTTTAGATGAGGTCCAGCAGACAGAATGAAAGAATGCTATACTCTCGCAAGACTTGAAGAAGGACAACGTAAACAAGTTTTCATGACAATATTGCATTAAATAATTTATTAATCCCGACCATCAACTTTTCCAACACTAATACCATTTAATAAGAATCCATCACAATGCTTTTAAAAGAAACTCAATTATTTTAACACTCACCAAGGTTACACATGACACGCTCAATGTTTTTAAAACTCCCCAAAGTTACACATGACAGGTTTCAATGCAGTTTTGAATACTTGCTGTTAAGGACCATACTGCAGACCAGCAGTGCTGAGGAATGAGGATGAAGAACTTGCCCTTAGCTTTTTCGATATGCCCAAAGAGGATTTATCTGCTTCATTGTTGGTTCTGTGACACCAGCAGGATTGTATTGCTTTGGCGAGAACCCCAGCTGGCCAGCAGGTAAAATCGACCAGCATCCGCAGAGATGCAGCTGGTTCGATAGTCAGGGCTGTGATCAAAAGATGATTCTCAGCCCCCTCATTGCTGTTGTAGCCCTGTCTGTAAAATGAACTTCAGCTTGGACATGCTGCACACCCAGCTGTAGCTTCTCTCTGGTTCACATTGTGTTCCCTTCCCGCCTCGTATGGCTCTGTGATGCCTTTTATTGTGTCGTACAATGTCACTCCGAGGCATGACGTCAATGAGTCTGCATGCCGTGGCTTTGATGATGCTTGTGTGTGGCTTTGATCAGCATTTCCCATAGCAATTCTTTCCCCCAGTCTGACATTCCTTTTAACTCAGCCCAGCCCCACAGCATGAGAGAGTCGAAGGCTGCCAGGACATGACACGAGTGCCTGCTTTTTTTTCACACAATACAAACTTATTTAAGTTGTCTTTTGCCACAGTGTATACTTTATCAACATTTCCAATTATGTGGTGTATATATTACTTATCCGTAACACTTTCTCCCTCCTAAAAAGAAAGTTTGATCAAAGCAAGAACCGTCTTACATTTTACATTAAGTCTAAACAACAACTCAGCTATGAGCAGCATTTAATACTTTGTTTTGTATGAAAAACTTTGTTGACATTCCTTTTTTAGGTCATCTCTACCGAGATGACCTAATAAAGCCGGACCAAATGTCCGTGCCGTTCCGTACGTCCGTCAACAATTTTCTTTCCGATCTTGATGAAACTTAGTATGTGGGTAGAGGTCGATGAGTGTTGCACAACGATATAACTTTTGTCCGGGTTCAAGGTAAGGGACGAGGTCACGTAAGTTATAAAAATCGCCATTTTCAAAACCTATCTAGTCTGCCATTCTACAAGATATTCGGCAACTGTTTATTGATTATTATAGTAAAAAAATTATCTTGTATCTAACCGGACAGATTTTTGAATTTCCTTCCCGTTTGGCCGCCACGTAACCTGGAAGATGGTCAAAAACACCTCCGGTACAAAGAAAACTTTTTACTTCCGATCTTGATGAAATTTGGTATGTGGGTAGAGGTCGATGAGTGATACCCAACGACATATTTTTTCCCGGATTCGAGGTCAGGACGAGGTCACGAAAGTTGTGAAAGTCGCCATTTTCAAAACCTATCTAGTCTCATTTTAGAGATACCTGGCAACGGTTCATCGATTATGATAGTAAAAAACATTATAGAGATGACCGTCACCCCCACACGGGGGTAATTTTTTTCTTCAATACACAGTGCATGGCATTTCTTGATATTGTAGTTTCTTTGTTCCTCTTTTAGCCTTCCTGTTTGACATATTACAGAAATATGTATGTGATCGAATGCAATAATGCACTGTGGCATTCCCCACCGCTGCTCTAATGCTTTCTTTTTTATACAAAATCTAGGCTCCCTGAAGGGTGAGGTGACAGAGTAAAAAGAAAATATACTGACTAAAGCACTGGGGAACATTTGGACACAACATGCAAGGCAATGAACGACCATGAAAAGAGGAGGAAGGGAGGAAACGGTAACTTGCAAGTAAGAAGGTTCGGTTGGGTATGGGTAATGGGGGTAGAAAAGATCACAGGTAGGGATTTGGTATTATAGTGTAGTAGATAGTAGAAAAATCGTGCAAATTATGATACAAGCATCAAATTTGTCATTTCTGTTCTGCAGGGCTTTCTGATTCAAATCTGCCCATTGGCCATTTGAAAATCCAAATTTTGAAAAATTTGAAAAAAAAAAAAACTTCAAAAAAATTTGAAGTCACAGCTGGCTGAAATTCTTGAAGCGCAAGTGAACATCCCAGACAGAGAACCAAGGGGAGATGCAGTCATCATTGATGCTCAGCACTTATCAATGCCCTCCTCCACACACTTCAAAGATATTTGCTGACTATGCTAAGAAACATCATCCAAAGGTGGAATCCGATGGTGCCAGGTACGAGAGGGTGGACGTAGTGTTTGATGTGTACAAGAAGTCAAGTCTGAAGTCCGAGGCAAGGTCGAAAAGGGGGCAAGGAATCAGAAGAAGAGTGACAGGATTGAATATGACCCCAAGTATAACCCCAAGTAACTGGAGAAGCTTCTTCGAGATGACAGCAACAAGACTGAGCTGTTTCACTTCCTTGCGGAAAAATGTGTGAAGCAGAGACGACAAGCACAGTTATTGTCACAAAGGAGAAGATGCCATAGCAACACAAAGAATAGTCACTGATGCTGTGTCTCCATGTTGTCATGAAGAAGCTGACACTCGAATATTTGTACACACCAGGGATGCAACGACCGATTATCCATTAGCATTATCAAGTTATCCACCACCATATACATTAGCATTAGCGGATTAGCAAGTCCATTATCATTAAGGCTAATGAGACGGACGTACTAGTCATAGCAATATCTGTACTGCCATCCTTACAGGAACTAGGTCTTGAGAACATGTGGTTTACCGCAGAAGGCAGACACGACGTCACATCCAGTTAACGCATGGAAGTATGGGATCCTCTAGCTTTCTCTAGGCCTATTGCAGAACTACTCATGGACTGGAATCCATCGCACCTTGGCCCTTGGCCAAAGGCAATCCACATGTTCTCAAGACCTAGTTCTGTAAGGATGGCAGTACAGATATTGCTATGACTAGTACGTCCGCTCATTAGCCTTAATGATAATGGACTTGCTAATCCGCTAATGCTAATGTATATTGGTGGATAACTTGATAATGCTAATGGATAATCGGTCGTTGCATCCCTGGTGTGTACAAATATTCGAGTGTCAGCTTCTTCATGACACATGGAGACACAGCATCCAGTGACTTCTTGTGTTGCTAAATGGCATCTTCTCCTTTTGTGACAATAACTGTGCTTGTCGTCTCTGCTTCACACACTTTTCCGCAAGAAGTGAAACAGCTCAGCTTGTTGCTGTCATCTCGAAGAAAGCTTCTCCAGTTACTTGGGTTATACTTGGGGTCATATTCAATCCTGTCACTCTTCTTTCTGTCCTTGCCCCCTTTTCGACCTTGCCTCGGACTTCAGACTTGACTTCTTGTACACATCAAACACTACGTCCACCCTCTCGTACCTGGCACCATCGGATTCCACCTTTGGGATGATGTCTTCTTTAGCATAGTCAGCAAATATCTTTGAAGTGTGTGGAGGTAGGGCATTGATAAGTGCTGAGCATCAATGATGACTGCATCTCCCCTTGGTTCTCTGTCTGGGATGTTCACTTGCGCTTCAAGAATTTCAGCCAGCTGTTGACTTCAAATTTTTGAAGTTTTTTTTTTTTTCAAATTTTTTCAAAATTTGGATTTTCAAATTGGCCAATCGGGCAGATTTGATCAGAAGCCCTGCAACAGAAATGACAAATTTGATGCTTGTATCATAATTTGCACGATTTTTTCTACTATCTACTACACTATAATACCAATCCCTACCTGTTGTCTTTTCTACCCCATTACCCATACCCAACGAACCTTCTTACTTGCAAGTTTACCGTTTCCTCCCTTCCCCTCTTTTCATGTCGTTCATTGCCTTGCATGTTGTGTCCAAATGTTCCCCAGTGCTTGTAGTCAGTATATTTTCTTTTTTACTCTGTCACCTCACCTTCAGGGAGCCTAGATTTTGTATAAAAAGAAAGCATTAGAGCAGCGGTGGAATGCCACAGTGCATTATTGCATATCGATCACATACATATTTCTGTAATATGTCAAACAGGAAGGCTAAAGAGGAACAAAGAAACTACAATATCAAGAAATGCCATGCACTGTGTATTGAAGAAAAAAAATTACCCCGTGTGGGGTGACGGTCATCTCTATAATGTTTTTACTATCATAATCGATGAACCGTTGCCAGGTATCTCCTAAAATGACAGACTAGATAGGTTTGAAAATGGCGACTTTCACAACTTTCGTGACCTCGTCCTGACTCGAATCGGGAAAAATATGGTGTGGTATCACTCATCGACCTCTACCCACATACAATTTCATCAAGATCGGAAGTAAAAGTTTTCTTTGTACCGGGAGGTTTTTTGACCATCTTCCAGGTACGTGGCGGCAAACGGGAAGGAAATTCAAAAAATCTGTCCGGTTAGATACAAGATAATATTTTTACTATAATAATCAATAAACAGTTTGCCGATAATCTTGTAGAATGGCAGACTAGATAGGTTTTGAAAATGGCGATTTTTATAACTTACGTGACCTCGTCCTGACCTTGAACCCGACAAAAGTTATATCGTTGTGCAACACTCATCGACCTCTACCCCATACTAAGTTTCATCAAAGTCGGAAAGAAAATTGTTGACGGACGTACGGACGGACGGACATTTGGTCCGGCTTTATTAGGTCATCTCGGTAGAGATGACCTTAAAAGGAATGTCAACAAAGTTTTTCATACAAAAACAAAGTATTAAATGCTGCTTCATAGCTGAGTTGTGTTTAGACTTAAGTAAAAATGTAAGACGGTTCCTTGCTTTGATCAAACTTTCTTTTTAGGAGGAGAAAGTGTTACGGATAAGTAATATATACACCACATAATTGGAAATGTGATAAAGTATACACTGTGGCAAAAGACAACTTAAATAAGTTTGTATTGTGTGAAAAAAAAGCAGGCACTCGTGTCATGTCCTGGCAGCCTTCGACTCTCTCATGCTGTGGGCTGGGCTGAGTTAAAAGGAATGTTCAGACTGGGGGAAAGAATTGCTATGGGAAATGCTGATCAAAGCCACACACAAGCATCATCAAAGCCACGGCATGCAGACTCATTGACGTCATGCCTCGGAGTGACATTGTACGACACAATAAGGCATCACAGAGCCATACGAGGCGGGAAGGAACACAATGTTGAACCAGAGAGAAGCTACAGCTGGGTGTGCAGCATGTCCAAGCTGAAGTTCATTTTACAGACAGGGCTACAACAGCAATGAGGGGCTGAGAATCATCTTTTGATCACAGCCCTGACTATCGAACCAGCTGCATCTCTGCGGATGCTGGTCGATTTTACCTGCTGGCCAGCTGGGGTCTCGCCAAAGCAATACAATCCTGCTGGTGTCACAGAACCAACAATGAAGCAGATAAATCCTCTTTGGGGATATCGAAAAAGCTAAGGGCAAGTTCTTCATCCTCATTCCTCAGCACTGCTGGTCGCAGTATGGTCCTTAACAGCAAGTATTCAAAATGCATTGAAACCTTCATGTGTAACTTTGGGAGTTTTAAAAACATTGAGCGTGTCATGTGTAACTTGGTGAGTGTTAAAATAATGAGTTTCTTTTAAAAGCATGTGATGGGTTCTTATTAAATGGTATTAGTGTTGGAAAAGTTGATGGTCGGGATTAATAAATTATTTAATGCAATATTGTCATGAAAACTTGTTTACGTTGTCCTTCTTCAAGTCTTGCGAGAGTATAGCATTCTTTCATTCTGTCTGCTGGACCTCATCTAAACAGACATTGCATGGTTTTGTCAACACATAGGAAAACTAACATTTTTGCACCTGCATGTTTTTCCAGCACTGAAATTTCCTCTCTGTCTGTAGATTCAGGAGCATGTCCTTTTGCTGCATTATTGAATCATCTAGCCATTCTAGCATGATGATGTCAGTATGATGGCATAGGCCAATGGCTGTGTTATGGTCTGAATGCCCTGGTATACAAGCAGATAAATGTTACCACAAACTACCTGCTCATGGCCAATCAAAGTAGGTGAACTTTATGGTCTACAGCAGCTGTCCTGTCATATGCCATTAAGGAATGTCCCATTGACCTGTCCAACAAGCAAGCCTCTGATGATAGGTATTCATTTCCAGTCTGACCTACCATCTCTGCTGGTTGTTGCCTTGTATCTTGCAACACAGATTGGGAGGATGAAATAAAACACCATCACAATTAGTCTGTTCTCAGCGGTGAGTCTTGGCTTTTGTCTGACAGAGCCAGGGTGAAGTAGAAGAGAATGAACCATCCAGTTCAAGCCAGCTCAAGCAATGATCACAGCATGTGCAATGGCCTTGCCATTGTTGAGGGCAGGTATCACGCTTGGCTCCAGCTTTATCAAGACGATTATATAAACGTACTGCCCCGCATGATGAGCTGGACGCTCACGCTTCCAATATTGTGTTCTGAAGCAATTGCCATCACCTACAACAAAATTAGGCCATTAGCAATTATGGATATAACACATACACTGAATTTTGAACAAAAATAATCACCAATAGTTTGCCTTGGGGTGGGGGGGGGGGGAAAGAAAAAACGACAAAATGTAAATAAAAATATATATATCTACTGTATATACATAGAGAGAAATCTGATTCCATTACTGTAGTGTAGGGGTCAGCAACCTTTCAGAAGTGGCGTGCCAATAATTAAATTATTTCACTCATATTTACAGACCTGCGTGCATTGATACATCATTAACATCAATACTAGTCCTACTTCCATTTTAGCAGCTTCTTAATATATAAATTAAATGGCAGATTTTACCGTTTAGTGTGATCCTTGCCCTTGCTTTCCCTTTCTGAGTTCTCAATCTCAGTTCTTTGTTTGATACTTTAAGCAGTACACTAGTCTCTGAGAGTTCAGTGTTAACTGGCTCCAGGAGGACAGAGAATGACTTCATATGTGAAAAATCTGTTCACAGAAGTACGTAGATCAAAATGCAGAAAGTAGTGAAAATGCCACTTCTTCAAACAATCAAATTCACAGGCAGGGGCTTCCAACAGGTCAGGATAGAGACCCTGTGATCTCTCTCGGTAGCCTTGTGTGTGCTGCAGATCCTGAAACTTCAGGCCATAAGTCTGAGCATTGTAACTCAATAGCTGATTCAAAATCCTCAACACCATCCACTGAAACACTGTCAAATCCATGTTGCTGGAATCAAATGTCTGGTTTAATTAGAAAGGAAAACATCGGGCCAAAACGTTGGAAATCTTGAAATCTGACAAGATAATGATGCGAGTTCCGGCGTGTACATATCCATCTCCGCAACACTGATGGCGTGATGTGTCAATAGTTCTTTAAGATGTTGAAATAGCGAGAAAGTCGAGGTGTCAATGTCCTGAGAAAAAATGGCAAGTTTCGCAAAGAAATGCCTTCCATGTTTCAAAAACACCCATAAAAGTTTGGCCTGCACCCTGCAGATAGATGTTGATTTTGTTTAGATGCATGGTGATGTCAGCTAGAAACATTCGTTGCCACATTTGCCATCAACCAGTTTGGGGTAGTTTTGACCTTTTTCTGACAAAAGATCTTTATTGCATTAAACAGACACAAAAGCGAGCCAAAACATTCCCCGCGGCTTAAGCCAACGAACATTGCTGTGAAGTGGAATGCCCTTGTATGCACTGTATATTTCCTCCAGCAGAGATTAAAACTACCGTGCATCAAGGCAGATCGAGCAACAAGAAAATACACTATCTTCACCAATGCAGTCATCACATTATGAAGCTCAGAATTACAAATCTTTGCACAAAGATTTTCTTAATTAATATACAATGAAAATTTACCGTCAGGTGGCAAATTTGATCCCATGATCTTTACAATCCCTTATGTTTCCGACCATAGCAAGCTACAGTTGTAGCAGGGACTACTGATACCACTGCATCTTTTAATGCCACGTCTGTCACAGATAATATTTTCTGATGTAATTCTCTTTTCTCAATATGGTTAACAAATGACTTCACTATATCTTCCCCTGCTTGTGTTGCCATGCATGGGTTTAGTCGCATAACTCTTTACTACTCATCTGAGTCACAGTATCTCGTAACAACTACTGACGGTGGTGCGTCATTTTTATTCACTCAGAGCATAATGCAACACGAAATACCACTGCATCTTTTTCAATCTTCGCCTTCTGTTTGTTTACGTTTTCGCGCATTTCGCTTTTGTCTTTCCACTGATCTGGCAGATGCAGGTACATCTTTGATTCTAGAGATGATGTTGTCTTTATTGGGAACCATTGAACAAAATATCTGAACAACTGAGAAAAGCCTCTTCTATATATCCATATCTGTAAATGGCTTTCCATGTTTTGCAACACATTGTATGATTTTGTAACTTTCCACTGTGCTTGATTTTTACTGACACATACGTTAATAAAGATACTGCTTTGCTTTCCGTACCTCATTATGGCCCGTTTGATTGACTCAGCCTTGTCCGCCTCATCCTTGAAGTGTTTCTTACAATGCTCTCACAACATAAGAAGTACAAACAGCACGGTCTTTATGGTTGAACAAATCCGTATTTGTCTCTCCATGAGGGCTAAAATGAGTAAGCATCTATTTTTGCTTTCATAGGAACGCCATTTTGTCCAAAAAAAAGAAAATAATCAGCGGCAACTTATCACAAGATTTCCTGCGAACAAGATTGGCTGACCCTGCTAAACGTAATGTAGTAAATAAACCATAGGAAGGTTTTTCTTTCCATCATAAGAGCTTTCTTTGGGGAGCATAATTTAGATTCTAAATTATGCTACTGGTGGATGCAAATTTCTTCCAAATTAGCATAATGGGTTTAAGGGTGATAAAGATTTTTAATATGTTGGCCAATTAAACTTGATTGAAATTAACTTGAAAAGTAAATGTTTTTTACCATATAGCACAATGTATTGTTATAAACCTTTAATGGGAATGTATTCAATACAACATGATTATTACATCAATGTGCTCAAAACATGTATCTATTTTTAATAATATATTTGCATTTTAAACGACTGTATATCTTCTTGACTGATTCGGAAGGTTTACCAGTCTGATGAGTAAAACACACCTCTCTTCCCCAAACAGATTGCCTTCCAAATAATCTTTATTCAGTGGAATAGAACCATCTATATTCTATTGGCTTAATTAAGGGATTCTTATATAAATAATTATATACTGTGTCTGAAAGTCTGGCTGGAGCAGGAGTCTAGCTTAAATGGAATGAGTGTTGAAGAATGTCCAGAACTCCTATCAACCTTCAGGTTATAAATATTCCCAGCCCTTTGAATTAAGCTGACCTCCGAATGCCCTGCGATCAGGCTATGAGTGATCTCTTCAACTGAACCCAAAATGTCAACCTTGGCACCATTATGTCTAGAGGATGACCAGACATCGTCTTACTGATATTATATAATAATTCAAAGTTCCATGTACTGCAGAATCACAGAGAAGGCATGTTGCTTGTTGTGTTATTGAGTCTCTCTGGTTCTGCATATGCGCATAATGTATTAATGGTTCAAATGTACAAGAGGAATTGAGTCTTCTTCGACACTACCAAGTGAAAGCTCTTGCTCTTATTTTATTTTAGAGATTGACAGAGCAGTCAAGCATAGTTTTTAATCAGGTTTATTTTTTCAACTTAGTTTCTTGCCATTAATTGCACACTTTTATTGTGCCTGCCACTCAAAATCATCTTGCGTGCCACTCATGGCACGCGTCTGTTGTTGATGACCCTTGCTGTAGTGGATACTAGGAATGCAAGTGCCACACAGCTCTTGCTGCAAGCATCCTGACCAAAAGGAATGCTTGCCACACAATAATCTGTCTGAGTCAACAACAAATTACCACACACACACAACACACACAACACACACACACACACACACACACACACGTCTGTATATTTTTTCATATACGTTTCCAAGCCCGTGGACAAATTCCCCAAAATTTAATGTACCAATCCTGAAGCCTCATTACCTCAGTGGGCTTTTGCCATGTTAGCAATGAAGGCCTTGAGTTTGGTCCTGGGTTGAGTTAGGATTTATTCAGACTAAGGAATTTATTTCCAGGTCGGGCACCCAAATTTTTTTCGTGAATGGAGTAATAAAGGTTTTATTCTTTGTTCCTTGGCACATGTGGATAGTTTATATTTTATCTTTGGAGAAAATCCAACAATGCCTAGAAATGTACATCATGAAAGACGAAGAACAAAAGGTGTTTTGTCATGTTTTTCCATTTGTTTTTTACCTCTTCGCAGCACCTCCGGCTGACAGCTGCCCGGTATTGCATCTTCTCCCACAGGTTCTCACGCTTTCTTCAAAAACTGGGAAAAGATTTTCGCCAGCAGTCACCAAGAGCCATGGAAAGATGTCATACTTATAGTCTTCTTCATCTTCTTCCATGTCATTAGCAAGTACTACAAAATGCGTATGTTGTGCTGATGTCGTTCCAGTTCCTTTGATTTTTACATGTATTTAATTTAAAAATTACAGCATTACAGGAATAAGCTATACAATTGCTGAGACAAGATTGAGATAACAATTCCAAATCACTGACATTTTGACTTCCAACAAAAGAAAATGAAAGAAAAGCTGAAAAACAACAAACTCAATACAATTATTTTTTTGCAAACTCAATCCAAATCCCCATTCACAAAATCATTTGATAAAGAACAAACATTAGTCCAATCAACAAGATATAATTTGCTTACAAGGCAACAAAGAAATTGTTGCGTATACTCATGAAGTAGAAATTCCGCTCTCTTGAAGTATGTGAAACCATGGCCAGGAGATACTGGAAGAAACAAAGATGCCGATTTTTTTCAAACACGTATTCTCAAAGCTCAGAATAGATCATATTGTGGTTCATGAACTGAGAGTAACTGGTAGCATACTATTCAGATGTGATTTTGGACATTTTATTCAAATTAATTTTGATGAGAGTGGCTCCTGTCATTGCAGAGGTCGAATAGTGAGCTCCTGAGGAAGCTCTAAAACAGAAATTGTTTTGAACTTATGTATGCTTTCTGTGGGCTGATATGATAGCTGAGATAAAGCACATTGGCCTTTAAGCTGTCTCGTCTGGGTTTGATTCCAAGCCTGAATATAAATGGTTACCTGAGTGTTTTTCAAGCAGGGTGCTGCATCAATGAGTATGCTGTTGTGAGGGCTGAATAGAGATTTTTGTCTTTTCTTTTCATTTAAACTTACTTAAATATCTTCTTTTGATTAAAGTTGTTTATTGCTTGCTTTTAGCTAAACTTTGTTCTATTAGTGTTCTGATTATTTAAGATATAACCATGAATTGCATTTGGAGACATGGGCCAAGTAAAAAACCGCACATAATACTTCCTCATTTCCACGGCTCAACTGTGCTCTTCCAGGCACTGCCCAATTTTACAGAACCGAGGAAGGATAGTGAACTTCCCTTTCTCTCGTGCTTGAAGAGATAAAGTGAATATACTATGTTTGAAATACTGATGTCTTGTAAAAGTTCCACAATAGGGACCTCTGATGATAGTTCAAACCAGAGAAGACTTCCATATACGGTGCTTCTCAGGACCCAACCTTATCGGCTTACCCATGAGATGTGCTTTGTGCAAGAATAAGTTGAGCCACTAACCATGAGATGTGCTTACTCAAGAATACTTCTCTAAAATGAGTATAAATCAGGGGTGACTGAAGATAGGCAGGGCAGATTGTTATATAGCTCTAGCATTCTGTTCGACCTGTGCATGGGTGTTTGGTTGGCTGTTAACTGGCTTGGTTGTTTAATTAATTGTTTGTTTAACAGATTGTTGTTCAATCGATTGGCTGCTTGATTGATAGATTGATGAATAAAAGAAATTATAGACCTATTCTTGACTTGTGCTGTGTTTGAAGGTATATTATCTTTGTGTTATTAGGCATTGAATTTGCTGATGATTGTGTCTCTCCAAATCGAAGCATTGCAATTCAAGTCCGGGTTTGAACCCGACACTGTCCTTAAATGGATGCTAACTCGAGACCTCTCTACCAGAATTATTTGCTTGTGGATTGTAAAGATCCATACTCTCTTCTGCAAAAGAGTAGGTGATATTGCCATCACCCTGAACAAATCCCATAATGTCTGCCCTTGACTACTGATAGTAAGGCAAAATAGCAAAACAACGCAGTGTAACCTTTGCTACAAGACTGCTTTGGCAGTGGAACGGGAAGGAGAGGGAGTAATATGATTTACTGTCATTGTTGTGCAGTTTTGTTACAGCTAGCAGTACGACTTCTCTTAAGGGCCTGTGGCCTTGATCGCTTGTCAAGATTCACCGATGTAATTTGGGGAGTTGTGCCAAGAAGGTAAATGCCCAAACTATAGAATTCTCTGAATGTAAATCCTCAATACATAATTGCTTATTGTTTTATGTAATCTCTGTCCCTCTCATTTGCAAACAAAAATAAATTACTATTTTCATTGAATGACAGTCTAATCATAACTATTTAGTATGATCATCAAAAGGAATACTTTGTTCACTAACCAATAGTTACTTGTGGATCAACTTCTGTAGCCTACCTTTCCTGGATTTACAGGCAACTGTCATCCACAAAAAATCCCTGAATGATTGTTCTCGTTGCACCAAGTAAGTTTGCACCTAATTGTTTTATAACAATGAGATCACTGATGAATCAGTAAAACGGTGTAAAATTATCATTTGGGAAATATATACATTACATGAGTGCAATTTGATAATTAATAGCTTTTGCTCTTTGAAGTTAAGATGAATAGTTTTCTGTCTGCATCGCTATGTAGGCTAATGTTCCTCAACATCATGGAAAACATCAATTTGTGACACTAGCCATTACCCGTGGGGTGATTTGCGACACCCTTTAGTTACACAACACACACACACCAACACATCACAAACACACACACACATTTACTTGAGTAGACTTACTGATGCAACTTCTGTAACACTTCTCAATAAAAAGCTCAGCCTCTCCCTCCCAACTCTGTCCTATGTTTGCTCTCCCCCCAAAGCCCAAAGCCCTCCCTCCCTCTTACAAAAGCTGTCCTTCCTCCACGTCATAAGCCTCCTCATCCCACTCATACTCATAGTTCCTCCTTCATAAAACGTAGAACAGGGATTTCCCATGTCAAAACAGCAGAATATGTCATGCTTTCTGCTCTCCTATTTATGCTATCACCGACTTTAAGAACCCGTCAAAGTTGCCCTGTTCAACTACAATTTAAGAGAAAATAGTCGGAATAATAAACAAACTGCATTAACCTCTGCAATAAAAGTGCTCTTTGAGAGAAAAGGTTCTGCATGGGTAAATTCCAAAGTTTTAAAGCGGTAAATTTTATATGTTTAAAGGGTTATAAAGGGTTCTAAGGGGTTTATAAAGGTGAATTATAAAGGTTAATAGTAATTCTAAAGGGTTATAAAGGGTAAATTAAAGTTTCTATTGGGTAAATTCAAAAGTGTTATTTCAGGGTTCTAAAGAGTCAATTCTAAAGGTCTAACGGTAATTCTCAAGGATATAAAGGTAATTATAAGGGTTCTTATAGGTTAAATTCTAAATTACTAAACGGTAATTCTCAAGGGTTTATAAAGGGTAAATTCGAAAGGGTATCTATAAGAGTAATTATAAAGGGTTTAAAGGTTTAATTCTAAATTAACGAGTTATGAAGGGTTCAAAAGGAAATTCTGTTGGGTTGAAAGTGGTAGTTCGAAAGGGCTTCTAAAGGGTAATTATCAGGGTTCTAAAGGGTTAAATTTAAAGGCTTCTAAAAGGTAAATTCTAAGTTCTAAAGGGTTATAAAGGGTAATTTCTAAAGGGTCTAAACCAGGGGTTCTTAACCTTTATGATTCCAGACCCCCAATGGATTGCCCAACATGCGTCCCATACCCCCTTCGCTTGACTGTCAAAACATCATCATCACCAGCTCCTATAGTTGACAGTATGAATTCCAAAGATGTCAATAGCTATGAATTATTTAATATGAATAGTAGAATAGAACATGAAAGGCATCATTTTACACCACATCAGTTTTATTACAAAAAAGAGAAAACAAACTTATGTGCAAGTTTCAATATCTCGACTACATAACACACACTCTTACTAAATCTAGTAGATATTTTTTATGTTGTTTTTTGTGCAATCAAAATATGAATCGGGTACAGTTACTGACAATGCTACTCGCATGTCATTTGATACATCAAGGTCGATTCGCCACCTTTGATTCACGATGTTAATAATGCAGAAAAGTCCTTGTTTCACAAAGGTACGTTAGTTGTTGAAGGAACCAAAAATCATTTCCCTCATAGCCACGTTTTGGGTAAGCTGCGATTGCTCACACCAAACTGCTTGACTTCCATCCCAGCCTTTCAACAATCAGCTTTCGTTTCTTGGGTCTCTTTGAAGTCAATGAATCATCCTTTGCCTGAATCGTTGTCACTCATCTCGATATATCAAACGGGAAAGGGTTTTGGATCAACAGATTCGATGCTAAAATCATCAATATTCTGAGAAGTTAACCTTCAAAATTTGTACATAGGACTTCCAAATGGTTCTTTGGACTTCTTAGTATTTCTACAGGCCATGTTTACCATCTCCAATCAAGAATATTGTCAAGAATTTGAAAGTTTGCCAGGTTCCACTTTCAACACGGCGACCTCCAAATAGTAATTTCCTTGTAAATCGACAACTTTTCCCTGGCTGGAATAATTGTCCACATCCCTTCCTTGCATTGACATGTTCAATTCATTGAGGAGACTAAAAATATCCGCCAAAATCCATGGGCTACAATAAAATGTTTCATCTTCAAAATTGATTTGCATGGGGGGATGTTGATGCTTGAGAAATTCGAAAATTTCATCCGAATCCACTACACGTTTGAAAACATCGGCACGACTAGCAAGTTGACCTCTGCTGTGGTTTACAGTATATACACTATGTTTCCGCTCAATTCATCACAGAATATTTGGAATAGCCTCATTCAATGCACGTCCACAAATTGATTGATGTTTGCACAACTGTTCCCATCACTTTTTAAAGTTTCTTTGGCAATGTTTTGGATGCCAAAGCCTTGGCGACTGTAGAACACTGTGTGGTGGCACATGTGGAAGCTGTTCTCCTTGACCATAGCAACACAATCAGATTTTTGCCATCTGGCAGGAGCTCATCCGTACAAATAGACCAATCAAATCCCACCGAACTCATGGCGATCCAAGAACGATTGGATCAGCTTGAATACATGAACCTGCTTTGGTTGTTGTTTCGAGTCGTTCACAAAATAAAAATCTCTTCCTTGATTGTTTCTTTTCTGTGCATAGCGTACAAAATACAAGCAATATGACTGTTGGTTGAAACGTCGTGATTCATCATCTGCATGCGATTTTGCAGGACTCTGTTTAATCTCGCTGACAACTTGGGTTGTTATGTCCTGACTCATGTCTTAATTCTCTGGCGTTACAGTGTCGTTGGCAAGGGCACCTGACTCAATTGCTTCACGGCATTCCTCTCCGCAGCACAATCTTTAGCCATCTACAGTGCACAGGGCTTTCACTAGTGTCTCTCCATCGTGTGAGCTTCTTTTCTTTGGCAATCATGTTACGAAAAAGAGGATATATTTACAGAGGGGAAAGGCACACATAAGGGCCCAGAGGTTAAAACTGACATAAAGGAACGCAAATAATGTACAGCAAAAGCCTTAACCAGTTCTTACTGTAGATAAGACAGGCCCGCACACGGCAACACCCAAAGAAAAGAGATGAACCTCAGAGATGGATCAGACCAGCGTCGAGCAGACCAGAGAGCCAGGACACACGCGCTCAACGCACGAGAAACCAGACTACTCGCTCAAGCAGACGGGGCGCAATTATTCGTTGCTTCTTTCTTGCCTTCCTCTTCCGGGCGCCGGTCCCTCATGCGTGGCCTGCTCTCATTGGGCACGACGCTTTGTCGCTGGCTCCCCCTTCGTTGCAAAGGACCGCCCCGCTCTGATCGCTCTGTCGCCATTGGCCGCAAGATGACGCTTCTCTCATTTGCCCCAGGCCAGAACGAAAACGCTTCGTGACGCCGCGAACAGCTCGGACAATTCCTCTGAGCAAAGTTGTTGTTGGCGTTGTCATAAGTGTAAAATCCTTATCTATTAAAAAACTACGCAGCGCTCGTACACGTAATTCCATTAGTTATATCAAATATAATTCGTAATCAAATATATAACAAATACAGTATTCAGAGATCGAGTCCATACCCCAGCACTTAGTTCCCATTTATTACCCCCGGTTAAGAACCTAAACGGGAGTTCTTAAAGGGTTATAAAGGTAAATTGCTCAGGTGTCTAAGGTAAATTTTAAAGGTTCTATCGGGTTAAAATTCTAAAGTGTAAAGAAGGGTTCTAAAGGGTTTCAAAAGAGTCAATCTAAAGGTCTAAACGGTACGCTTAAAGTGTTAAAAGGTAAATTCTAAGCGGTTATTAAAAGGTCTAAAGTTATAATGTTGTGGGCCCGGATTTCGGTGGCGATAAACGACCACTAGTGGAGCAGTGGAGTCGTCTCCACCGAACACCGAATTTAAGGTCGTCACCCCGGACAACTCCGAGTCGCCTCAACGGGTCATTAGGGGACCGTGATCGGCCAATTTCTCCGACGGGCGCTGGTAGCGGTTAATTGCCAAACTTCAACATACCTAAAATACCTCGCCTATCAAATTTACCGGGGAAGGTCACACCCTCGACGGACCATCGGCGGAACGGGCCGTCTCTTACCGGAGCCCGATCCGCGGTGTAAAACCGAGTGGGGATTACCAAGATCCGTCGGTCCAAAAATGAACAATTTACCGGCCCGAACGGCCTTTACTAATTCTCAAACCCGCACCATGCTAGGCCAATGAAAGGAGGCACAGAAAACGAGCTGGTACATTTAACAGGCGCTTATTTTACAACGATAATCGGGGAGGGGGAGACACAGAACAGAGTTAAACCGACTAAAAAGCAATGCAGGTATGTTACAAGGCAGCTTTAAACAATTTCTACTTACAGACGGCGCCACACACACCCACACACACACACACACACACCACACACATCACCACACACAGCACACACACACACACACACACCACACACACGCGCGCACAAAAGAAATGGACCCTCGTGGGTCTATTTTCGGGGAGAGCCGGGTACCTCCCCCGCCTTCGTGATTTCACCGACCGCACTTTGCGAAGCTCGGAGTCCGTGGACGGAACGGGTGATCCCAGCTCGAGCGCTCCAACCATAGCACACGGTGGGACTCAAACTCACAACCCAGACCCAAGCCGCACTCGCCCCAAGACTGCAACCGCAATTTGCCACGATCCTGCAGACTGCAATCGCACGATTTCTGCAGAACGCAATCGCATGATCTGCAGACGCAATCAGTTCACGATCCTGCAGAACGCACCCCTTGTCTGCCCAACACTGCTCCAGACAACCACTCCAACTCTTCTTAGGTGAGGAGGCCTCATCTCCCGCCCACTCGCCTCCTGATTGGACGAGGGTGTCGGGATGACTCGTGGTCACTCCCGATTGGTGGGGATGGCAATGCCATGCTCGCCCTCGCTCATGGCTGAGGAACGGTCCATGCCCTTCCTTGGACGGAGCCTCGATCTGAGGCGTTGGAGGCTCGCCCACGCCTTCAGCCAACACACGTGGGCAATGGCGGACCGGTCGAGGTGTGGGACTGTGGCGTTGTGTAGTGAATGTAGTAGTAGTTGTTGTTGTTTTGCTGTTGTTGTAAAAGATGTAATAAACCTGACTAAAAAAATATTCGTCAGCGCACCACATGTAATTCCCATTAGACAAAGAGAAGGATTCCATTATAACACTACTTATCGAAATTAAACTGAACTGACGGGATCTGGCTGCTTGTGTGCAGATGGCATTCCAAATCCGTACCCTCCCTTTACAGACGTCGTCCGAGTCGTCAAATTTTCGGTGCCTATGCAGGTGTGGATTTTCCCAAGTACATTTACCTGACGGATCCCTGAGTACGACACTTGTTTACATGTCCCAAAAAATAAATAACCTAGTGCGGCTATGTATCTAAACTAAACAGACTCACACGGAGCAACCTTAATACATTGCTGGCCTAAGACGACAACGGTGGTACAGTGTATACCCAATAAAAACAATTTATTTCAATTCTTTCTTAGTCTATTTACACTAACCATGGCCAGGACGCTGACCTATCTGTGGAAGAAAAAAAAAGTCATTGGTGCAAAACACACAAGATGGGCGGCATGGCTGCACAATGGCAGTCCTTGTGGGTGTGGCTGCTCAGGCACTTTGCAAACACTGGAGCATGGATGCGTCCTGGCGGCCACATGGTGATTTGGTGACACAGGGCAAATGCAAAACAAAAGGCAAGCACGGGCATGGGGTCAAGGAAAGCAGGCAAAGTAAGCATGGAAGGGAAGTGGGCCAGCAAATACAGCACAACAGGCCGGCATATGAAGTTGGCCGGCCTACTGGTCTTGCGTCTGAGGTTTCTGTGGCAGGAGTGCGGGTGTGCCGGGCGCGCCGAAACGGGTTCGACCTCCCCTACTGTCTCCCCCCAAGCCTATCGCCTTATGGCCTGTCCTTGACCATAACCCACTCCCTTAGTTCTGCAACACAAAAATTTGACTCCCCGTTTATTTTTTTGTCTTTTAAATTAGCTCGTCCCATAACCTCCTACTGTCCTTGTCCGGCTTAAACCTATCCTGTCCGTCGACTGCCAAACCCCTAGCTCCGTTTTTCCTGAAGATAAGGGACATACTGCCGTCGAGTATCGATATCCTGCCTCGAGGCCAACAAATCCTCAGAACACACCTCCTTCATATTCAGCAATCTTCCAAGGTGGGTCCAGGCTACGGAGAGCGAAGGTATGGATCATGAGGGTCGAAGGGTACATTTTTTTCTAAACTACCCTAGATTTATTACACTTTAAACTATCCCCGGGGCTTTTCAACACGCCTGTCTCTTTAACTAATCGGTTCTAATAACCATGATTCCCATCGCCTGTGTTCATGCTCCTTATAAATTCTGGCCTGGCCGCAAATTTTCTCTCGGTGCCCCTTGCACAATTTCGTGCGGGCAGCGTGGCTCACTGCAGGGCATCCTATCTCCGAACTTAAACTACGGGACCCCCGGGTCCTGCAGGGCTAGTTCCAAGCCTACTGCTCCCTATGAAACACGGGGGGGGGGGGGGGGTTGCCCTCCTGGCATTTTGGTGCTCCGGGTCCTTTCGAGGGTCGCCCTGGTGGGGTTTTTCCCCCAAATCCAACTATCCCTGGTTCCCCTTGGACCCCTTGGCCTTCTCTTGGCCAACTCAGATTCGGTGCCCCGGGTGCCCCTCTACTCAATTACTCACCTTTCCACAGCCACACTCCAGCCGGCGTCAAATGGACTCCTGCACCCTTTCAAAAGGTTTCTAGCTTTCTCCCACACCAACACGAATGGACCTACCTTTTGGTAATTTGACTAACCCACGTAAGCTAACTTATACTGACCCCGGCGTCCCTTATGGTGGCATTCACCCTCCCCCCATCATTCATTTGACCTGCATTCCAATTCACTCCACTCCCTCTCAGGGCCCGCTGACCATACTCATTTCATTGTTACACATTTTTTTTTTAATTCACTCCAATCACTCAACACTGCCATTCTGCCTAACTAAATTCCCTAACTACTCGTAGCCCCTGTCATCCCCTGTACACTATTGCACGTCCTATTTAACTCCACATGGTAATCTACATTCCCACAACACATTCCATGTTGTCCATGTCTCCCAAAATCCATTGCCTTTTAATCTAACCTACAATTCCACTAACTTTCCACGGGCCCCATCAGGAACACTTCAGCCCATAGGACGGTCTATCTATCGCTAAACCCTTCTCAGACTAACTAATGCTCCTATGCCCAAGACTGGGAAAGATTCACTAATCGGCGGGGGCTCATGTAACTCGTGAGCGCAGCTCCAGGACCGGTCTGCAGTCGCACTTTCCCTTACCTATGGGCTATAATAACGTCCCTCTGTTCGGGCGATAATAAAGCGTCATCGTCGCCCCGCCAATTGCAACAAGCCCGCTCGCCTTCGCAGGGGTCCGCCATTGCGAGCCAATGCGCGCCACGCACGTAACTTACGCCGCGAGGTCCCCAGTGACGTAACCCGCGCACCGAAGCCTGCGCGGTTTCCGTAGCAGCCTCCGAGCGTATCGTCCGCGGGGAACTGCTCCACGCGCTCCGCGAACAGAACACGTGAGCGCGAGCACGTGGAGCTTCACAACGCCGCCCGCATCGACCCACGTGTTCAAAATTCACCGACACTCGCATCTACATTTCAACGGTCCGCGAGGTCTTCTTGTACCAAGCGCAGAGGCGTATTCGCACCGGATTCCGCCACGCAGACGCGCACGCGAGGGCCGCCGTTCACAAAATCCGAACGGCCTCGCATGCTACGTCCGCGAAGCCGGCGCGGTTGCCCAAATTTAACTCTTTGCGGCCTTACCAGAGCTCGCTACTCATGTCTCTCCCTGTCTGATCGGTCCGTCGTCCATTTCCACGCACCGCATCGACGACGCCACATGACACGTCAACCCCCATTCGCACAACCTTGACACGCCACTCCAGGACCATCACATCGGGGATTTGTGGTTACTCAGGTGCGTCCCGGCAAGATCTCTACCCCCCACCCCCCCCAAACTCTGCCATGGACCATTCGCATCACTACCGCTCGACCTCACACGGCGCCGACCGGACTCACCTTGGTCGCAGTTCCACTTCGAGGTAGCGTTACCATCTCCCCTGTTCCTGAGAGGTTACTCTGATGCTTGCACCGTCACGAAACATTTCCACCAGCCTCAAACCCCGATTGTCTCTTCACTATCTCCTACCTGAGTGTGCTCGTTAATTTCCTGTATTTCGTTCACTCTATGTTCATTCCTGTGTTCTTCTATTTCTTTTTAATCTGCGTTTCTGTCTCTGTTAATTTTCTCCATCGCCCCCTGTCCGAATTCACCAGTTTCCCCATTTAATGTATGGTGGCGTACTCTGTCATTCCGAAACCCACCCGTCTCATCGCGGGCCGGACCACAATTTGGTACTCCCTGTTGGTTCGGCGCTCCGCCACGTGTTGCTGCCATTATGCCTTTCCACTCCTTCAACTCAGCCCGCAGGTCAACCCCATGTCTGCATTTCACCCCGCTGCGTCGCATTTCACTTTCATCTCATCGCCTAATGTTTTCTGTGCTCGCGTTTTATCTTCATTTGCCTTTCCCTGCCTTCTTCTTTCATTTCTTGCGCTACTTGCGATTTGCGTCCATCCTTCTGCATCAACGCCTCCAACATCTGTCTCATGTCAATGAGGAGCTGATCCGCCATGATGGTTGTGCGAACCGGCAGAAATCGGGGGGGGGGGGGGAACTTTGACAGAGGGGTGTCAGTATTGCCGTCCCTGCCACTCCAAAATACCCTTCTGGTTGGCTGTACGGAAAGTTCTTGAATGGGGGTTTCGTCCTGGGGCATTGGTTCGTTCTAAACCTACCTCTAAAACCCACTGTTCCAGTTCATTTGGCCGCCATGGTGCCGTATTTGGAATAATTAATGCTCGTAATTTGAGAGAACGGGGGGGTTTGCTCTGGTATAACCCCTTGATCCGATCCCGTTAATTTCGTAAGGCGGAGGGGACGAATCACTCTTCGCTGAAACAATTGTGTGGGCGGGTTCGGTGGTGATATAACCGGACACTAGCGGAGCAGGCAGGTCATCTCCCACGAACACCGGAAAATTTACTAGGTCGTCATCCCCGCACAACTGCGAGTTGACGGGTCACTTAGGGACCGTGATCGCCAATTCCGACGGGCGTGGTTAGGGTTAATTGCGAACTCAATCATACCAAATAACCACGCCGTCAATACCGGGAAGTCACACCTCGACGGACCTCAGGGCAGAACGGGCCGTCTACCAAGGGCCTTCGGGTGTAAAACCGAGCGGGGATTGCAAGATCCGCGGTCCATAGATGAATTGTACCGGCTCGATACGCCTGTACTAATTCTAAACCGCACCATGCTAGGCCAATGAAGGAAAGCACAGAAAACAGTGGTACATTTAACAGGGGTTTATTTTGCTGCAGATGATAATCGGAAGGAGACACAGGAACAGAGTTAAACCGAACTTAAAAGCAATGCAGGTATGTACAAGCACTTAAACAATTCATACTTACAGGACGGCGCCACAACACACACACAAACACAATCACACACACACACACACACACACAACACACAACACACACAAAAGAAATGTACCTCTGGTCTATTTCGGTAGAGCGGTACTCCCGCTCGTGCGGTTTCACCGGCCGCACTTGTGGAGCTCGGAGTCCGTGATGGAACGGGATGCCCAGCTCGAGGCTCCAATGCCCAAACACACGGTGGGCTCGAACTCACGAATCCAGACCAAGCCGCACCGCACAAGACCGACAACCGCCAATCGCCACGATCCTGCAGACCGCACTCGCCACCAGACTGCAGACGCAATCGCACGATCCTGCAGAACGCAGTGCCACGATCCTGCAGAACGCAATCGCCCATGATCCTGCGAACGCAATCGTCACGATCCTGCAGAACGCACCCTTGTCTGCCCAACACCTGCCTCCAGACAACCACTCTAGTTCGTCAGGTGGGAGGTGCGCTATCTTCCTCCCACTCGCCTCCTGATGGGATGAGGGGTTGTCGGATGACTCGTGGTCACCTCCCTATTTGCGTGGGGCTGCGTGTATGCTCGCCCTTCGCTCATTGGGAGGAAACGGCCCTGCCCTTCCTTGAGACGGGAGCCTCGTCTGAGTGCGTTGAGGCTCCGCCACGCCTTCAGCCATATGGCAATGGCAGGATCTTTCG
>CM068964.1:67760653-67771263 GCA_035128595.1 Eptatretus atami
TAAACATCATCAACACAAACGGTTGCTATGGTATCAAAACAATCATGATATGAAGATACAAAAACGTCTTTCTTTCAAAAGAAAATTGATTAGTCTACTGATAACAATACTTTATTGTTAATTAACACACAGTTTTGCATGTTTCTTTAAAAATATCCAAGCATATATAACTTACTTGATCTGTTCCTATGTTTGGCGTTGAAGAATACACTAGGGTGGTCCAAACTGTTACAGTAAAAACATGATGTTGGTCAAATTATTTCTCCACATACCTTATTTTTGTCCACTAGGGTTAAACTACACATGTGTGAATTTGAGCCGATTTGCTGATATTTAAGGTCACCCCAGCATGTCCCTTATAGAATATACATTATATGTAATATGGTTGCCAAAAGTTACACGTTTGCCTCATGATCACCAGGAACTCTTTTGAATCCACTGTTAAGGAAGAACTAACCCTAACCGCTAACAAAGGAAAAGATGTCCAGAAACCTACAGCGTCCACAGTTACCTGACTGTCCTCAGGCGCTACAGATCAAGGATAAAAGGGAACACCTCAAGTTGGAGGACCTTGTGACAAAAAGGACCATTCCTTCTTTGATTGTTTTGATAGAAGGTGGAATAGCACCTCTCAAACATCTTGAAGAAACCTCCTGGTCAGGGACAGATGATCTCATTGTACAATTACCTACGCGGCTCGGTCCATTCAGCGCAAAGTAGTTAGAATGAAAACACTGGCGGAATGGGCATCAGCCTAATTCAAACAATATAATGAAACATTAACCAAGGATGAGGACAATTCCGCTTAGACTGGTATCAAACACCATTAAGATTGAATCCCGACTCCAACTAAGGCAGCAGTACAATCATAATTGTATGTTAAACATTTTATTCAATCATCATGGGGACACTGATCTTCGGTATAAAAATGGCGACCCCTAAATATTTTTCCTGAAGAAAAATTTTGTTGCTCTTTAGTTATATGAAGGCATAAAAATAGCCTTGTGCGAGAGAGGAAATGTGTCATATTTTTCTGGACCACCCCAGAATACACATTGTTTAATAAACCAATTTCCATCCATATAAATAGTCCATATTGCAATATTGGTATATCAGATACCATATTTTGACTAAAATTGTAAAAATTATTGACCAATTTGTTGAAGTTTAGACCTATAAAAGCGTTGAGCCAAAATAATAATCAAGGGTTACATACGAGGGAAAGACACTGAAAGGTTGCTGATGCTGCTTTTATTGCGCTTTTATGTGTTATAGATAGCTGATAGCACGGCTTCCAATTCAGTTTCAGGGTATAGCGAGAAAATTGTTAAAAAAATAATTTTCACAGAGCAGTTTTCCCCAGTACAAGTTGGACAAAAATGGCTGCCATGAAGATCAATGAACTGTGTCAACAGAACAAAGTAAGTAATATCTGATATTTTTAAAGAAACATGCAAAACTGTGTGTAATTAACAAGTAAAATATTGTTATCAGTTAGCTAATCAATTTCTTTTGAAAGGCAAGACGTTTTTTATCTTGAATCATCGCATTGTTTGATACCATAGCAACCGTCTGTGTGATGATGTTTAAAAGTACACAGGTGGGAACAGGTTCTGATTTTTTTATACATGTATTGACAAATAAATGAAATTGATTAATTTTTCATTCACCCCTTGTAAATGTCTTCCATTTAGAATGCATCGCGGTGTTAACTTCGAACAATAATATAAAGATTTACAAAGGTTATTTTCGTTGGGTGGGTTTTGGGGGGAATTGTTTGCATTCTTATGATCCAACAACAATTGAACATTTCTGCTGTCTTTTTTCTAGTGACAACATTCGACAGCTGTTGATCTTGAAAATCCGCTTGGAACTGAACGATGGCATCACAGGCTTAACATTTCTTGCCTGCCCTCAATAGTCGCATGAAATGCAGTGCCAGAAACAGCCAATGAGTTGTAAGCTGGACCTGAAAGAATGAGTCCAAACATTGTCAAGCTGACATTTCGTTGGCATAGGAGTCAAGCAGATGAAGGAGTATGAGGAGTAATGGCCAGACAGCTTCAACAAGCCCTCAGCAAACAATAGTCACGATGCAGTGTCCCGAAAGCAGATAAAGGTCGGACAAACACCTGTATATGACACGGGGCTCATATATTAAGAGTGGTGGGCCTTCAGCCAGTGAGGACTCCAACCTGAAAGATATCCTGAGTTGAGCTCCCCAGTACCCCTTCTATGTTGAAGATAACGGTGACATGCGAATCACAAAATCGAAACAGTTGAAGCAGAAATTGCAAGTAAGAGTGTCTGACAGAATGTTTCCACTGAGTGAGCAATCATTGTAGAGTTGGCTATGCTGTGGGTGATTCAAATGCCACGAAAGAGATACAGTAGAGGACTATGTGCAGAATCTTCTTTTATTGAGAGATAAGCTGAGATATGTGATACGTATTTGGTCTGACCGGTATTATGACAACAGCATCAAGAAAGTCACCAGCGAACGCTCGTGCAGGCAAAGATGCATCGACGACACCAGCTGAAATCTACGACGCCACTCCCTGCACAAAAATCGTTTTGACAGTGACAGAGAACAAGTCCAGTTAATAATATCATTTGCAGCTACAATCAAAGACCATCCTGAAGCATTTCTACCAACACAAAGCCATATTAACTGGACCTAACCCAATACCTATGAAATTGCAAGAATACCAATAGTAGAGAGCCTACCTAAGAACCACTCACGAAGAAGCCGATGTTATTATGGTACAACAAATGTCCTTCTAGCCTCATCAGGAGTTCCGAGTATCCGGGTAATTTCAGACGACACAATATCATATTGCTGTTGCATTTTTAACCAACTGAAGAAAACTGGCATGCAACCTTGTGATGGCTCGTACAAGTCGTACAGATCGTCTGTTGACATCAAGCACAGTGCAGAACATGCACATATTATCACCCAATTCTGGCAGCACATGTTGTGTCGATATGACACAGTGCCTACCTGTGGGTATCGGAAAAGGCACAATTGTGAAAACCTCAAGATGGTCGTCAATTAAAATATCTTGGTGATCTTGATGCAGAATTACCAGATGTCATATCTGAAGCAACTGCCTTCTTTGCTGCTTGCTATGGATCCCAGGAAACAGAAGACGATGTCAGCATTCGATTTGATGTTGTCTTCAAAGATGGCTAACAAGAAGCTGAACTCCACCAGAGTTAAAAACTCTACCACCAACCACTGTGGGCTTTCATCCAACACGTCTCAGGCGCACTTGCAGGCAGCAATATGGCGGCTGCATTAGATCCAGACCCACACATGATCGATCCAACGAGCCATGTGTTCACATGAAGAATGTCGAGCATGTTGCTCCTTGTCTCTGCCTCCGGATGTCATCAGAAGCTCCTGATAATGATTCTCAAGATGATCAGGTGTGGGTGCAGTCAGTGCGACCCTTGCAACGAATAGATGTAGTTGCTCTGCGCCAGCTCTCTGTTCATTGTCTGTGGCTGCCATGGTATGGAGGAAGTCAGAACGACCAAACAAAGTCTGTATCAGCAAGCGAAGCTGGGAACTTGGATGAACACTAGTTATTTGATTTATGCAGCTGTCTTCGTATGTGAGATTGAGTGAAAGAAAGATTGAGTGAAAGCAGAATGAAAGAAGTTCATCAGCAACCAATCAGTGTCTTCATAGTTGATAGCATGTACAGACCCTTTTTGGATTATGAATTGTGAATTTGTGTAACCTTGCTTATTACGTTTATTTGGTTAATGTGTTCAATATAATTAATTATAGTTTGTCAGTTACCTATCATGTATTACTCACTGTACTGTTGAAAATAAAGAATACCAATAACAAAACAATATACTGTTACAAATACAGATACAAATACTGTTACCACTTAATTCAGTTTCTATAGATTTGGCATTTACGCTAAAATAGTTGGCTCGTATTCTTTTCAGTCAAATATTATTCTACAATAGAAAATTGTCAATATAGACTACTTATTAGAATTGTATGGTTTATTAAACATACTCAGCTGTATTCCTTGCCCCCAAAACATAGGGTTTGCTTACCCACTGGAAGATCGGGTTCATATCTCGATTTTTGGCGTTGCAAAAACGGTTTTGTATGCGGCCATTAATTTTGCTCCTAAAAAAAATTGCTCAAGTCGTAACAAGTGGCATCACTCGGATTGAGTTAGTATAGTCTAAATTCCAGAATCTGCAAATAAAATTGTGTATGTACTCAAACACACCAGGGTAAAATCCAGTTCTGCATCCAGACTATTTAGTGAATCACCCTTTAGAAATAACGTATTGAGCCTGGCGAGTACCTGCTGAAATCTATCTGTCCATGGTTTCTTCCCAACATCTTCTTTTTCCTTTACATTCTGTCTAACTTTTAGATTCCTTTGGAGGATTTAAGTCTTACTTCACGTTGTTCTTCTCTTCTTGCTTGTGGACTTTTTTGTTTCACAGCCGACAGTTTCATAGAAATTCCGAAACTTGGCGTATTATATGTAAAATACCCCGCGCAGACAGTAACCCATCTCCGATTTTGGAAAATTCTTCTACGAAAAAAGTTGAACGTTCATAATCGCTCTAATGAAATCGCCTTATACCATTATCTCCGAAAAACTAGGCAAGCTGTTTGAATTTGTTTTACGGCAAAAGCCGGCATTAGCACAGATAGTATAATTTCCCAAACCTGTACATTCACAATGACGTCATATTCGTTTTATTGACGTCATCATTAAGAGGACGAGGATCTTAGCTCATTTGAGCTTGTTTTTCACAAAATCTCTCTTCATCAATTCTTTCTTCTCTTTTTTCTCTCGATTCCTCTTTCATTATCTATCTGTCCGGAGAGAAGTGAATTCTGGCAGAAATTTTGCTGTGGGGCTCACTGGCTGCGCCTGGCTGGGTTTGCAAGGGTGTGGAGTACCGGGCTGAAAACCCGAATCCGATCGGTTCCTCCTGATTGACTCCATCTTGCTCTTCATTTATTCGTTCTTCTTGGTCTCCATTTGATCATTTATATCAGAGGCTGAATGCTTTGAAGATTATTCTTAAGGAATTGAGGCACGAGGTTTTGTTGAAATGTTAAAAAATATTCTTTTTTTTTTTCTCCTTTTTTTTTTTGCATAAAAGTTTGTTTAAATTTAATGGTAACAATTCCATTAATTATCATTGTGCCTATAGGCAGTGCTTATAATCGCGTAATGTTTGTGCCATGCGCAGGTAATCCACCAAACCTACTCGCATTACCCACTGTGCTGTGCTGTCGCCACCGTTGAACCAAGTGCCGACAGGCTGGCTCATGTGCAAGGCCATCAGCGCGGGCGAGAGCCCAACTCCAGCCTGATGGTTCGTTCATATCTGCATTGCGGGGTTTCAATTGGCTGAGTGGAAAAGCTGCCTTTGGGGATTGACTGAAGGGTTTAGTCTGAGTTACAGTGAAAGATGTTTTTTTGATGTGTGTACTCTCACGCTGTGCTAAGTGCTGTTTGTTGCTCCAATTTCTTTATTTGCTGTACTTTGACTTGTCTCTCACCTGATTCCCAGTTCCTCAGGCTGCTGCCCATAAGTAACACTCAGTGCATTGTAACTACCAAACCACGCACCCGCTGAGCGGCTCGGACTCCTTCTTCAACCCACGTATGAAGGCTGAACCGGTATGAAGGTTGTTGCCCTTCTTCCAAGGATGTGAGCGCATAAGCTTGCTGTGACACCATGTGATGTTACATAAAGCTAAGAAGTTGTAAAGTGTACTCCAAGCTGTCAAAACTGATCGGGATGCTTCATGATCTGCGAGTACTCACCTCTCAAACAGATTCAACCAGAGAGTTCTAGAACACGATATCCCACGCATTGTTAGTATAACAAGAGGCATTGCTGTCATGGGGGTGATGTTCTCTGAAAAATACATGAACTGCAAATTCTGCAAACTTAGGGGTAATTTGGAAAATAAGGATAGGGACTCAAACTGTACATTTATCCAAACTTACGCTTAATCACCAGGGTGCATCTGTTTGTGTTATTTATCTCATCAATAAAAGAGTTGTTAAGAAAAATGAAATAAAATTATTATTATTTTTTTCTGATGTAGCCTGCTCGCTCATTGCGGATTAATTTAAAAAAGGTTTAAAGGCGTATGAATGAAATTAAATTCGGGTTTTACTCCATTTTCCCAGCGGCTATTACGACCACCCTATCTAACACGTCACATTCGTGATTCGTGCCTGTTGTATGTGTCCATTATGTGACGCCTTAAAAACAGTAACTTTCCGTTTAGAAGATTTTCAATTTTGTTTGATACCAGGCAGAAATAGGAGTTTGAAGAAGATTATCTTACTTCTCTGTGCATGTTCGATTGGGCACGGATCAAAGCCGAGTACAGTAAAATTGAAAAACTGTCTTCCGATTCATGATGAAAAATAAACATTCAATTTAAATTAGTTGTTCCTCGATCACAAAACTGACAAGACGATGGACAACATGAACCAATTGTTAAACCCCACTTTGCTTCGGTGCTTCGGGTAACTAGAACGCACTCGTAGAGTGCATACCTCTGTCTGCTAAGCACAGTTTACATTGTATCACTAATCGCTTTGTATTTGTCACCAACGTCAGTCATCCACCAGTTCTCCGAATCGCGCATTACCTTTTGAGATCCTGCTCACAGTCAATGACAAACAAAAACTGACATCCAAAAACACCACTTCTGTGGAGGAGTCAAAATGATCATCTGTGTGAAAAAAGCAGTGACATCATTGAGAATGACGCCCTTTGAGAGGGACATTAAGCTGCTGTTGAAAGCAAAATATGCAGTCAGCCACGGTAGTTTCTGGAGTCCGGTACTGGTGGCAAATGTAGGAGCAGAATTGATTTATTGTAGGTTAATGACCATTGAGGATGGTGAGAGTTTGGATAATTTATGAATCCAATTTGTTGCAGGTCGACGGGCCAAACACCTTTTTGTCTGAATTTTGTTGCTTGTGTGTCGTCATGTGCCGCTGGCAGGCAGTTAGTATGTGCCACACTTTGCTCCCTTTGCGTACGATGAGAGGCAACCGTGGACTGCCTAGCATGCGTTTGGGGCCACGAGGTGTGTGTGTGCACACAGCGTGTTGTGCTCTTTTAAAAACACCACTCTATTCTCACGGATTTCTGTGGATGAATGAGTAGAGGTTTTTTTCATTCCTTTTTGATTCGCACACAATCGGCTTCCATATCAATAATTGTCTCCCACCACCAAATTAAACGTAATTGGCCGTTTACGTATTTGTTCTCCCAGAACGTCCATCTGCTCTTCTATTGTTTATAAAAGATGTATCTCTCACAGAAAGGAAAGCTTGATGAATAGATATTTCAAGATGCTTGTTGTAACAAGTCACTTTTAAACGATGTTTGTGACAGTTTACCGTTCGCTTTATTTCCGGTGTTGCACCCCTCGCTTGCCCTTTCCGACAAACACTATCCTTACAGATATGGTTTCTTGTAACAAGGAGACAATTTATTTATGACATAATTGTCTTTTCACTTTGAGGTGTTTACCTTATTTAAAAAGTATGTTGTATTGCATGGCAAAGGCCACGTTGGTTAATTTGTGGGTACCTTCAGGAATCATGGGTTTGCAAATGGGACGGTTGCTTGTAAAGCTGTCCGAGTCACCATCCAACGACCTTTCTGAGCAGCGGCGGATCATCGTGAGCAAAATGTGCGAGTAATGAACGGTCTCGCTGCTGAACGACGGAGAACGAGCCTGGGACGGCCATTCTGGGGGCAGGAAGGCAAGGCAACATCGAGAGATGGAGAAGGCCAACGTGTCGGCAGAAAAAATGGACAGCAACATCAGGAACCTCGGAAGGAGATTCGAGCACCTTCGAGGGATCGGCCTGCAGGCTCTCGATTATGGAGCGGCACGCTGGAGTAAATACCATGGGGATGGAGCAAGGAAGAGGAACAATGCCTTCAGATGGAAACCAAAATTGTAGCACACAGCTTCTGGAACGCCAAACTGCTCTGCACCTTCGTGCGTACGACTCATGTGGAGCTCTCGGCACAGGCCACCCATAAAGCCACTTATCAAATTGAAACAGATTTTTTAAGGTTCCAAGTAAATATCTTATGGATGTTTAGTACAGGTTATTTATTTTCTCTTAATCTATTATATATATCTCTCTTCATACTTACATATCACTTTGCATATTTTGGTTGTGAAATTGCTTTTCTCTCCAGACCACCTGCGACCCTGTTTGTCCTGCTTGTGCTACCTGGATGCCGCCTTGTCGCAATGTGGTACCTGTGGGTGCGTCTCGACACAGCACAGATCTGAGGCGCTCTCTGTAAGTGTCGACATCGCCACACGTCACTTGCCTGCAGCCTCGTGCGCAGCCGAATATTACAGAAACTTGCCACCACGAGCGGTCATCGCCGCAGTTAGGGCTTAATTGAGGGGCCATTATGGGTCTACCTGTGTGTGCGTGTTGTGCAAAGTTCTACGTTTTGTTGACGTGCAGGCGGCCGCACGGGTGCCGCAAGGTGTTGGAGTCTTTTAGCCGTTGCTTCTGGAGGCACTTTTGTGTTGGGTGCGTCTGAGGTGCTGCGGGCGCTGCCACAAAAGCCGATCCAAAGGTGTCGACGCATCGCCGTTCCTGCACTGCCATGGTGTGAAAGCGCCTTTCATGAAAATACCAAGTATGCTGGAAGGTCCTTCAGCTAATATTCCTCCCCATCTGATTTGAATTGTCTGTCCACCAATTACATCCATGTGATAGCCATTTTGCTGAGCTGTGTTACCAGTGGACGATTAGGGAAGGATAAGCAAATAAACATGAACTTATCAGATAACATAGCGAAGCAGTTGGGACTGGAACTTGGTTAATTTTAATGAAGAGTTATCATAAATCTTGCCTGCACCCATTTGGACTATTATTCATCCCCAGCTATCATCTTAAACTGAAATTTAAACCATTATAGGCTTCATCATATGATTTCTGAGCCTGATGTTTTTGGTTCAAATCTCAGAAAGATATGGTTGAAACCCAACGCATCGAGTTAACCACACTGTGACAGGAAGCCACACCACACCTTAGCATTTCTTGTTTTGTTTAGAGGAACCATATCGCCAGCTTCCGTGTGGATTGCCCAGTCGCAGCATGCCAGGCCGCTCGCTCTCCTATTGGACCTGCTTGGTGTAGATTGCCCACACACTCAACATTCTGCACTCAAACGTGTTCGGAATTTATTACTCTCATCGTGACTTGTTCATTTTAATTGGAATTTTTGAGAGTTCCTTGCCTCCAATTCGATTATTCGGTACGAGTTCTGTTGCATTGTTCCCGCAGGGCTGGTTCCTTGTACAATGGCCGGTTTCTGCGGCAAATGCGGATTGAGGGCGGGACAGAGGCCTTACGATGGCGCCCTCCTGAAACCTTTTGCTCCGAGTGGGTGTAACCAATCGAGCCAGAATCGATCAAATGTAACGGGTAATTCTGGTGGGAAGCAGGAAGCAAAGTTGACTTTTTCTATGTGACCCACTTGATATTTGATTTCTACGTTACCAAGCATCGAGCTAATTATGAATCGGCGTAGTTACTCTATAACCATTGCTTACAGAAAGGTGGAACACATCTCCAGGACAGGAATCTGAAAACTCTTTCAGTGTCAACTCAACCATGCTACCGAAACGACAGGGTGCGAGAGTTCACCTTTACCCTCAGTGGTTTTGCAAAGATTTATGATTTGACCCTTGCTTCCTGCTCGTTGGATAGGGGATCAAATTGTTCATGACGGTGGCAGGGGGAGAGGAGAAAGAGAGCGGGCAATAAGGAAGAGACAAGGCAGTGTGTGGCATGCTCGTATCATAATTCCGCCTTCCAGGGAAAGCGGAAGCGGAGTGGCAGTGTCCTTGCAGCCAAGAAACCTCGCGGAGAGCCATCCGATCACCCGGCTTTCTACTACAGTTACCCCGCGCCACTCACTCAAGAATGGAATCCAAGCATGTCTCTGCACCTTATACTGCATGCTACACCTGTGTTTTTAATGACAATTTCCTCCTCGAGATTTTTTTACCATGCTTTCCTTGTGTGGAAGATTTTTGTAAATCTTTTTTGTTGTCCCATTCGCCAGGATGAAATAAAATTCTTGTCTTCATTGGTGCGGAAGCTTCGTGCAAGCCGTACGCACTTCGAACCGCTCGCCATACGTACGATTGGCCCCTTTCCCTTTTCAGACCATCCTGCACGGAACACAGCCCAGACCCAAATTGTAAATCTAGAGGAGGGTAAATTGGTGCAGAAAGCGGCAAAGTGAGTCAGCAGCCAGTCTGTACTGGCAAAGCCTTGTCGAGTACATCGGTGACGGCAGTCACTGAACTCCATGAGAGGTTTGCCGATCCCTTTTCAGATCTTTGAAATGTGGGAACGCGTTCAACTCGACGTTAGAGATGTTCCATGGCGACGTGAAAAGTTTTTACAAACGCCCCAAACTAAACCTTGCACCTTGTTTTAATTACATTTGCAATTGCTGCTTATTCACTGCCAGTGTTGTCACGTGTTGCAAGACAACCAGCGACTGCCTCCTTAAAGAGCAATCTCTCTCTT
>CM068964.1:67852606-67866486 GCA_035128595.1 Eptatretus atami
CCCCCCCCCTCTACACTCTCAAGACCACCGGCAAAGAAAAAAACACCATTATAGCGAACGAAGTGAGCTTAATACTTAACGCGTGCACGTGAGAGAATAGGAAACAACACAACAACAACAACAGCAGCAGCAGCAGCAGCAGCAGCAGCAACAACAACAACAACAACAACAACAAACACAATAGCCCTGGCTATTTGGAATCCGTGTCGTTAGCTATGACTTTTTGCTTCCGGTTGTTGTTAAACGCTGTGCGGTGTATAAACACGATTGGGTTTTATTTCTATCTTCTGAATATTACTTAACGCGTGCACATGAGAGAATAGGAAACAACAAAAACCACACAATACCCTGCCAATTGTGAATCCGTGTCGTTGCCTATGACCATTTTGCTTCCGTTTTTGTTTTGCTTCTGGTTTTTTTTTGTTCCCGGTTTTTTTCATGGGGAATGATGCATGCCGGGCGATCATGACCGGAAGTGTTTATTTATTTATTCAATTATTTTTTTCCCAAAGTTAATTTTATTCTTCGCAAAGTGATTTTTTCATGACAGGAAGTGTTTATTTTGTATTTAACATTACGGGAGTGATTTGAAACTCTTTCCGGAACTTTTAATTTCTTTTATTCTTGACCAGAAGTGATCCTTTATTTATTTATTTATTCAATTATTTTTTTCCCAAAGTTAATTTTAATAAAGATATCTCCCGCATCATCAAAAAATAATTTTTAATCGTGATTTACATTATTTGATCGCTGATCCCGAATCCAGGCCGAAGTAACCGGAAATTGCGTCAAAATCATCAGCTGTGCGGCGCTTACACGTACCACGGTATAGTTGGCAAGTATACAGTTGTGAACAAGTTTTATGTAAAGTCAGAAGCGAATGTAAGAAGAATTCTACGTTCGCTTCTAGGCTTTGCCTATTCCATATTACATTAATTGGGGTCATGCTGATCCTATGTAACAAGTCTGGATGTTATCAGAACTGTAGGAGGAGGAGCCCGTCAAGGCCTCCCTATTGACCCTACATATTCCTGTCCAACGTCTCACTGCCTCGGAGGTATAAGGTGTCTCTATGAATACTCCTTAAGCTTGTCTGTTGTTCCTCCTTTTTTTTTAATCTCGTCTGTGGGACGTAATTATATTTACTCCTTCTTTTAATCAAAAATGTAACTTCTCTCATTCGTGTGACTATTACTTGGACTGAAAACGTCACAGAAATTAAATTTAGCGACAAGAAACGAGTTGAAATTTTTACGTCCGCGGTCTTAGGCCGTTATCATTGCGCATTCGCAATGAGGTTGTTCGTGAGGCCTTTGAAGTTGTTTTGTTGAGGTGAGAGAATTGTAGAAGGAGAAATAGTTTAATGATGTGATTGCAATGTGAAGGAACTGTCGGATAGGTGTGGGGTCTTTGGGCGGAAGTTTGTGTGAGAAGAATCGAAACGGCCTAGTTCGTGGATCTTGGAAACACGGAACGCGTCAAGTGTCCGTGGCAAAGGTTGTTAACTTCCAGGTTATTAAACTTGATTCATTTACTTTTGGCCTTAATAAATGTGCCCACACAATGTTACGTGAAAAAAAAATGGAAGGCCGAAAACCTTTTCAGCAAAATTCAAGCATTGATGCGACGTTTTTATTAATGTAAATAAATATATCACCTATTTGGATTGGTGGTGAAGAGTCGGCTTTCCAATTTTGGGGATGACACAACGATTGGAGGTAAGGAGAGGGAGAGGGATTGAGAAAGAGAGAGATTGAGGGACAGAGATTGAGGGAGTGAGATTGAGGGGAGAGAGATTGAGGGGAGAGAGATTGAGGGAGAGAGATTGAGGGAGAGAGATTGAGGGAGAGAGATTGAGGGGAGAGAGATTGAGGGAGAGAGATTGAGGGGAGAGAGATTGAGGGGAGAGAGATTGAGGGGAGAGAGATTGAGGGAGAGAGATTGAGGGAGAGAGATTGAGGGGAGAGAGATTGAGGGGAGAGAGATTGAGGGAGAGAGATTGAGGGGAGAGAGATTGAGGGGAGAGAGATTGAGGGGAGAGAGATTGAGGGGAGAGAGATTGAGGGGAGAGAGATTGAGGGGAGAGAGATTGAGGGGAGAGAGATTGAGGGGAAGAGAGATGGAGGGAGAGAGGGGAGAGAGATTGAGGGAGAGAGATAGAGGGAGAGACAGAGACAGAGACAGAGACAGAGACAGAGAAATACACACAGATTGGTGATCATAACGAAATGTATGGTATGGGGATGGAAAGGATTAATGAAAAATAGATATTGCATTATGAAAGGGACAATCTTGGAGCGTGTCGCACAGCAGAACGTGCTGGGAGGTGGGAATGATGCAGGGTAGGGGGGGAGTGTCATGATACGGGTGGGTGGCAGGATGGTAATGGTCCAGGGTGGGGGGGAGCGATGGGGAAATGGTCCAGGGTGGGGGAGGGGATGATATGGTAGGGGGGAGTGTCATGATACGGTGGGTGGCAGGATGGTAATAGTCCAGGGTGGGGGGGGAGCTATGGGGGTAATGGTCCAGGGTGGGGGGGGATGATACGGTAGGGGGGGGTGTGTAGGCAGTGTCAGCAGAGTACACCGCGGCTAGCTATCGGTAAAGCCAACAGGGTTTGTGTTGTGTTCTCAGGACTACAGGAAATCATTTATAAATTGAAGGAGGTTGTGTTAACACGAGCAATTTAGTGAGGCCTCACCTCGAATATAAATGTTCAGTTTTGATCACCTCATCTGAGGAAGATAGACCTTGTAAAAAAAAAATGACATTTGTGGCATTTTTGAGGGATGTATCTCCCACGAATGTTGGGTCTTACTGTACATTGTAATGAAATATAAACTTACAATATTGTTTTCCAGGAAGTTCTCAGTGAGATTAAGTAGTTGCACGTCATCCTCAATTCACAGTTCAGTCATTCATGTCATTGTGCGATACACCAAATAAATAACAAAAACTTTTTGCTCTTCACCAGGTTTTGGACTTTCCTATTCTACTGTATTTAAAATGAAGTTTTCCTGGGCGAAGAACGGGTATCTCAGCTAATACAGGGTGATTTATTTATTCGAGAACCTTCTAATTCCCATACACTAAAAACTATATCAGTTAGGATTACCTTCAATGAAGTGCTGAAAGTGTCCACCACCATGTTGCAGGCACAAAGTCATTTTTCGCAGCACGCTGTCTGACACAGAGTGTCACATTTCTTGGGGAATATTGCTGATTGTGTCACTGATTATTGCTTTTAATTCACCGAGAGTGTTGGATTTGAGAATGGTGATCTTGTTGTGCTAAACGTCTCAGAGATTTCTTCGGGCTTGCTTCCATTCTTTCCCGCACTTCATCCACTTTCTCTGGTGGAACAACATTTGGCTGGCGGATGTGCTTTTTAACTTCCGCACAGCCTGTTTCTCTGAACTGCTTCACCAGTTTCCATATCACTGATTTTTAAGGTTTCATGCGACCACCAAAACGACTTTTAAATGCAATTTGACATTCCAAAAGAGGCATTCTTGATGTAATGTTCGACGAGAAACACGCGTTCTTCCACGGTGAGCGCCATGGCGTGACTGAGTGAAAACTGTTAAACATCACTGCTGAGTCACCTGATAAATCATGTGACACCTGATAACTCTCAGGATCATGTCATGTCTTCCTGTAACATTAGGCTACATTTATGCAAAATATTAGGTTCCTAACAGATATAGTTTTTAATGTATGGGAATTATTGAGGGTTGGTGAATAAAAAAAAACCCTGTACTGTATATTTATATCCACCTGGTGATGTCCCCTGCCAGCCCCACTCCTCTCACCCCTCCTCCAACCCCACTGCCATGAGTCGATCAATTGATGGGATCATTGATGTTAACTTAGTACAGGCATGAATGGGCCAAATGACCCATCCCGTGTTAAACCTCCTTGTGTTGAACTAAGGTATTGTTACGTTGGTAATACTTCTCATAAACCTTTTCAGATCAATGCATAAGAATGGTTGAACTAAAAATGAATATTACAGTGCCTTCAGAAAGTATTCAAACCCCTTGACTTTTTCACATTTGTTGTGTAATAGCCTGCATTGAAAATGGATTAAATTTAAATTTTTTGTCTCCGATTTATACCAAATACCCATTTTGACAAAGTGAAAACATGTTTTTAGAAATTCTTACAAATTTATTGAAAATGAAATGCAGAAATATCTAATTTACATAAGAATGCAGCCCCCTGAGTCAATACATTTGCAGAAGCGCCTTTGCCAGTGATTACAGCTTCAAGTCTTTTGGGTATGTCTGTATCAGCTTTACACATCTGGATTTGGGGAGTTTCTCCTTGCAGATTTGCTCAAGCTCTGTCAAGTTGGATAGGGAGTGTTGGTGAACAGCAATCGTCAAGTCTTTCCACAGATTCTCAATGGGACTCTTCAAGTCTGGACTTTGACTGAGCCACTCAAGGACTTTCACGTTCTTGTTAGGAAGCCATTCCAGTGTTGCTTTAGCTGTATGCTTGGGGTTATTTTCCTGTTGGAATGTAAATCTTCGCTGCAGTCTAAGTTCTTTTGCACTCTGAAGCAGGTTCTCCTCAAGGATTGGCCAGATGTAGTGCTTTGCATTCAGGCCAAAGAGTTCGATTTTTCGTCTCATCAGACCATAGACTCATGCTCTCAGAGGCTTTCACATGTCTTTTTGGAAACTCCACGCGTGCCGTCATGTGCCTTTTTCTCAGGAGTGGCTTCTGTCTGGCTACTCTCCCATAAACCCTAGATTTGTGAAGTGCTGCAGAGACGGTTGGCCTTCCGGTAGGTTTCCCATCTCAGCCAGGAACTCTATAGTTCTGTCAATGTGGTCATTGGGTTCTTGGTCATCTTCCTAACCAAGGTCCTTCTTTCCCAGTTGCTGAGTTTGGTCGGACAGCCAGTTCTAGGAAGAGTCTGGAGAGTTCCATATTCTTTCCATTTCCTAATGATGGGAGCTCACTGTGCTCTAGGGAACTTTCACCCCTCCAGAAATTGTTTTATATCTTTCCCAAGATCTATGCCTCCTGAGAATCTCTGAGTTCTACGGACAGTTCCTTGGACTTCATGGTGGAGTTTCTGCTCTGACATGCATGGTCAACTATGGTACCTTGTATAGAAACGTGAGTTTCTTCCTAAACCATGTCCAGTCAATTGAATTGGCCACAGGGGGACTCCAATCAAGTTGTTGAGACATCTCAAGGATGATCAAAGTAAAATTGGATGTACCTGAGCTCAATTTGTAGTGTCATACTAAAGGGGTTGAATACTTATTGACTCAAGACATTTCAGCTTTTCATTTTTAATTAATTTGTAAAAAAAATTACAAGTATATATATTCCACTGACATGGGTATGAGCAGAAGTACTTGCCCAATGGGCGATTTTGTTCCAAGCATGCAACACGTTCTTCTGTTGCATACTTTATTCGGGTGGTGTAAAGGTAACTGACAGCTCTTTGTAGGCAAAAAAAAAACCCATGAATAACGTGCATGAAGCAAAAACATACATACTGCTTTTTATTCAAAACACCTCGATGCACAAAAATGGGATTAGGAATATTATACTTTAAGTGGTGGAGGCTTGTAATACATACAATACACTTTTACATCGAGAATTTGCGTCCCTCCCTCTCCTCCGTCAAAGGTGCATTCGTTATGACGTCATAATTGCATATCTAGATTGCTACATCCGATCAGTATTAACATTTTTTGAGCATCATCTCGGGATAAAATGGGCCACAAAATATTTTGATGACGTCATTGGTCACATGATTTGGCGGACATTGTTTTTTTTTTTTAAACCTTCAAAAATCTCTCTGAAATGGCTGAAGCAGTCATCACTGCCAGCATTTATATAACTAGTGCGGGCCCGTAGGTGCGTGCCCGTAGGTGCGTGCCAGTATGTGCAGCTTCGTTCCTTCGCTCTCGTAAACGACGACTGGATTGGGGAATTGTTTCAATTAGATCGGACCAACCGTATCATAAATGGCCATAACTTGGGAAACACCTGGGAAACATACTCATGTCCCCAGCATCAATTGTGACGTCATATCAAACGAAGAAGAAGAAGAATTGTGACGCCCCTCTCTCTCTTGCCCCCCCTCTCTCCCCCTAGTCTCGCCCTCCTCTCTCCCCCCTCCTCTCGCCCCCTCTCTCGCCCCTCTTTCTCGCGCCTCTCTCTCGCCCCTCTCTCTCGCTCCCTCCTCTCTCCCCCTCTCTTGAATTGTGACGCCCCTCTCTCTCACCCCTCTCTCCCTCGCCTCTTCGCCCCTCTCTCTCGCCTACAGACACACAGACATTAATATCTTTGCCTCCATCCCTTGGAATCTCCTCTGTTATCATAACACAGGTGAATCGTTTATTCAACACCTGAACCCCATATTCACCGAGGCAGGTTCACACTTCCACTGGGATCGCATCAGGTCCCACTGCTTTGCATCATCATTCCTCTTTAGCCGGCTGTCTTGTCTAACGGCACTTTTCTGTATAAATGAAAGATTCCAGGAGTAATCTTTAAAATCCCATGTTTAATCTTCCTTGTGTGTCCTTTTAAATTGTTGTGATCCCTGTTTGCCGTGAGCATGTATGAGGAATATAAAGAGTAAGTTTAGTTTAATTTAAAATGAAATAAACATTAATTGTGACGTCATTCGTGACGTCATAGCACCGTGTCTTGTCGTTGTTTTGGTAAATAAAATGGCCGTAACTTGGGAACCGCTTGTCCGATTAATATGAAACCTTGAAAAGGCACATCGCGGGTCCCCAGCAATATTCCTGGCAAGTTTCAATCAGTCGGACCGGTGGTCGTCGAGAAACGGCGGTCGCATACAGACACACAGACATTAATATCAAACCTTGAAAAGGCACATACTCAGGTCCCCAGCGTCGATTGTGAAGTCATACCAAACGAAGAAGAAGAATTGTGACGTCAATCGTGCAAAAATAAATAAATAAATAAATATTAATTGTGACGTCATTCGTGATGTCATAGCCCGTGTCTTGTCATTGTTGACAGATAAATGGCCGTAACTTGGGAACCGCTCGTCCGATTGATATCAAACCTCGAAAAGGCACATCCGCGGGTCCCCGGCAATATTCCTGGCAAGTTTCCAATCAAGATCGAAACGGCGGTCGCATACAAGACAGACAGACAAGCCGATAGGCGGACATGGGTAGTCGCCTACCCAATAGAACCTGACGCGATGGGCCCGTTCGATGGGGAATGACCGGAGGATTAAGCACAAAAAATTCATGATTCTAGCTTCGAGGGTTAATGCTGCAGATTGTTTTTTCGTTAAAATACCCCCATTTAGAGTTTTTTGGCCGTTGCTAGGCGACGGAGGGGTCCATAGCAACGGTTCTTTCTCACACATAACTAGGACATACATGAACCTACCATACCAGTTTCATGTATATCTGACTCATAGTCTCTGAGATATAACGAACTTCGTTTTTTTATTGTTTTCGACCAGGGTTCATTCAAAGTCTATCTTCTCCGACAGTTTTCATAGGATTCGGCTGGAATTTTTGACAATATGGCTGAATGTACTGCCCACAGTCACTTTGTGGCCCGATTTTTGATTTTCGATAAAATAATTTTTTTATGATTTTTCAAAAATTTCAAAGTCCCGTTACTAGGCAACGGTGGTCTCCATAGTAACGGTTCTCATTTGCAACAACTAGGTCATGGTATGAACCTACCCACCAAGTTTCATCAAAATCGCCATTGTATTAAGGAGCCACTGGACCGAACAGACAGACATACAGACATATCAGACACAGACATACAGACATACAGACATACAAGACATAAGACTACAGACATACAGACATACAGACATACAGACATACAGACATACAGACATACAGACATACAGACAATACAGACATACAGACATACAGACATACAGACATACAGACATACAGACATACAGACATACAGACAAACATATCGACGGAAAAAGTGATAAGGGGTAGATCAAAAAAAAACAACATTTTTTTTCGACTTTATCGACTACCCAACAGACACACACACAGAGATTGCTGGAATTATAGATAGACTAGTACGGGCCCGTAGGGGCGGGCCCGTAGGTGCGTAAACGATGACTGGATTTGGGCATTATTTCAATTAGATCGGACCAACCGTATCATAAATGGCCTAAACTTGGGAAACACCTGGGAAACATATATCAGGTCTCCAGCGTCAATTGTGACGTCATATCAAATGAAGAAGAATTGTGACGCCCCCTCTCTCTCGCCCCCCTCGCTCCCCCCTAGTCTCGCCCTCCTCTCTCCCCCTCCTCTCTCCCCCCTCTCTCCCCCCCTCTCTCCCCCCTCCTCTCTCGCCCCTCTCTCTCGCCCCCACTCTCACCCCCCTCTCTCGCCCCTCTCTCTCCCCCTCTCTTGAATTGTGATGCCCCCTCTCTCTTATCCCTCTTTCCCCCTCTCTCCCCCCTCTCTCCCCCTCTCTCCCCCTCTCTCCCCCCTCTCTCACCCCGAGTCTCGCCCCTCCTCTCTCCCCCCTCCTCTCTCGCCCCTCTCTCTCGCCCTTCTCCCTCGCCCCTCTCTCTCGCCCCCCACTCCCACCCCCTCTCTCACACCCCTCTCACACCTCCTCTCACACCCCCTCTCCCATCCCCCTCTCACACCCCTCTCCCGTCCCCTCTCTCGCTCTCTCTCTCGTCCCACTCCCACCCCCTCTCTCTCCCCCTCTCTCCCCCCTAGTATCGCCCTTCCTCTCTCCCCCTCCTCTCTCGCCCCTCTCTCTCGCCCCACTCTCATCCCTCTCCGTCCCCCCTCTCTCGCAGATATTGGTCGACAGATAAATGGCCGTACATTGGAAACAGCTCGTAAATTAATATAAAATCCTGTAAAGTCAGAAGCGAATGTAAGAAGAATTCTACGTTCGCTTCTAGGCTTTGCCTATTCCATATTACATTAATTGGGGTCATGCTGATCCTATGTAACAAGTCTGGATGTTATCAGAACTGTAGGAGGAGGAGCCCGTCAAGGCCTCCCTATTGACCCTACATATTCCTGTCCAACGTCTCACTGCCTCGGAGGTATAAGGTGTCTCTATGAATACTCCTTAAGCTTGTCTGTTGTTCCTCCTTTTTTTTTAATCTCGTCTGTGGGACGTAATTATATTTACTCCTTCTTTTAATCAAAAATGTAACTTCTCTCATTCGTGTGACTATTACTTGGACTGAAAACGTCACAGAAATTAAATTTAGCGACAAGAAACGAGTTGAATATTTTTACGTCCGCGGTCTTAGGCCGTTATCATTGCGCATGCGCAATGAGGTTGTTCGTGAGGCCTTTGAAGTTGTTTTGTTGAGGTGAGAGAATTGTAGAAGGAGAAATAGTTTAATGATGTGATTTGCAATGTGAAGGAACTGTCGGATAGGTGTGGGGTCTTTGGGCGGAAGTTTGTGTGAGAAGAATCGAAACGGCCTAGTTCGTGGATCTTGGAAAACACGGAACGCGTCAAGTGTCCGTGGCAAAGGTTGTTAAACTTCCAGGTTATTAAACTTGATTCATTTACTTTTGGCCTTAATAAATGTGCACACACAATGTTACGTGAAAAAAAAATGGAAGGCCGAAAACCTTTTCAGCAAAATTCAAGCATTGATGCGACGTTTTTATTAATGTAAATAAATATATCACCTATTTGGATTGGTGGTGAAGAGTCGGCTTTCCAATTTTGGGGATGACACAACGATTGGAGGTAAGGAGAGGGAGAGGGATTGAGAAAGAGAGAGATTGAGGGACAGAGATTGAGGGAGTGAGATTGAGGGGAGAGAGATTGAGGGGAGAGAGATTGAGGGAGAGAGATTGAGGGGAGAGAGAGAGATTGAAGGGATGAGGGAGAGATTGAGGGGAGAGAGATTGAGGGGAGAAGATTGAGGGAGAGAGATTGAGGGAGAGAGATTGAGGGAGAGAGATTGAGGGAGAGAGATTGAGGAGAGAGAGATTGAGGGGAGAGAGATTGAGGGAGAGAGATTGAGGGAGAGAGATTGAGGGAGAGAGATTGAGGGAGAGAGGAAGAGAGATTGAGGGAGAGAGAGATTGAGAAAGAAGATGAGATTGAGGAATTGAGGGGAGAGAGATTGAGGGGAGAGAGATTGAGGGGAGAGAGATTGAGGGGAGAGAGATTTGAGGGGAGAGAGATTGAGGGGAGAGAGATTGAGAGAGGATGAGAGAGAGACAGAGACAGAGACAGAGACAGAGAAATACACACAGATTGGTGATCATAACGAATGTATGGTTGGGGATGGAAAGGATTAATGAAAAATAGATATTGCATTATGAAAGGGACAATCTTGGAGCGTGTCGCACAGCAGAACGTGCTGGAGGTGGGAATGATGCAGGGGTAGGGGGGGGGAGTGTCATGATACGGGTGGTGGCAGGATGGTAATGGTCCAGGGTGGGGGGGGAGCGATGGGGAAATGGTCCAGGGGGGGAGGATGATAATGGTAGGGGGGAGTGTCATGATACGGGTGGGTGGCAGGATGGTAATAGTCCAGGGTGGGGGGGGGAGCTATGGTAATGGTCCAGGGTGGGGGGGGATGATACGGTAGGGGGGGGGTGTAGGCAGTGTCAGCAGAACACCCGCGGCTAGCTATCGGTAAAGCCAACAGGGTTTGTGGTTGTGTTCTCAGGACTACAGGAAATCATTTATAAATTGAAGGAGGTTGTGTTAACACGAGCAATTTAGTGAGGCCTCACCTCGAATATAAATGTTCAGTTTTGATCACCTCATCTGAGGAAGACTAGACCTTGTAAAAAAAAAATGACATTTGTGGCATTTTTGAGGGATGTATCTCCCACGAATGTTGGGGTCTTACTGTACATTGTAATGAAAATATAACTTACAATATTGTTTTCCAGGAAGTTCTTCAGTGAGATTAAGTAGTTGCACGTCATCCTCAATTCACAGTTCAGTCATTCATGTCATTGTGCGATACACCAAATAAATAACAAAAACTTTTTGCTCTTCACCAGGTTTTGACTTTCCTATTCTACTGTATTTAAAATGAAGTTTTCCTGGGCGAAGAACGGGTATCTCAGCTAATACAGGGTGATTTATTTATTCGAGAACCTTCTAATTCCCATACACTAAAAACTATATCAGTTAGGATTACCTTCAATGAAGTGCTGAAAGTGTCCACCACCATGTTGCAGGCACAAAGTCATTTTTCGCAGCACGCTGTCTGACACAGAGTGTCACATTTCTTGGGGAATATTGCTGATTGTGTCACTGATTATTGCTTTTAATTCACCGAGAGTGTTGGATTTGAGAATGGTGATCTTGTTGTGCTAAACGTCTCAGAGATTTCTTCGGGCTTGCTTCCATTCTTTCCCGCACTTCATCCACTTTCTCTGGTGGAACAACATTTGGCTGGCGGATGTGCTTTTTAACTTTCGCACAGCCTGTTTCTCTGAACTGCTTCACCAGTTTCCATATCACTGATTTTTAAGGTTTCATGCGACCACCAAAACGACTTTTAAATGCAATTTGACATTCCCAAAAGGAGGCATTCTTGATGTAATGTTCGACGAGAAACACGCGTTCTTCCACGGTGAGCGCCATGGCGTGACTGAGTGAAAACTGTTAAACATCACTGCTGAGTCACCTGATAAATCATGTGACACCTGATAACTCTCAGGATCATGTCATGTCTTCCTGTAACATTAGGCTACATTTATGCAAAATATTAGGTTCCTAACAGATATAGTTTTTAATGTATGGGAATTATTGAGGGTTGGTGAATAAAAAAAAATCACCCTGTACTGTATATTTATATATCACCCTGGTGATGTCCCCCTGCCAGCCCCACTCCTCTCACCCCTCCTCCAACCCCACTGCCATGAGTCGATCAATTGATGGGATCATTGATGTTAACTTAGTACAGGCATGAATGGGCCAAATGACCCATCCCGTGTTAAACCTCCTTGTGTTGAACTAAGGTATTGTTACGTTGGTAATACTTCTCATAAACCTTTTCAGATCAATGCATAAGAATGGTTGAACTAAAAATGAATATTACAGTGCCTTCAGAAAGTATTCAAACCCCTTGACTTTTTCACATTTTGTTGTGTAATAGCCTGCATTGAAAATGGATTAAATTTAAATTTTTTGTCTCCGATTTATACCAAATACCCCATTTTGACAAAGTGAAAACATGTTTTTAGAAATTCTTACAAATTTATTGAAAATGAAATGCAGAAATATCTAATTTACATAAGAATGCAGCCCCCTGAGTCAATACATTGCAGAAGCGCCTTTGCCAGTGATTACAGCTTCAAGTCTTCTTGGGTATGTCTGTATCAGCTTTACACATCTGGATTTGGGGAGTTTCTCCTTGCAGATTTGCTCAAGCTCTGTCAAGTTGGATAGGGAGTGTTGGTGAACAGCAATCGTCAAGTCTTTCCACAGATTCTCAATGGGACTCTTCAAGTCTGGACTTTGACTGAGCCACTCAAGGACTTTCACGTTCTTGTTAGGAAGCCATTCCAGTGTTGCTTTAGCTGTATGCTTGGGGTTATTGTCCTGTTGGAATGTAAATCTTCGCTGCAGTCTAAGTTCTTTTGCACTCTGAAGCAGGTTCTCCTCAAGGATTGGCCAGATGTAGTGCTTTGCATTCAGGCCAAAGAGTTCGATTTTCGTCTCATCAGACCATAGACTCATGCTCTCAGAGGCTTTCACATGTCTTTTTGGAAACTCCACGCGTGCCGTCATGTGCCTTTTTCTCAGGAGTGGCTTCTGTCTGGCTACTCTCCCATAAACCCTAGATTTGTGAAGTGCTGCAGAGACGGTTGGCCTTCCGGTAGGTTCTCCCATCTCAGCCAAGGAACTCTATAGTTCTGTCAATGTGGTCATTGGGTTCTTGGTCATCTTCCTTACCAAGGTCCTTCTTTCCCAGTTGCTGAGTTTGGTCGGACAGCCAGTTCTAGGAAGAGTCTGGAGAGTTCCATATTCTTTCCATTTCCTAATGATGGGAGCTCACTGTGCTCTAGGGAACTTTCACCCCTCCAGAAATTGTTTTATATCCTTCCCCAGATCTATGCCTCCTGAGAATCTCTGAGTTCTACGGACAGTTCCTTGGACTTCATGGTGGAGTTTCTGCTCTGACATGCATGGTCAACTATGGTACCTTGTATAGAAACGTGAGTTTCTTCCTAAACCATGTCCAGTCAATTGAATTGGCCACAGGGGGACTCCAATCAAGTTGTTGAGACATCTCAAGGATGATCAAAGTAAATTGGATGTACCTGAGCTCAATTTGTAGTGTCATACTAAAGGGGTTGAATACTTATTGACTCAAGACATTTCAGCTTTTCATTTTTAATTAATTTGTAAAAAAAATTACAAGTATATATATTCCACTGACATGGGTATGAGCAGAGTACTTGCCCAATGGGCGATTTTGTTCCAAGCATGCAACACGTTCTTCTGTTGCATACCTTTATTCGGGTGGTGTAAAGGTAACTGACAGCTCTTTGTAGGCAAAAAAAAAAACCCATGAATAACGTGCATGAAGCAAAAACATACATACTGCTTTTTTATTCAAAACACCTCGATGCACAAAAAATGGGATAGGAATATTATACTTTAAGTGGTGGAGGCTTGTAATACATACAATACACATTTACATCGAGAATTTGCGTCCCTCCCTCTCCTCCGTCAAAGGTGCATTCGTTATGACGTCATAATTGCATATCTAGATTGCTACATCCGATCAGTATTAACATTTTTGAGCATCATCTCGGGATAAAATGGGCCACAAAATATTTTGATGACGTCATTGGTCACATGATTTGGCGGACATTGTTTTTTTTTTTTAAACCTTCAAAAATCTTCTCTGAAAT